>VYZV01035012.1:15215-31110 GCA_013401275.1 Pandion haliaetus | reverse complement strand
AATCTGAATTTGAGCCCAGGAGACATTTCAGGCTTGAAAAATACATACATCTGTGCTGAGACATGGAACCTCTAAGTAACTTCATTATTGCACTTAAAGCTACTTTCAAGAAACACCTGGACTTGACTAAGCAGTGTGATCAGACAATGTCAGCAGGGGTGGGCAGATTTAAGGAAGAGTGTTACACATTCAAAAGTCATTTTAAAGCTGAAAACTGCATTATCAGCAAACCATTTACAATAACTTAAGTACATTATTATTAATGCTAGAGCTCTTCTATAGGTGATTCAGTACTCATCCAGCCTGATTCTTCTTAGAAACTTGTGGTTTCTGTTCTTTAATTATCACAATATTGTCAGTAGCTTTAACATTCACGATTCCAAACACCTTTCCTATATGTTCTCCTTTGTCTTACTGTATTTGGACAAACGCCTATAGCAACACTTGCTAAAAATCACAATTTTCTCCTACCCATTAATATGATTCCCAGGATGCAGTCATTTGTCTCATGCATTATATTTGAGGATGAAGGAGAAAGTGTTCGGTGGTCACCACTTTGCATTCCCATTTAGATTACTGTTTGGAAAACTCGAGCTTCCTGCAGTGTTACTGAGACTGTGAAGTAACTGCCAAAACTCAAAGAAGCTGTAAGCTTTTCTGTTTTCCATGTAGCCAAAAATACCTGATAAGCCATTTATGCCTATATGGCTGTCATTATGCCCAGGAAGAACTCGCACTGATCTAATTAATAACACTGCTTCCAGATAGTGACGCTTAACCAGAGATTAAAATTGCTTAAAGATGAGTATGAACACTATTTCACAGATGGGGAAAAGAATGATTTGATGAATTGGTTTGCATAAGACCTCACAAAGAGAACGAAACAGCAAATTTATCTGATTCAGATCCCAGTTATTTTTATACTACTATCACATTCTTGCCTTTAAGTATATCTCTGCATGTGTATTACACACACAAATACACACATATCTCTAAGGATCATTTAAGTTTAAAAGTGTGTTTCAGAAAAATATTGTTCTTAAATGAACTAATATTCATGTATTTATCTTGTGACTCAAACTATGGGAATAACAAATGCTATTTTGGAATCTAAATATCTCATGCCAAAAGTGAAACGCAGTCATTTGAGCAAGTAACATTGTCCCCCACATCCCCTTTCCATCAGCCCCGGCTTCCCATCATGCACCATATAGTCAGACTGTGTTTTCAAATACAAGTACAGGGAGAAGAGAAGAAAAAGGCACAGCCCAAAGTTACCTTATCCAAGTTGGAAATTTGAAGGGCATCTACAGGACAGTGGCAAGTTCCTCCAGAAGGTATGAGGATAGAGCATATGGCTTTGTACACACAAACGCTTATTTCTGCAAGCATATGGAGTGATAGAGGAGCCAGTTTAGTCACATTGGCATTCCCATATTGATAGCCGGAATCATCTACTAATTATTTTCATGCTTTATATGATGTTAGAAGAATAGCAGCCTTCAGTGTATCTAATGTTGCAAAAAAGCTTAAAGAAAACAAATCAAGTCTCCAACACGTTTTTGGGACCTTCTCCAATCCAACCAGAAGATGAGGATGGGCATAGCTCATGCAAGATGGTGAAAGGTCTAGAGAGCAAGTCTTATGAGGAGCGGCTGAGGGAACTGGGGCTGTTCAGCCTAGAGAAAAGGAGGCTGAGGGGAGACCTTATCACTCTCTACAACTACCTGAAAGGAGGTTGTAGCGAGGTGGGTGTCAGTCTCTTCTCCCAAGTAACAAGCAATACAACAAGAGGAAATGGTGTCAAATTGTGCCAGGGGACGTTTAGATTACATATTAGGAAAAATTTCTTCACTGAAGGAGTTGTCAAGCACTGGAACAGGCTGCCCAGGGAAGTAGTTGAGTCACCATCCCTGGAGATATTCAAAAAGACCTGGAGATGTGGCGCTTAGGGACATGGTTTAGTGGTGGACTTGGCAGTGTTAGATTTACAGTTGGACTCGATCTTGAGGGTCTTCTCCAACGTAAATGATTCTATGNGGGGGGGAAATCAAACCTCTGACCCAGTTCAAGAATCTTTGCATTTAGAAAGAATTCAAACATCTGAGAAAGCCAAAGGCAAAATGAGAATTAAAAAAAAACCAAACCAAAACCTGAGTACCTTCAGAGAATGAATTTAATTTCCTATCTACATGACTGCTGAACTGATGCATCCTTTACTCTCACATAAATGTATGTTTGCCCATAGCTTCCAAACACCACTGCATTGAGTCAATTCATTGACAAGTCAGATTCAGACATAAATCTGTGTCCTATATCCACACTGCTAATATACTTAAAAGAAAGTAATGAATGTTGCACTTCCAAATAAGTATAATGAATACCAAACCTTGCCAAAAAGCTGGATTTGTGTGTACTTGATGAGACAGAACAATGCTCTGAGACACAATAATCTTTCCTGTTGGTAAATTATTCCACAAGTCTATTGAATTTTGAGTCGTTATATTTCAGTAGCCTCTCGTATGTAACACACAAAAACTTGAATTCCAGATGGACGTCCAAATAATCTGATATTTTTAAGCCATAATTTTGGATTTCTTAAACTGATCCTCATTGTGAAGATTTTTACAACATTACTTGGAGCCTTGCAATAAACTCTGGGCCATATCTTCTAAATTCAGAATTTAAGTTCACAGAACATCCTCATAAAACTTAGCACATACAAAGTAAATTTGTGCATAGAATAGACAAATGCACAAATAATTACCTTTTTTGTAAATACAAATGCATATTTTGTACACATAGAAAAATCATTCTTCCACATTTTGCTGGGGAAGTTTCAGATACCAAGTTAGAAATTTACTCTTTTACTTAATTGCAGCATGTTCTTCGGTTAATGAATCATAACCTCTACTATTCTTCTCCATTAAAAGGAGTCAATATTGTCTTGAAGGCACACCTGGAGAACTGGAACAACTTGATGTACTAACATATTTGCAACACTGTGCTGTAACCATTATGTTTCTGCCCTTTGTGCCCACCACAAAGCTTTCTGATTTAGGGCTCACACTACTGGTATCAAGTCAAGCATCCTCTTCCCAGATTATGCAGGCACTCAGACCCTGGCAGTGCCAATTAGAAAGCCATCAGTATAACGCTGCTGAGTGCTGTATCACAGTACTTGCGAGACGCATACTGGGCACCGCAGTGGGAGGTCCGCCTATAGTCTTTTGTCTACTTTTAACAGAACAGTTTGACGCAGTAGAGTGTTGAGCTAGAAGAATCATGGCTTTCAAATGCAAGTGTTCTGCCTTAAGAAGAGAAGGCAGAGAAATGGGGAAGGATGAGGGTGGCGGTGGGGTAGAAACTACCTCCTGCTAGGCAAAATGGGGTTTTGAGAACCATTTGCAACGCATAGTCTGAGGTTCTAGTTTTCGTGTTCCCAATTCAACTTGAGAGAGGCTCAGACCGTCCCAAAGTCTGCTGCTTCTGCAATCATCAAAACAGTGCATTAAAGAGTTTTGCACTCTGTGAAGGAGTTCGTTTTTGTCCCCATGGACCTTCAACCCCTTTGCACTCTGACAGTATATCTAGTGAACTAGAACCTATACCGGTTTCAACAGATGCTGCAGAGCAAGACCGAGCAAGAAGCAGTATCTTCACTTCTCACTGTTTAGAGAGAAGGCTAACTACTACACTGGGGTGAGACTGCAAGATTTAGCTAAAAATATCAAAGAGAAATCCTGGTTTTGGGCCTTGCAAACACAAATCGAACACCAAAGGACAATACAAAAAAGCAACTTTTTTTCTCCAATTTTGTTTTACATAGAGAAACAAGGAAATCCTGATGTGGCATTTACTCCTTGGCCTGAGTCACAAATCATTTGGATCTTAGACTGAAAAAATACCTTTTCTACTCTTTGGAGCAAACGTGTTTCCCAAAACAGTGTCTTGTGCTTTTTTTCATGCACCTCTAGAATGTAAAAATTATGCAAGTCTTTACTTCAGTCAGATTTACTTTCCCAATCTTTTATTTTAGCATTCTCTTCTAATACACATTCCCTTCATCTTTCAGTTGAATGCATCCCTTCCTGTCGTGGTTTAACGCCAGCCAGCAACCAAGCACCACGCAGCTGCTCACTCACTTCCCCGCCCTGCCCAGTGGGATGGGGGAGAGAATCGGGAAAAGAAGTAAAACTCGTGGGTTGAGATAAGGAACGGTTTAATAGAACAGAAAAGAAGAAACTAATAATAATAATGATAACACTAATGAAATGACAACAGTAATAACAAAAGGATTGGAATATACAAGTGATGCACAACGCAATTGCTCACCACCCACCAACCGATGCGCCCATTAGTCCCCGAGCTGCGATCCCCCCCCGGCCCCACTCCCCCAGTTTATATACTAGATATGACATCACATGGTATGGAATATCCCTTTGGCCAGTTTGGGTCAGCTGCCCTGGCTGTGTCCCCTCCCAACTTCCTGTGACCCTCCAGCCTTCTTGCTGGCTGGGCATCAGAAGCCGAAAAGCCTTGACTTTAGACTAAACACTACTTAGCAACAACTGAAAACATCAGTGTGTTATCAACATTCTTCTCATACCTAGCTCAAAAACATAGCACTATACCAGCTACTAGGAAGACAATTAACTCTATCCCAGCTGAAAACAGGACACCTTCTTAACATGAATCCACAGAAAAATTGTAAGAACGACCAACTATAAGAATACTGTCAGGACCTGAAACTCATTGTTCACTTTGCTCCTACATACCCTGCCGCTTTAGCATTCCTCTCTCACATAACTTGGAACTCCTTGGGACCAGATCAGACACTTATTTTGTATTTGTACACTGCTTGGCACAATTGGTTCCAATTGCTCCTTTTGCTTTAATATAATCTTCTATTTGCTGAAAGATCTGTAAACTCAACCTCCACACCAAAAGTCAAAGGTCCAATCGCTAATCTTCTACATTGTAACACTCCGTATTTCTGCATCTAGAGATAGTATATTGCCCTTATCCACTTTATGAATCCTTCATCTTTTCAAGTACAGGACAATGTCACTGCTGCCTTGGTCTTTTGACATAACAGCATCTAGAAATTATTTCTACTGCTGATATCCTCATCTAAACTTTTGAGGAGACCTACAGCTGCTGAAGGATCTGAGAGAAAGCACACCATGTATTTATGCCCTGAAATTACATTAGATTGGTATATGAATTTCTGATAGAAGACTTGCATAATTGACATAATACACTTTGCAGAAATGCATCCACAGGCTTCTGCTTTGCTGCTTAACTATCTAGAGTTTTGCTTCAAACACTACAATAAAATACTGAATGCTCTGTTAATTGTGCAGAAGTCCACTAGCATCAAGTGACAGCAGTAGCTGCGGAAGTACAAACAGAAAAAACGTTGTGGCATACAGTCTCCATTTCAGTGACCATTTTGAAGAAGGCATTCATATGAAAACTTTATAGTATATACAAAGGCTCTACAAAACAAAAATAAACCAGAGTCACATTCTCAGACAGTAAGGTGTGCTGTTGAAGTCTTGTTGTGCACATCAGCTGCAATTAGGAGGTCAAATGGTTATCAGACTGATCTGTGAACTAGAGCGGGAACTGCAATATCTGATTTTGTTCTTGTCTTGTGCTGTTAAAAACTTCTACTATGGAATGGCATTAGAGAGTTTTCATACTCATGTAAGGGCTTTCCATTATGTCACCTGTACTTATACAACAACATTCACAATCTGACCATTATTCTATGATTCACATGTTTTGCCTAATTAACTATATATATATATATATATACACACACACACACACACTGCCATATCTGTGTCTGGAGTTTCAGGGGACAAATGTTATAGTTCTTAGTAATCTTGTCTACCTAGATAATCTTGTGCAAAACAGCTGCAAAGCATTTTCAAAACAGAATGGTATATAGCTAGCCTTGCTACAAGAAATGGTAAGTTATAAAGCATTGCAACATCCGGCACAACTTTGTTTTTCTGCTCTGGAAAACAGCAACAATTTCAAAGTCAGCAACATGCTGAGAGGCAATAGAAAAGCTGAGCTGGAAGAGAGGGTTCATTGTGTTTATTCAGATTATAACACTAATTAGAATTCCGTATTATGCATTTACATTGATTAGTTATGCACATCTATTATAGGCAATGAACTTTTTCTAATTCTTTTGAGTAGTGTGCAAGCATTTACTGACTAAAGAAAACTTTAAAAGACTGTCAAGTTGGACAATAAAAAATTACTTTGCTGGGATGAGAAAAATGTGGAAGATGCCAAAGGCAGCAAGAAAAGGTGTGAGAGATATATGGCGGAGAGAGAACAGAAGAGTGATGGCAGCTGGAAAGGAGGAGGAAGCAAACAGCAAGCAGGATCAGAACGAGGAGAAGGAATGGGAAGAGCAAGTACAGAAGTTTCTTTCAGTGTTAGGAGAGCAATGGTGAAAGAAGGGGAGATCTGTGCATTTGAGTTGACCTCTTCCACTCTGAATTCTCTTTTTTCATCAGTGGCTCTACAGGCACTGGTGACTTAAAAGCCATGCCCAGAAGAGCTCTGGCATGAAGAAAACGTGAAAATGGTGCACTGCTCCAGAGTAGGAGCCCTGCAAAAGAAGCCAGTGCACCCAAATTAAAAAAAAAAAAGAAAATAATCTGTTATTACATTTTAACAACAGCAACAAAATCTATGGATTTAAGAATCTTTTGTTTCCTTACATTCTCTTATAAGGTGAAGTATTACATTCTCTTGGTAAGGTACCTCACAATTAAATGACGCCACAGTGTTTTCTCTCTGAATGTTACTCTAATGTTACAAATTCTCTCTTCTGCTCTAGGTGCAGCGGTGAGGCAGCACCCCAACTGCCTTTTGTGTTTTTAAAGGGTGTCCCCAAAATAACACCCTTGTTCACATCTGGTTTAAACACCTTCATGTGTTAAGTCCTTAAATGACCTCGTCTCTTTTTGGAGAACAGTAGTAACAACAAAGCATGCTGTTTAAACATTTGCTGCATTCCACCTAATTATACTGAGGATGCCATGCAAAATGAAAGTGTCTTATTTTTCCTCCCAAGTTTCCCTTGCCTTTGGCTGATTTGGTCTCTGTTCAACTGGTGTATGAGATGGACCATTACAAAGATCTGTGCTCTGGGGCTCTTAAAAGCACAGTAAAATGTTTCTGTCTTTGTGACACTTACCGCTCAAAGAATCATGAGTTTCCAGCAAACCTTTTATATATGGATTTTCTCTCCCTACAAATTACGGATGAATCTAACTCCCCTCCCCCCAACTGAATCCTCAGTTTTCTTTTAGGGTGTGATTTTATTTTATAGTTAGATACAGTATTTCTCTAAAGCCAGTTGTAGATTTGGTTGGAAGTATGCCGATTCCATTATCCTAGAAACTCAAACTAGCAGTAGATATTGCAGAAAGAGTAAAAAAAAAAAATAATAAAAAAAATTGCAGTAAACATCCATTCTTATCAGAGCAATTCTGTCTTTCCTTTTCCCTTTCCCCAGAAGATTACCAGTTTATTCAACACTTGACAAGTTTGCAGTAAGAGCAGATATACAATCAGCTGAATGTATCATTCTGTCACCAGAGAAGTCACTGTAACATACTAAGGACTACCTAGGACTACCTAAAGATTATAATCAACTAGATTGCTTGGACACCAACAAATATTTCACTGCAGCTGCACAGAAGACAAAAGTATAACTTGCTTTGCTCTTTGGTAGGCTTGCAGAAGGTGTGGATACAGTTAGCTAAGCTAGCCTTTTAGTTATTCTTCTGCAGGTGGCTAGTCCACATCAACCACAGAGTAACCAAAATATGTGCACAAACCAGTATCTAATACAACTTGCCCTGCAAGAACTGAAGGAATGATCTCAGTGTGTTGTACACGTGTGACATCTCACATCATGCACTCATGATCTTCATCCTAGTCTCAGAAAGAAAGGTAAGATTTTGCAAGCCAGGTTGCTGTCTAAGCTTCTTTTCACAAACAACTGGATATATTTGATGTTTCTGAAGGCTGAGTTGAAGATAGTATTATATTCTTGCAAATGTTTATGTACCCCAGTTCCAGTTTACGTTCCACAGATACATAAGCAGCTCCTCTCCTCTTAGCATTATTTACACTTTTGTTTTCAAACAAGACCTGACCCAAAGCAAAGCTACTTGCTTCTGGGGCTGGAAGCTTCATGTGAGCTCTTATGTTCTTTAGATTAGGTAACGCTAGGGGACAAAAATTTGCAGAGTAAGAGTTACAAAGGAAAGTCAGAAAAACAAGAGATGGATACAATAAATCAGGAAAAAAACACCACGACAAAGAAAACCTATAGACAGGATTCCTAGCAGCTTTCTCTTCACAGCCTTGAAAGTATCACCATGTTGCAAAAAACCACACAGTCATTGTATGTTATGTACTGATGGTTTGGACATAAGAAAAGAGAAAGTCTGTAAATACTACCCCCCCAAAATTGTTTGTAGTTACATCTGCAGAATGTAAAGTGACAAAAAATATTTCCCAATAATAAATACATTCATGACTAACATTCACAATGCCTGTGTTTATTTTCATATCCCACTCTTAACCACTGCTATCTTTGCTCTATTGGTAATTATCAGTAAGGTTGCCTGCTACTTATTCTGGCAAGGTTGTCAGCTATTTATACTTCCACTTTTTTTGAGGGTATTGGATGTATTAGCCTGGCTTCTGCCCCAGTCCTTCTTTCTAAGGACTATCACACACTTCCCATCAGATGCTGAGCAGCCACCTCCAAGTTACATATTAGTTTTAAAATACCCTATACATGCTAATATATGAATTAAGAGGAGAAAAAAAAAAAGTTATGCATAATTACTACTAAAGACAAAAAAAACCCTGCTTTGCTTTCTACAGACAGAAGACCCCCACCCCGCATCCAATACATTTGCTCTGTTATTTAAGGGTACCTATTATTTGTGCAGCTACAGCACTGGTGGTGGAAGACGCCATCCCTCTGTTAGAGTAGCAGCACGCATGCCTGACCACCCTCTGCTCTGCCTTGCCAGCTGACAAGCCACTGACTGAGTTCCTTAGTAACAGTACTATTTTCACCCATATTGCTTCAGAAGAAGCCTTTCCTCAGATACCCTCCCCATTGCCATCACTCTCCTATCACTGACTTCACTGGCACACTTTGATAACAAATAAGTTACCCCTGTCTTTACTGAAAATAGTAGGAATAGTGCTGTTAGTAAGCTGACTATGAGTTAAAGAAGAAGAAATAAACCCTTAATATTAACAGTTCATTCACTGATATTCCACCAGGGATCCCTTACGTTCAACATCAAGATGTAGGGCCACTACATGGACAAGCTCACAATCCCATTAAATATAGCAGAAACATACACAGGGAATAGAAAAAAGAAAGAACAAAAGACAGTTTATTGTATAGAATTGACTGTTTGGACCTTAACCTTGCAGGCCATTCCACATGGGGACACTTCTGCCTTTTCAAAGTCCCATCACTGGTATGATTCTCCAAATATGTGTTCCTGACAGATACAGTTTCACAAAATTATTTAACTAGTCCTGATAACAGTTATTAATGGCTTTAGAGAATTGCAGGGAAAACTCTTTCTTTCTTTACCTTAAGGTCCACCATGCCAGGAAAGCAATACCTTCCAACTTAAACCACATGGTTACGTAGCAAAAAAGGACAACACACTGCAAAACTTGTCCCTGTTGTAGTAGATTAGGCTGTAAAGTACCCATTGCAAAATGTATAAAAGCCAACCACAATCTTCTCTTTTATGTCTCTTAATCCATGTTTGGGTTAATTGCTATAGGCCCACTTTACACTAATGGCAACTTCTACAAAAGAGCAGATTTTGTGAATTCAAGAATAATTAAGCTAATGGGACTACTAGCACTAGCTGTAGAGCAGTGGTAATACAAGAATTGCACATAAACAGCACATTTCCATGCCATTCCATGAGTTACTTGTTCCCAAATGAAAACTGTTGGTAGTCTGTGTTTATTTATGTTTTGAAGTAGATCATAATTTGTTTCATTTCTGGCACAAAAGCTTCCCTAGAAAGCAAAAACATTTATTTATTTTAATTGACCCTGCCTTGAAATCATCATGGGATTTGTTTGTTGGCCAAAAACATTTCAACAATGCTTGTGATTATGGATCTAGCTGAAAGCACAGATCTGGGAGCTTTTTCTCCAAGGAAGCTGTTTTTATTTTTAAAAACAAACTCCCTTCCTGCATCTTCCAAGGCCAAATTCTTCAAAAACCTAATTTGTCATTGCCTACAATGGACCTGTTTGAGGGGGCCCCAAAATTGCAGCTAAAAGCAAACTCTTTACTTCATGGTACACGCAGTAGTTTTCTGATATTAACAGTTATGCCATTCACGTGGAGAGTTCATATGTACTGCAGGGTGCAGGTGAGGAAGAAAAAAAAACCCAAACACCCAACCCAAAAACCACATCTTGCCAAATCAAATCCACCAAATAGACTCATCACTTCTAATTGGCTCTGCTGTGCATATAGCAAGTAATGCAACTGTGTGCTATTACTCTGCAAGGGCTATTTATATACTGTGACACACTGAAACACTCTGCTGGAAAAAGAAGGAGTCTAAAACAGCAAAGCCCGGTCTCACAAGTCAGCTCTTGTCTGGCTTTGTTAGCATCAGGGAAGTCTAAGAAGGGCCGACACCTTTATGTGATGCAAAGAATTAGGATCAAAGCAATCTTTCCACAATCTGACATTGTTTTACACTCTGAAGTACATTGACCCTTTTACATTTGTTTACTATTTGACCTTTCTAAATTAAGCTCTGACTATTTTTTTTTTCCTGTGGACAGTAAAACACAGACAAAATTGCAAACTAGGTGTAAACTGATCAAAGATTCATTAAGAACAAGACAAATAGCATATCAAGTTAAATGTACTACACCACTAGATGGTTTAAACAGTTGCTTCAGTAAATTGAACCTCACACTGCAGAAGTAAGACTTAATAAAACCATCTCCCTAAGAAGTCAGAGCAAGTCAGGTTTTGTATAGCTGATACTTCTGTATTTGACATATTTCATGCTAATATAATACATTAATATCAATACCCACAATGCCACATTAAAGCTATGAGAACAGGAAAAAAAAAGGTAAAGAATGAGACATTTGTTTAAAAGTCAACACAGGTCAAGGCTTCAGAGGAATTTAATGCTTCTGCTAATCACCACATCATCCCTGTAAAATATATAGACATAAAGTCACAGTTTGGCAATAACATAGCCACAACACAGTCAGTGAAGACGGGAAAGAGCTACCATATTTCTCCTATTCTAGGAAAAGAAGCTGGCTGCCAGCATTAGCTTCCTGCAGTCAGTATGCATACACGAAGCAGGCAAGAATGACAGAATAGATTTCCTTACAATTAATTTAAGAAGCAAAAAGCAAGAGTATGGGGTCCAATGAGAATCCTACCATCTGTATGCTGATGCAGAGCAGTAGTCCTATTAAGTAGTAGAGTCACCATCTCAGTATCTTTGTTCCCAACCCCCTCTTCCAAGATTTAAATAGCAAGACTGTGACATGCCCAGGAAGGGATATCCCCATCAGACAAACAAATACAGAGCATATAATCCCCATGTCACCATTTATTGAAACACAGTCAAGGAGTTGCAAAATGCAATGAGATAAATCCATTCTGAGTATTGTTTCAGCCTCCCAAAGATTAAATCAGTCTAAGTTTGAGAATTTATAATGGATATATAAGGTCACAACCAACCATCTATCTAAACTGGCTTTGCTTTGAGTGTGGGATTGGTTCAGATGAACTCCAAAGGTCCTTCCTGCCTAAATTATTCTATGTATCACCCATTTATGCCTTGCCCAACACCGCAATGCAAACAGAGCACCAGTCCTCCCCCTTCTGCTATGATACATCTGAACTGAGCCAGCCACATTTGCTCCCAGTACTGGTTTAAATATTAAGCTCATATTTGGGAATGCTTTCACAAGCTTCCCAATTTCTCTTCCAAAACTAAAAATGTGGTAAGCCAGCAATTGTTGCATGAAATTTTGACAGATATTTTGGAAGAAATAATTCTTCACAATACTTAAATCCTGAGAATTTCTAATAAAAAAAGTGATGGAAACAGCACTTCTTAATAAAGCGGACAGCAATGACTTCAAAAGGCTTTGCATTCATGAGACTATGATTATGGTATGTCCTAGACTTCTGTCAGGTGCAGCAAATTTTCTCTAATTGTTCTTATATCTATCAATGCAGCTTGTCCTCATGACTTTGTGCAGGAATGATTACAATTTGGAGACAAACAGGCTTAAAATAGGAGGGACACGCTGCTTTCCTCCCTGCTAGTACAACCTCAAAGAACCTTGCACTTTCCTATGATGTGCTGTATTTGCCTGCAGAGAGATTATGCTCCCTAGCATTTTCTGTCATTGGCTTCTTTGGTTACTGACATGGTGACTGCCAGCATACCGTCGTGATCACGACTTCCACAGTGTGGCATGTTTCCAGAAGCAGCCTGGCTTTTTAGGTGCAGAATCTTCAGAGCCCGAAGGCGCAACCGTGGCATAGTGCATAGACTGTGCATTTGAGCGGTTGTACAACACAACATGATGCTGAAATTGCCTGTGGTTGAGATACTTTTGGGACTGGAAGCAGGAAGCCCTGCTCCGAGGTAGAGCTTATTGGGTTAGGTGCAATGCCATAATAACATGGCTACCACGCTTCCCGGGCTGGAGCTGATATTGCTACATAATCTTGTGTACTGACAGTACAGATATATGTATATAAGGGTATGGGCATACAAACACTTGGAACTAGCCCAACACTTTTTACAGTTCTTTAGTACACACTGTAAAAGTGTTATAAGCCACTTTAGAAAATATGATTTTTCAAGGTGCTACCCTTTAATATCTAAAAGTAATTTGATCGTAGCAAAATATCAGACTGCATGATATATCACTAGAATAAATGAAAATATTATGAAAGAAGGCACTGTTGTTTTAGGAAATGACTGACAGGAAAAAAAAATAGTTGTGACATGCATGTGACTCAAATTCCTTTGAATTAAGTGCTGTTAACTATATTGATATCAACATTCCTCTAACCAGTGAGTAAGGATTCACATTACAGAGACAGACAACCCCACTGAAGACAACAGTCATCCTCTATTTAGGAAGCTGCAAGATCAACACCAATGGAAGATAAAGGGCTTCTATGGTAACATCACTCAGAGTGAGGCTTTTAGAAAAATAATGTTCAGCAGGAGATAACAAGTGCAGACAGAGCAGAGGGAAGGAGGGGGGAAAAAAAAAAAAAAAAAAAAAAGAAATCTGGCCAGAGAAAATAAGACAGGACATGAGAAGATTTGTGGAGATATTTTTAAGAGGAGGATCTCTTACAGTTGCATAATCTGCTTGCTCCATTTTGACCAGTCACTGATAGAATCACTTTACTCACTTTTCCAATGACAGTAGCAGTTTTGGTAAACATTCAAGTAATCAGTGTCATGAGAACAAATGGCAAGATAGCCATGTATGTTTTTAAGAGGAGAACTGCAGAAATGCTACTTTTTTCTCAGATGTGCATTCACAAAATTCATATTACCTCTGCACTGGCTCAGTATACCTTAAAGTCTGTTTTAGGACTTTATTAAGACTTTAAAACCCTGCTGTATTTTAGGAGAGTGTTTTTCAAAAGGCAGTGGAAAACTTGTAACCTCAGGTTGACAGTAAAAGGGCACACTAGTAGTAGGTCAAAAAAAAGAGGAATATTATTTAAGTGGGCTTTTCAGTGCACCTCATAGAAGCATTAGAAACTTTCCTGAAGCATGGGAAAAGAAGAATAAACATCTGTTGCGCCACTCTAAAGCTGGCATGGCAAAAAAAATTATGAATGCTTCTATTCAGTTGGTCCAAAACTGGCTTCATTTTGTCACCTGGTCGGATGTTGCTTTATGCACTTTTAGTCAATGTGAGACATTTGATGTGACATGCATACACGTGTACTACCTTGCTTCAAAAAGGTTTCTAAAAAAAACCCCGTGAAGTTAGATCAGACATCACTATTTAAGGATTGAAAATATTAACAGCACATCTATTGAAGCAAATGAGGGAGAGAATAGCAATGAATGCAAGAGCAATAAAAAGGCCCTCAAACTTCTTTCCTTTAATGGATACAAGGAAAATACTACATGTACAAAGTAACCAGATTGTGCCAAACACTCCTCAGTTATAACGGCATGGATTCAGCGTACTTTGGTTGATACCTGTTGTGTGACACCCTATTTACTCCTGCTGGGCTGAGAATTTGCAGCTTCTGTGGGAAGCTGCAGCTTGAGCCATCAGAAATGCAGACTTGGGGAAGTTCACAAAGTCCTGGGAACAGATTTTTTTTTTTTTTTTTTTTTTTCTTGTTCTTTTTTTCGTTTCACAACAGAGTTTTAAAANCTTATTTCTGCTTAGCAATGACGATTTAGAATGAAGCTCCCAGAATATCCCACACTACTCGCTGATCCCAGTTCAGCATCTATTCAGAGGTGAATCTGAAGAAAAAGGGACTTGTCCATAGCCGACATCAAAATCCAATTCCCCCAAATGAGTATGCAAACCTGATATGAACACCAAGTAACAAATATGGCTTATATTAATTTTGCACTGACAAAACACTAGTAAAGAAAAACCTGCAGATATTGCCATTTTTTTTCCCTGTCTTGTGTACTCTGATATATGCTACTTCCACTCCTTGTATTGTGATTATAACAGTACACCCTAACCACGTATGGGGCAAGCAATATGCTGGGATACAAATTCTTAAGAGTCAATATACCTGTGATTTTATTTCTGATGAGAAACATTTATTCTTCATTGTGATGTCAGGGTTACGTCATTACACCAGGAGCAAATCTTCAATAGTTTTTTGATTTTGATCCTTTTTAAATACACCTGAAGGGAGACTTATTCTTAGAATTGCAGTAGTTTCTATGTACTAAATCCTGCAAGAATTGTAATGATCTTGGCTCATATTTTGTCCTTTGTCATATTTTTCTTCCTTTAAAGAAAGAGCTAATTATTTTGGTTTCAGATCTCCAAACTCCCTCAAGGTTGCATTGTAATGAGATTCAAAAGACTCGCCAGAACCGAGCTGAAAGCACATTTGGCATTTGTAAATATGCATTCAGATAAACTTGATAAATCTGTTGATATGCTGTTATCTATCACTCTATACTATAACCTGACATGTTACTCTTTACACAAAATCTGCCATCAAACATGATGCACCTTAAGTAGAAAAATGTAATGCGATCATCAAGGACTAACAATATAAGAATGTGGAGAAGAAAAAAAAGTCAGCAAATAAAAGGTCAAATGAAAATACAAAAGAGGCAAGAAGTAATGACTTCCATCTTTCATGGATTGAAACCTCACCTGTTGTGGTATCAGAGCAGCCTGACAAAATTAAAAGCTAGGTTTAAAAGAGGAAAAAAAAAAAAAAAGATTAACATTCTTAGAGAAGTGTTGAGGTTATCTTGATTGTACAAATACGTACTTCTATGCTGAAAGCTGTCTTTGTGGCAATGGCATCTTTATATTCAGCAGGATTGCATCGCCATTCATATCACACAGAGTATTTTACTAGATTTTGTTCTCATTAGCTCTGTGCAAACAACTGAACTAAGAGCGAGGATGCTGAATCCTATTCTTTCTTGATCATTGTTTACCAGATCACTCACTCACTCCCAATCAGTTCCACCTCTGCAATTTTATTGAGGGCAATGAGTTTCCACAGGTATTGTCATATACCATAATTAGAAAGTGGTTTCAGTTCAGT
>VYZV01035012.1:3379-15189 GCA_013401275.1 Pandion haliaetus | reverse complement strand
ACTTTATTGGCTTGACAAGCCATACAGGTCTTATAAGTGTGTAAGAAGAGAGAGAACATTGCCAGCTCTTTCAAAAATCAGGTAACATCCATCTAAGAGAAAGTGACTTTTCAAGTCTGAGCTTTGATATCCTGTGCTGTCAGCATCTGCAGTGCATGGGAATTGGACAACCTCCCTTAGTATGTTTGTGAGCACATCGCATAGTTCATGTTCACGCTTCATGCTTGAGGTCCAAGCTAGAAGAGCTGCAATACGAGTGCTGGTTTCTTATTCCTTAAGCACATTTATTTCATGTACTGTTTTCTGTAAGCAACAGCGTACTTTCTATTCTCTGTCGCTCTTTTGTTGCTTTGTAATAACCCTTATGAGTAGTGATAACACACACACACAAAATTGTTCCATCTTTTTTTATTTTGGTTAGCAAAGCAGATCATCTCAGCAACCTGCCTGAACATTTGCTGTTGCACTCCAGTACTCCCCTAATGTCAATGACAAGCCTAGGGCTCTTGAAAAGAAAATTAATATCTCAGCTAGGCTGTCTGTAGGGATTTTCCAAGAGTAACGTGCTTTTCAATACCAGGTATCTCTTTCTTATGAACGGAAACCATGGATGGGCACATGCGAACGTTACCACACTATGTAAAATATAGTCCCTATGTACCAGTCAGACCTTCAGGAAAATTACTGTACCTGACTGAACACAGGTCTTCACTGTCCTCGTTTTTAAAACCTGGTTTTCATTCTGCATTTTACAGAAGGGTTTTAGGAAATATTTTAAAAGGTTACTAAGGTTATAATCCCTCCTTTTGCCTGTCTTATTAACTGTATTAATACAAGCATGCCGAGTAATTGTTATGCTTCATAGGCCTGCAACACATCCACTCATTTACCAAGAGCTTTAAGCATTCAAATGCTCCAATAACCAGGTATGTTCAGTATTGCTTCATTCATATTAAGTAGCCACAAGCATGGTGTCCCTCATTAGACTCAGATCTAACTGAAGACCTGCCTTTACTACTTAAGTTACCCCCCATACTGTCATTTTTGGCTGATTTAGATCCTTCAGGGAACACGGATTTTCCCCAACAGTTCCCTGATGAGACTTGGCAATTGCATCAGTGCAAATCAGGTTGTCACTTAAATCCTCATTTTACTCTCTTTTGCTATTGATGTATGTCCCCCTCTACCAACCTTCCATATGAACTAAACCTAGATTTAAGTAATTCTAGTCCCATGTTTCTTAGCTCATTGAATCAAACACATGAAATATTCTCTACGTCTTAATTAACATAGCATCACAGATTATTATCTTCCATTTCTATCCTTGTTGTCCCACTGAAGTCTTTGCCTCTCCTTGGCAATCTTGTAGATAGTTGCCTTCTAAATCCTTTAAGTAATCCAGCCACTCCTTCCATAGGCACTTCTGACCTTGTAATCAAATGCTAGGAGAATTATCTCCTTTCTCTCAGTTGCCCATTTAGCTGCCTCAGATGAGGTTCCTTTGTAACTTTACTCCTACAGGATAATTGCCTCAAAAAGTCTCTCTGCCCCCATACTTTCTTCTAAATGAACCTGTTACCCATGTTTTCACCTTTGCCACCACCTTCACAGCTTCTTGATTTCTTTTTCCTTTTTTTTCCCCAGCTGCAATAGCCTCCAGACCATTAGCTTTCTTTATCTAAAGCCTTTTCACAAGATAGATCTTACTACTGTTATCTGCATTTATTACATTCATTTACATTCATTTGCATTCAGTTAAAAATATTTAAATACATGTGTATTTAAACCCTGGACACTTGCTTTTGAGAAAGAAGGCTATGGCCATACCACAGACACTACAGGTCTGTATCAAAATATAGGCAGAGAGGCCCTCACTAGGTTTCAGAGAGCTCTGAATTTCCCAAAGTCATATTCAGTTGCATTAAATCATTGTAATACTATAGCCTTTGTCAACGGAGGAAGGGGACACTGACTTTCAGCAAGGTAAACTTTATTTTTAGAGCTAGGTAGAGCTGGAATAGTTTCTGGGTCAGTGGTCATGAATTCAAATGCAGGTTCCAACAGTTACCTCTCTAAAGCCCTGGAAAAGTAATTTTACCTGTTTATTTCTTTATGAGACTGTTACTACATTTTTGTACTGAAAGAATTAGGTGTTTTAAAGCATACACCGTAATTTCCTAGAATTAAGGCATTTCCATGGTAAAGGTAACCTCTCTCACCCCTTTCTTCTTTTCCCCCTTCCCCCAAATCCCCAAACCCCATATGCCATCAAAATGCAGGAGAAAAAGGAATGGTTGTGCAGGGAGATATTTAGAAGTCTGTCAAAACAGAATTCAAGAAGGAAATAGTTGAGCAGATAAGTTACCCTGACAGTAAAAAACCCCACAAAAATCACACTTATGAATAATTCAAGAAAATTTCCATAGGGATGTATTCATGAACCTCTTTAAAAATCAAAGTTATGGGCTACAAGTGCACCTCTGCAGAGATAATCATCAGGAGGGGGAAAAAAAAAAAAAGATAACTCATTAATAACATAACTCAAGAAAACAAACCCAAAACCTTACCTCCTTCCACTTGCAGGGTTCCTGACCCAGCCAGCTGCCAACCTGCTCTGAATGCCCAGAGCTACAGGACCCTCCTGCGTCTCAGGCAGCAGATGAAAACCTGGCTGCTCTGAGGGAAACAGACTCGGGTCCACTCTTTCCCACTTCAACAGCTGCTGCTGGTTATCTCATCACAAGCATGTGAGGAATGGAAAGTATCAACTCAATTTGCCCCTTAGAGACATAAAGGTTTTATAAAGTCCTCTGTAAGCAACTATTTTCTCACTATTGTTTTCAGAAAATGTTAAAATTTTCTTCTGAATTAAATGGCACACAGGATTTAAAACAAAGAAAAATCATACTTGGTCAAATGTATAAAAGAAAGGAACAAAGCACTAGTGTTTCTTTCATGGACAGCAAGTTGATACTGTTCCTCTAGGTCTTCACTTTTTTTTTCCTTTAAAGTGGGGCTGAGGTTCAAAAATAACAAAAAATGATGTAACACAAGAAACAGAGAAATTCTTCCCACAAACAGTTAACAATTTCCTACCATCTTCCCACTTAAGAACCTGAACGTGTTTGATAAATAAATTTTATGTCCTCAAAATACAATTTCCTTATTATAAAAGTCAATTTCTTCTCTAAAGTAAAATAAGCCTTTGAACACCAGATTTTTGTGAAAAGTAACACTGAGTAAACCAACATATTAAAATGCTTAGCTAGATTTTTCTGTTGAAATTTAGAGAGCAAATAGTATTGGCAACCTGTAAACCCTTTGATTTATATTTTGAAGTCCCACATTCCAGAGTAATTCAGATCTGGGATTTTAAATTTTGATCCCTCATTAAGTTTCCTGTGCATTGAAAGATGACCTGTAATGCACTGATCCTGGAAATAATTATGCACATGCTAAATTTAACGTGCTGTAAATAATCATTGCAATGACCCTTAGGGCATATAAAATTAAGTGGGCATGCATATCCCAGCAAGTTCTAGGCCATAGTTTATTTTATTACACAACTTCTTTTCTACTCACTTTGTTTAGATTAGTAACCAAGAACAATAAGATAGGCCTTTGTGAAACTTAGAGAAAAGAGACAAGAACAAATAGTGTGAGTCATCAGTTTTGGCCTGCTGCTTTCTACAATGTATAGGCAAATACTAATCATTAATTTTTTTTTTCCATTTCTAAAAGAAATGGTCATCATGGCTAAAATGATGCACTAAGGAGTGCCTCTGGCCATCTATTCACCAAAAGAATTCTCCAGGCAAAGTCCCTCGTGCTTCAGCAGGAACCCACCAAATCTGGTCAGTCTCTGCAAACATAGGGAACTCCTTGTATGAAACTCATTGCACACTTACAGCCTGAGCAGGACCTTTGGAAGTGAAATGCTTCTCTCTCCTCGTAACTTCACCAGAAAAAGACTTCAGGTTTGGAGTGAAGACCTGAAGGCTTGGCATGGATGCAAAGATAGATGACAAGGAAGAGACCAGCTTGCAGCTTTCTGGCTTTGTGAGTATTTGGAAGCTCGGATCCTGCCAGAAGGGAGAGCCATCGCAGGGAAGTATGTGATGCTCTGTAGCACAAACACTTTAAGTGGCAGAACTTATGTGTCAGGAATGCAAATTAAAATACATATTCTCTACAGCAGCTCTTAGGTAACATGAAATAGAGTTATAAAGAAGAAATAAATGACAAAGAAAAAAAGCAAGCA
Source organism: Pandion haliaetus (assembly GCA_013401275.1). NCBI lineage: Eukaryota > Metazoa > Chordata > Aves > Accipitriformes > Pandionidae > Pandion > Pandion haliaetus. The sequence continues at coordinate 10,928 of VYZV01035012.1, read as the reverse complement.
TAATTTCCCAGAACCTTTTGGAAAGAAGAAATAAAAAAATATTGCTCCCCACTCACTGAGGGATATCATGGTGTCTGGAAAGACAGAATGAGACAACAAAGGACAAAAGGAAGGGAAGGGAAACAATGCAAGAGAGTTACAAACTTTGCTTTCCAGTTTTGCAAGGCATTGAAGTGTGGCCCTTTTGGCTTTTGTATTCTTACTTGCAAAGCATACAGCAAAGACAACAAAACAGTGCTGAAGTTCAGCTGTGACTCACTATGTGTGTAGATTGTACAAGGACTTGTCTTCTTGAAATAGCAAGGTAAGAAGTAACACTTTATGAAAATTGTTATGCACAGCTTTGCAACAATATCACTCTACTTAAGTATCCATTCAAATATTTCATAAACTTCTGCAGACAGACTAGACATTATGAAGACTAACAGACATCAGAATTGAGTGTCAATACTTAAAATGAAAAGCATTTTCAAAATTATGGTTCATTAAAAGCAAGACCCTCAAAGCTTTCTTGAGGACTCAAGTATGTCTTCCTTATAGTCTAACCAGAAAAAAAAAATACAAGTCTTCTCCATTTTCAGTTTACTTACAGTTTAGAGCTAATGAGAACTGCCTGTTTCACCAAGGAAGAGGGTGGAGTTGTATTCCTTATTTTTGCATAACCAATGTATGGGGCTAAAATCCCTGGGCTTCCCAACAACCTGCAGTGACAGGGGCATTCCAGATCACTTCCACGGTTACTTCCCCATTATGAACCTCCCTCTAGAGATGCCTAAAACTCATCATTAACAACATAGAGTGCCTAGAAATTCTGGCCTCCCCATCTGAAGATCCTGGCCTTCCTGTCTTCTTGTTTCCCCAAGGCAAGTCCCTCCCTACAGGAAGAAAATAGTTAATGATACTTTCCTGTCCTCTCCTTACAGGCTCCTTTGTCATGCAAAGGTTTGGAAGCACCTCCTACGTGTGGCAGCAGTTAAGCATGGCCTAGTTTCATATGTGAATTTCAGCTCATTCTTATTCAACACAGCATTCAAACATATGTGGAAACTTCAGCTTGTGAATAAGTTCTCCTGAAGTCAATGGGTTGCAAACTCGTCTTTTATGCTAAGCAAGTATCTTGCTGGACTGCATTTGCCTCAGCATGATCTCCTTAATGCCTGGCCTTGGCAATTCTGAGCAGCCACTACTCTGTTACATTGAATGGGGTATGAACATGCGTGCGTGTGTGTGTGTATATATATATATATATGTTTGGGATGCATATACATCCCACACACATTGCTTCTGACGAGATATGAGCAGTGTAGCTCTTCTTGCAAAGGCCCAGATAATTTTATTTTACGACATCATCAGACTAACTTAGACGAACAAAATACCGACAAAAGCATTTCAAAGTCTAGCCTAATTCACCAGATTTGTTCCAAAGACTTCAGGCTCATGCCTAATGCCTTGGTTTATATGAACACTGATAAAACATACACTTTCTCTACTTTACTGGCCCGATCTTCTCAAGCAAGGAGTTGTGGTCCTTCAAGTAGCTCTACCATCTACACTTTTCTCTCCTGCTACAACCAGGAGCCCACTATCCTCAGACTTGGCTGGCAGCCTGGCCGCCTGCCCGCTGCTGCCTGGGAGCTGTCGGGCAGCTCGTGCTTGGCAGCTGCCTGTGCCACCTGCCAAAGCCTGTGAGGGATCTGCATGCCACCGGCCACCTGGCACGGGATTCCTGGCCGCCTGCCACCCCTTGCCCAAGCCCAGTGACCCACCACGCATCAGAAAGGTGCCGTAAGATCTTGCTTTCCAGAGCCTCCACTGCCGAAGCTTGCCCAAACCCTGCTCTTGCTTCAGCCCGTTCCCGAGGCCTCAGACAACCCTGCGCCAGCAGCCGCTGCTGCTCTCATCCCAGCAAACACCGGTGGCTGCTGGGCGCTGCGGTGTGGCAGCCCTGGCCTCTTCCTTTACTGGGAAAGACGGAAACTTCCCCCTCCCACCACTGCTGCATTTCCCTTCTGCTTTCTTCCCCCAGAAGTGCCACGTACCCCAAGCGTTTAACCTGTTCCTTCACGTGAATTATTTATGGACTGCTTTGGGCACTTCAAATGTGAAGAGCGGGATTTTGACCAAGCTGCCAAAGGGAGGACAGTCGCTGCCATGGCTCTGTGACACCCTTGGTAGCTTCAGCTCTTGCTGTCTTGCCAGGTGTTGCAGAAATATCCAAGCATCTTCTAGAACAGTGACAAAGCAAATTTAAATAGTTTTAAATCTGTTCTACAGGACTACTCATGGAACAAGTGTTATTTATTCTAATAAACTGGACTTGTATTTAATGTCAAGCAAAAATAGAGTCTGCATTTTGAAACAATTGGGATGATCTCTTGTTTCCTAGTCAGTAGAGAGAGCGCTGCAGTAATAACAATAACAATTCCTCCTTTCTAAAGAAAAGATGTTTCTAACCCTAGATGCCCTGGCAACCGGGTTCACCAGACTTACCTGTGCCCATGATCCCTGGGAGACGGCTGTTTCTCACAGTTCCCACAGTACGAGCTGCCTGTGCAGACTTCTGCAAACTTGACCCTTGTGCCTCACCCTGAGACCCCACACTGGAGATCTAGGAAGAAGGAATTGCACTCAGCTGTTATTGTGCCTTCTCACATTTTTAACCTGAAGTAAATGCTTAATGATATATGAAAGGAATGCAAGAGCAACTGCAGGTTAGTGCAGAATTAGTTTGTCTAAAGAGGATCAGAGATGGCAGGCTTCAACTATGAGGTTAGCCATGAAAAAGATGGTTTCAAAATAAAAAAAAGTTAAGACAGAATAAAGAGATACATAGGAGAAGGAAGAAATCAGGGAAGAAAGAAAAAAGGGGGAGGCATATTTGTCCAGAGTAGTCTTTTGTATGTTTCTGTGATTTCTCATGCTCTTGTGTTCTAAGCCAAGATCAGTTGGGATTAATCAGTTGTATAGAAATTGTGAACTCATTGCAGGCTTTTAGAGTTTAAATTTGTTTATTGAGCACAATTTGGTTAGCATCAGGTGCTGAAGTTACAGACACCAACACTAGCATAGAAATTACTTTATTTAGCTCCCAGTTGTAAGTTTCTATAGCAACTGGGTCCTATAACAGGAAGCTGAGTTTCTGGCACACGAATACTGCTGCTGCTGCTAGAGATTGTTAATACTGTATTTTTGGAGCACTCAGCTGTTCCTTAATTCTTTCTAAGCCCCAACCCTCCCTTTTTCTTTTCCTGAGGTCTTTCTTCAGTATAAATCTGCCTGCTTAGTCATACTTGCAATTGCACCTTTTGCTCTTAACCTTCCTTCCTTGGCTATAACATAAAGTATCTATTTCAGTCAACATTCATTTTCCCTGGAACCACTTGCAGGGTGCCCTGTGCTGCATTCACATATTCTGCAAAGTGGCAGAGCTGGAGGGAGAGGACCAGGATGCTGAAGCTGTCAGGAGTGTCCAGAATAAGATTCCTCTTGTGGGCCTACTACTCCTTGTGACTTTAAACCTGGGGCTGATTCTGTGGATGCTGCTCATGTCCCAGATTCAGAAAAGAATCATACCCCAACCTGAAATAAGCACATATGCTTTCAGTTAAGGTCAAGAATAAAGCTGCAGCACTGTCTTGCAAACATTAGAGACCTCACTGCAGTCCTTGTATTCATTGGAAACTCATGGCTGAATACCACCTTTAGACATTGAATTGCACCAAACTCCTCAATGCACTTTCAGTCGTATCCCTACATTAATGAGCTTTGTTTAAAGGCTGCAGGAGTACTCCATAAAGAGAATTGTGTTATTGCTGAGTGAACAGATGTCTCTTTTACCTATAAGACTTCTTTATTTATATATCTTTCACAACTGTGAATCAATAGTCTTTCACTGCAACTAGATTTATTTCGGGGGGACATTCAAATGCTTATATGAGGTGCTGGACAGAGGTACAAACTGTTGTTAGGGCAACAGAACACAATCATATAAGGAGGTGTTTGGGTGGTTTAGCAGGAATTTTGAGATTCCTTTTTTGGTGTGTGGGTTGGTTGTTTGGCAGGTTTTGGTTTGTTTGGTTGGTTGGTTGGGTTTTTTTAAATTACTTTGCCTGTTCTCACTTATGGGTAAAACAATGGTAGTTTGTTTGAAACATTAGATGTTTGTGCTCTATAGTACGGTTTTTAACTTACCTGGTCCAATTCCTTCTACTTCAAAGAGAAATGTGTTATTCTACTGAAAACCCTCTGGGGATGTCCCATCTTCTGTCCTGGAGCCCCCTGTCTCATGAGAAACATGAGAAAGGGTACTGGCTATCTCAAAGCCACAGAAAACAAATACTGGTATCAATGAAATGCAAACTGATATTTGGTGACTCAGGCACAGCATAGAACATATGTTTTGAATAACAATAGCTTCAAGTATTCCTAGATAGTCTGGCCACTGCAAATAGAACTAATTCTTGTGATTCTTCACACATGAAAGAAGAAGCTGTTGTAGGGTCTCACTTTAAGCACTTTATAGCCAAGGCAGCAGATCCAAAAGGACAGAGAGGAGTGAATACTGCAAGATCACCTGGCTGTGCACTGTAACAAAGCTGTAAGAGCACTGACATTTGTGTGGGCTTCTGAATTTTTGCTGCAGAAAAACTTCCAGGAAGAAATTTACTGAACCTACAGTTAACTACTAGCAGGTCCAATGCCAGTCTGTGTTGGGAAACTCTAGATGGCTTGGATATTGGCTGTTTGCTTCTACTGTTATCTTTCCAATACTATTCACTTTGGGCGTCTCTTACAACTTCTAATAGGGGCTTTTGCTTTTCCATCTGACCTTAATAAAATGGGATCATCCTTGCTCAGGTTTCTAGGATTGCTGTAAGTATTGGCAGTTTGAGAATATCTACTTGTAAAAGTATTTTCCTTTCCCCAAGCCTTGTGTTTTTTACCCAGTCCTGGCATGGTTTCCCTGCTCTAGAACATTGACCTGGGGAGATGTGTAGGGTGCTGCAGTGTGGCAGAGGTGTCCCGTCTGTCCAGGCACATTCTGTCTCCAGCAGCTGTGGTCATTTCATCTCTCTTGTGGCAGATCTCTTCCAGGCAATTTACAGCTTATTCTCTAAATTCTTAAAATCTAACTGCTGAGTTGCTGGGAGGGCCTGTTTTGGAAAGGGGAATCAGAAACCCAGAGCAAATTTTGTTTCCACATGGTGCTGAAGGCAACAGGACTCTTTGGGAGACCGGTGGGAAGATCAAGATGCTGGAATCTGTCACCTTAAAATCATTCTTCTACTCTCCAATTAGTCATCCAGCATCACAAGCAAGCTCAGCAGGACCTTCTGCCACTACTGCTCCTTGTGCACAGAGAGCCCACACAAACCCAGTAGAGGATATGTTGCCACCAGCTTTGGCAAAACACTTCTCCCTGCAGCACAAAAGGTTTTCATTTTCTTCTATTTCACCGTCCCAGGTTTCTGGTTTCTTTCTTAACATGCTTTGAAGAGTTTTTTTTTTCAAAATGGCAGCTGCAAAGGTCATCTCTTTCTCTGTTTGTTTCTTGCTCAGAGACAGCAAGGCAGGTTTCCAGAACATGAAAATCCAGTAACTTAACACATTGTCTTCAGCCTGCAACAGCTGACCAAGAAAGAATAAAAAAAAAGGAAAATAAAAAGGAGGGGACTAAAAAAGGAGGGGACTACGTACAATACAGTTTTGACTGATTGGATTTTTCTGTATAAATTTTTTTAAACACAAAGCTAATAAGTGTGTGAACTGTATTTTAAGTTTTCTGAGCTGGATATAGCTATTAGAATTCTATTTTAAGAGAATAAAGCAGGCCCTTCTTTTTAGAAGATTGGGCAGGAAGGAAAGAAATGGTAATTGCAACACTTCTGCATTTTTATGGACTTACATAATTTTCATTCATTAATCCTCAATGATTATTTTTTGCTTAGTGCAGGTCATACTTCCGTTATGAAATATGTGACTTATCACATAGCGTACATTTTATTTATATTAAAAAGTAATTTACTAGAGATGTTAATTCCTTCAGATAAGTCTACTAAGAAAGCACTTCAGTAATAGATCATAGATAAAAAATGCATATTTTAAGATAGTTTCTAAGAAAAATCATCAGTGAAACACTATGAGGTAGAGAGTTCACTGCTATATCTGAAAACAGCTTCCACTTAGTGTTTTCAGTTGTTACTAATCTTGTTCTTAACACATTTCTAATGGAAGAAATGAGCTCTGAAACAGGCAGAGGAAAAAAAAAAAAGAAGCAGCAGCAAACGTGCTCTCAGGATCTGAACAGAAAATTACTTTTAGCTCTGGGGCTCTGCACTCACTCCCACTTTCTTCCCCATGCGCAGACCCCTTTTCTCCCTCTGCACAATTACCACATAGGTAAGAAGCAGCCTCCAGCAATCTGGCTCCCTCATTGCCTACTAAAGGTGTTGTCTCACAATCTATTTAAAGGAATCAAAGCAGATATCAAGGCAATACTGTTGTCCATCCTCCATGTTTCCAGCAATACACTCCCACATATGCTTTTGTGCCAGCACCCAACATTTCTACAGTTGCATCAGAAACCAGATCATGGTATTGATCCACCTGAAAATATTTCACTGGAAATTTTGTAGCTGGATTAGTTTTAAGCTAGACCATGGCTTTATGACCAACAGTGCTAGTGGCTGAAGTGGCAAATCAACATAATGGAAAGGGTGAGGACCCTGCTCACAAAGACAGTGTGGACTTAACAGTCATGAAACTGTTGCCAGTGATGTTCGAGCAACACAATTGAACAACTCTTTTGATTAAACAGAAGTTTTTATTTGGTGGCATTTAGAAGTTTAATGTTGGTTTGCATCAACGTTATTTACTTATAATGAGGCTGTATCTTAGAAGCAGCTTACTGTGTGGCTCTGGTTAGAGTAGGCAACATTCTGACTTTGTTGTCATATTTTGCACAAGAAAGCACGATGTTGCTATCAGCCTTTTTATATTAGGAAAAAACCCACCCATTTTTAATGTTTAAAATAATAATTTAAGTTTAAAAAGTTGGTGACAATGACAGGGAACTCACATTGAAGTGCATTTCTTCTGAAAAATGCCACATTTTTTCATGAGAAGAGCCAAAATCTAGTTTTTGCAGCTAAAAATTTTATGCAAAAAAGTTAACTGTCAGAATGCTACTTGATGGTAATATAATACCACTCATCCACAAATCTCAAAACTATAAGAAGGATGTAAAAATGATCATAAAAATTTCATAAAAGGAGAAGGTGAGGCATAGGGAGGTTATACTAAGTATTTTGCAATGAACAAACTTTTTTCTCAAATCAAATAGTATGTGTAATTAAAAAAATTAAAAAGATGCGATTATCATAGTGTAACCTCACCAAAAGTAAACTAAAAATAAAGAAGAATCATATGGCATAATTTTAGAAAATTCCCGAGTACAGAGATTATTTTCAGAACGTGTTATGTTTTGATAGTCTGGGGTAGCGGACTGACACCAGCATGTCTCATGAAAAAAAAGCCTCTTTTCTAGCTG
>VYZV01035011.1:7931-24570 GCA_013401275.1 Pandion haliaetus | reverse complement strand
TTGGGTTTGTGCTTAGATGGGACAACTGACGGTTTATGTGGGGACTGGACAAATGCTTGTCCATGAACTTTTGCTTTAAATCACATCTGCTCGGTACTGCTTTCCAAGGTGCAGAATACCTCATCAAATGTTTAGGCATCACTGCATCTCCACCAGCGTGGAGAATCTCTCACGTTAACAAGTTTGTCAAGACAGAACTACCATTCCCCAATCCTAGCAGGATTGCTCTGTTGGGACTGCACATTTTCTGTTGAAAACTGTATGCAGAAGGAATGGGATAAGTTGCAGCCTCTAGCAAAATAGGATAGATGTCAATGGATAATGCAGATAGACTTTCTTCTGTCTTCCCATCTTCAGCTAATGCCAGGAACTGAAGCTAGCTGGGTTTTTCAAAACAATGCTTTCCCTAAGAAAATGCTCATCTGATGAAACAAAAACTTTTCACAGGAGAGGATTAGTTTTGATTTAATTAAGTCATCTTTACAAATAGTTTTCTTTCAAAGCTGTTGAAGCATCCTCTTTTAAAATTTTCAAACTGGAAAAGGTTCCACTTTCAGGTCTAAGAAGTATAATTTAGAAATTAAGTCTAATTGACATTTGTAAACCCTAAGAAAAAATAGCTTGTTAAATTATTTTCATATTGAGATAAAACACTTCAGATCCAATCTAATAACAATTGGGGGGTGAGGTAATGAAAATTTATTAGAGTTTATTTTTGAAATTCTTGTGGGATGAGAGAATTTTTTTCTCCCCAGCTGTACTGGAGATGCTGCTGTCTTGTTCTGAGACTAGCTTCCAACTGCAGACATCTTATCACTGGGGCTTTTGTGTATATGCACCAGAGTAACCCAGAGGTGAAGTGCGTGGGNTGATTCACAAGGTTTGCAGGATCACCTCATATCTTTTTCACATGGGATCTCTCACAGGGGGAAAATATGTATCAGCAGAACATCGGAGATTCCTGTGGTTTATTCCCCTTCAGCAGGAAAGCCCATAGAAAAGGGCTGTCAGGTGTAACACTTCATACTGTATTGCTTATTATTTCCAGAATTGATGCTTTGCTTCTAAACTGCTGAATAAAAGAAAAACAAAAAACNTGTAAACGAATTCCCTAGCTAGCTGGGTAATAAATCAATTCCTGTTCTAGAGCAGTGGAATGTGAAATATCACTCATTGTCCCACACTCTGGGACAGCTTTGTGTGAAGGTCATATTCACCCGTATTTAAGGAGCCTGCAGGGAGCAATATGAAAAGTCATTGTGTGCTCTCTTCTTTCTATTTTTAGCCCTTGTTAGAGAGATCAATTTTAGTTAACTGCAGAGGCGGTTTTAAAATAGTGTTGCAGTTCTCAGTTGTGCATTTACTATGTTTAGAATTTCATTGAAAAACAAATCCCACCAAAACTCATTTCTCAGTAGCACATCAGTAAAACATACTGCTGTACATCAAATGACACTGTTAGCCTCAGCTAAGTTAGATTTTTTTTCATTCAAAAAACACAATTAAAAAATGTAACTGTGGTTTATCAGCTATCAAAAAAATACTCACTGGCACAGTTGTTCACAGAACTCTAAATGTTAGAGCCCAACTTCTATGTCTTTAACTTGTGAGGAATCTTTGCTATATTAAATACACTGATTTGGTAAGACTAGTATCTGAGGACTAGGAAAACTCATCGGAGCATGTAAATAGTGAACAGTTTCTTGTATGTCCTCAGTACAAGATGAGTTTTACTGACCTGCTTTGCGGGAATGTAAGATACACCACTTGGACACAGACCCACACTACTGTCCCATTCCATGAATAGAGGTCATCTCCTTTCACAGTACGCTGCCATAATCATCATAGCCACAAAATTAGAGACTAAAACTGTCCCTAGGCGCAAAGGCTGGGAGATTCACTCCAGAGCAAAAGGAATAGGCTGGAAGCTAATTAACAGATTTGCTGTGTGTTGTCTTTTTCCAAGCCTAGTTTTGTGACAGGTTTGGGGGTTTTTTGCAGCCTTGTGGCTAGAGCAATGACTGTCTGGCATCTGAGAGGTCTAACGGAAAAGATTTCTTTTTGCTGAGCACAAAAGGAAGCTGGCTTTTGGTCCTTTGACATTAAATTGAGACAGGTAAAGGTGCATTTACTTCTTAGGGAAGACCATGGCATGTTTAATTAAGTTTCTGGCTGATTGATGTATATTCTCACTTCCTGCAGATGCAGACATTGAGCTTTAAATGAGGCATGAACAGAATGCCATAGACCTGTCAGAGCCAGCAACTGTGACTGTGCCTGGTTCTGACCACCAGCCTACAATTTTTTCAATATATTGCAAATAAAGAATGATGAAAAACACTTCTACTGTCAAGCAAACTTCCAATAGTTTAAAATACTGTTGAAGATACAGGGGCGTTGCACTGAACTAGGGTGGTAGTTTGGCTGTTTGCCTATCAGGCCCAGGTTGTGTCTCTGCCTGGCCTGACTTGAACCTAACTCTTTCCTACAGCAATGCTTGCAATGTACCAAGCTGTTGGCTCGTGCAGGCCCTCATGTCTTTTCCATAACATTTTATAAGGTCTTAATTTCATCCCACTGAGGAATACAGGAAATAATTTTATATGAGAAATGTTTGTAAGGGGGAGGGAGGGAGGGAATCTCCAGGTCTAGGCTATGTGTATACAGCAGAGCTGCTCCTCTCAAAGTTACAGTTTACAAACCATAACCGTCTTGCTGGCACTAGAGTACGTCCTTATTTTCTGGAAAGCAGTCCTACCCCCTCCCTATCTACCCCCAACCTGCATATTTTTTCCCTCTTTCTCCTATTGCCTCTTTCAAACCTGTTACCCCAATTTCTTCTCAACAGACTGCCTTGTACTGCCTCACTTTCTAAGTCTGCACTCTTCAGAGTGCCTTACCCCAGGATCCCAGGTGCCACCCTGGCCTCCCTTGCCAATCTCAGCCTCTGACTGTTGCCCACACAGTGTTTGGCCGACAAATTGCCTTTCTCCCATGGCTTTGATTCACAGATCATGGCTCCACTGATGAGATCTGCACTATACAATAACATAAAATATATGTCAGGGTGCTGAGCACTTAACTGCTCCATGTGCTGCCCAGTGCAATTTCTCCCTCTGTCAGTTAGCACTCGCCTCCACAATTTCAGGCGCTATTTGAAAACCAGTGCAGGCTGGGCACCATCTCCAGCAGCCCATATAGACAAATTTTTACCAGTTTCATTTCTCTCCATGTTTCTGACTCCTTCATCAGCATTCCAGCAGGCTTTGCACCTCCTAAATGCCTTCAGGCTACACTCCAGGTCATGGAAAATACATTTTTCACATTATGAAAGCACCATTCTGAAGTGTTACACATGATGGCTCTTAGGTCCACAGTGGTACCTTGTGGGACACAAAAGAGACCCGGCAGCAGTCTGTGCCACTTGGCGGCTGGGTCTGCAAATGATTAGTAGTCAGAGGAGGGGTTGGGTCAGGGTTTCATTTTTGTCTCTGAGCAATTAAGAGGTAGCTGTTCCTGCTATGCTCTAGCTGGGCTTCTTGAGGAGGATGAGTAGCTCATGCCCCTGCTCCACCCCGGGTTTGGCTCACCCTTGCACAGGGAAGGGGAAAATGGGGAGGAGCAGGACCCTGCCCAGTAAATGCCGCACACAGGCATTTCAAACCATGTCTCGCACGGCAAGTTTTCTATGCCCAGGTGTTTTCAAACTCTCATGTTTGTTCTCACTGATTCAAAGGAAATAATAAATACTTCAGGTGACTTCCAGAGAGGATTAAAAGGGGGTGGAGGGGCAGGCAGAGGGGTGGTAGATAAAATTTTCCATCCCTGCCCTTCTTTTCCCCTGTGTTCTGTGCCGCCTTCTGCCCTTCCCTCTCCTTACCAGGGGCAGGGTACAGCAGAGCTGCTGGGTGTAGTAGAAACCTTTCCCTCTGCCTTGTTCTGCCAGCCAGGAGAGGAGGGTGCCCTTCCCCTGCAACATCAGTAATTGACTTCCAGAGAGCAACTCCTCCATTCTGCATATGGCAGATCCATATTACATGGGATGGCTTGTATTTCTTCCAGCATAAACATGCACCCGTACAAAGGACCACCCATTATTTGTACCATATTATTTGTAAAGCACTTGGATGAAGGGACTATAAGGGGAAGGTATTTTTATGAAGCTAATGACACGTTTAACATGGAATGGACAGCTCTGAACCCATTAACCTTTGACCGTGAGTCAGAATCAGGGATGAGGTAGCTGCACAGTATCATTACCATTTCTTCATTATTAATTTTCTATATGAACATACTCTTTGCTGGACAAAAGTGCCTCATTAGACAAGAGATATACCATCAAAGTTCATAGTACTGATTCACAAAGGGAGAGAAAATCACATGCCATTATTTTTAATTCTAAAATATCGTAAGTTGCTTTTGTGCTGTTCTTGGGGTCATCTTATTTGCGTCACCTGAGGCTGTGGGTTTGCTTGTGGTTAATGTGGTCACAAAAGGTAGTGCCAAGTGACATAAAAGCAGCTAGGCCCATTGTTGAATGGTGAAACTTCGAATTCCTATTTTTTTTCTTATTGGAAGCAAATGAATAGAGGAACATCGCTGCTATTTTCAGGGGTTAGGAACCTTTTCAGACAAATTATATGGTGGAGGTGCCACAGCTGAATACTTCCCTGCATTATATCCTGACGGCAGAGTTTAGATGTTCGAGCATATTTGATGAATTTCATTATATTTTCCTGAGTAAATTTATGTGAGCTTCCATCGTTATCTCAGCTTATGTGAATATTTAAACAACTTAATAATAAGGGATAGAGAGAGCCCAAAGAGTGCTGGAGGAGAAAGACACCTCTCCCCAAGAATCCTTTGGCTTAGCCCTTAAGAGTTCTTCAGGCAAGCGGGAGAAGCCGGAGCAGTGGGGCAATGTAGGGCCTGAGAACGCAAAGGAGGCAGCATCAGAGACAGCTGAATGAGATAACTGGACAAATGCTTGAGTGATATTAACTACGGAAGTTGGTGAGTCTTAACTATGCTAACTTGACTTGCTACTCTTCGCTTGGGACAACTTATATGTCTTGTAAACCTAACTTGATTGCAGTGATTCAACCATTACTCCACTAGCTTAACTTCTGCAGATTTAGCTCAATTTTTTCTTTGTGCTGGAGGTGTTGTTTAAGAGGAAAGAAAAAAAACATAGAAAAAAGCAGAAGGGAAGGGGTAATCTGGCTGTTATTTATTGGACTTTTATTTTGTACTTATTACCTTAGTATTTTTCCGCAAACAATGGTTAGATTTAGGAACAAGACACAGCTGTATAAAAGTCCCATAGTTACTGTTGTCCTGTTTCTAGCTCAGCCATAAAAAGGTTTTCTGCAGTTTGAGCCACAGTTCTGCAGGCATGAATAATTGTGAGTACAGAACTGAGTCTGCAGCTCATTTATGCTCAGAAATAACTGTATGCCTTAAAAACCTGATTTATGAGTGCATCACATTTTGATTTGCAAAGTGACGTTAATTGCTGTTGCAGTTACTTGTGCCAGAGGCATCTGAATATTTTGCCTTGTGTCTGTAGTTATTTCCACTGTTCTTCTTCAGCAGAAAAGGTCCTTCTGGGAAGGATTTGAACAGTAAAAGAATGTGGCATTTGAACTGGGATTATTACCTTTTAAGAGGGCAGTGAATCTGATTTATTTCATGGTGCTGGTGTATGAGGAAAGGGCCGAGCATTGTGTGTGTGCAGCACTGCAGAGCTGCTTGTAGCTGACAGTGACCAATGTAGCCTTCGGTGCTGGTTGGCAGCATTGACGTCAGCCCATAGCTGAGAAATTAGCTGAAGCCTGGAGGGAAAATAGGCAAAGAAAAACCATATAATTTCTCAATGCAGCACAACCAAGCTATTTCTCTTTTTATATTTTAGCCTATCAGCAAGACCTGTAATTCTTTGCTCAATTTGGGTTCAGAGGAAAGGTTGCTAAAAATAAAGCAGTTAAATGTCAACATTAATGGTAACACAGCAGTAAAATATTTCTCACAGCAAGATGCCTGACTTATAGCTATTATTCACTAGTAGCCTACTATTTTTTAGGCAAAAATGCAGCATGTCATCTAGTCACAAGCCACCCAGTCTTACTTGAACCAAGAATTTGTCAGCACAAATACCATGTGATGACAGTCCCAGAACTGTGTGTGCTAATGCAGGGCCAAACCTGCAACCCCTTCCTCACATGAATCACTCTGCCACAAAGTTGCTGATAAATAAAAATCCAGATTAGTAACACGAGCAAACTGCAAGCGCTTTTGGGTAGGGACCGCCATTTCACTTTCATCGTACAACACCTAGCCCTGCCAGGTTCTGCCTGTGACGCGGGTGTTTAGGAGCTGTTGCACCACAAATACAGGTCAGCTAGGTATATTGGGCCTCACCTTCGTCATCTCAGAATATTTTTTAGGAAATATGCAGTGCTTCTGGACCAGTCTTATGGAAAAAAAAATCCAAGCTATCAGGTGTGCATGTGGTCACTGTAAGCCTATTTCAGTTTAACTGAGGCTTGTGGGTCTTGGAGATGAGAGTGATGAGAAATAGTCCAAAGGGGGGCAAGCGCATTATCTGGAATGGTTTCTAGTTTTCAGTGCTGCGAATGGGTGTTTGTCAATTCTGAAAGACCAAGTCATCCTGTCAGAAATGTCACCGTTGAGACATTTTTTTCTTTACAGTCTTAAATTAATTCCTTGCAATTTAATAACCAATACCTGCTTACATCCTTTGTACATTCCAAAACACATGTAGTGCCAACAGACTGAATGCAGGACTGAAAGTTCAATGTCTGATCCTGATTTTCCTTTGTTTGCTTGTGGACTCTTGCAGGTAACAACCTAAGCCATATTAATATTCCTCACAGGAGTAGTGGGTGGAGACTTAAATAAGGAATGTATATAGTTAGGAAATCTAATGTACTGTTTAAGCATTTAGCCTGCTAGTGAGCATTTATAGACTGTACTCTGTAGTCTCATCTGTAGAGACAAAATTTCTTACAGCCCCAGCTAAAGAGCTTTGAATCTAAAAATCCGTCTGGAGCAGACAGACGTATTTTTTTATTCCTGGAGCAGTTGGACCAAATGTTGATACCTTTTTGGAGGCAACAAGCTGCAGAATCTAGTGGACTTTAAACGGGACTGGAGCCATACTAGACTGAAAGAAAACAACAACAACAAAAAGAATAGCCCCAACCCAGCAGGTGACATGACTTCAGACCAAATATTTGATAGGTTGGATTCCAGTCCCTCTTCTTAGCCGTGAACTTGTGTGTTCTCTCCCCTCTTTGTACTTTCTTTTTCAGTGCTGTTGGCCACTAATATTGGTGCAAAACATCATTGTAGACACCAAGATATTTTATTATGCCTTACAGACCAATGATCACTGCCCCCCAGGGGCAGGATCCCCAGAATCTGTTGTGACAGCTGATATTGTCTAGCCGTGCTTGCCCTCACCTACATTTAGGAGCAGCACACACTCATCTGCCCTATGCAGGTGCACGAGTATTCTGCAGTCCAAAAGTGCCATGGTCTGCACTGCTACTCAGACTGTTGTCTTTTGATCTATTTTTCTCTGCTTCCAGGGGAGAAATACGAGCTGCACGCAGGAACAGAGTCCACTCCCAGTGTGGTAGTGCATGTCTGCGACAGCGACATGGAAGAAGATGAGGACCCAAAGAATTCTCCAAAGCCAAAAATCATTCAAACTCGACGCCCTGGTCTGCCACCTCCTGTATCTAACTGAGCCTCTTCAGCAGAAGCAGCACTTCTCTCCTCCAGCATAGCTCTTGGTTTTTGTTTGCTTTGTTTTGTTGAAAGGCAGCCATTGCCTTTTGAGTACCAGACATTAAACTCACTGAAATCCCTTTACAGTAATCAAGCCTATGTAATAAAAGGGCTAGGAAAAAGATCTTTGCATATGTAACCATATCACACACCAACTAATAGATTTTTCTGGAAAGGACAAAACAAGGCTGAAGAAACAAGGAAGGGTTTCAGTCTGAGGATTTTTTTCACAGCTATAATTTGCATGCTGAAACACCACTACCAGAGAGATCATTCAGGGTGGGCAGTTAGGCTGATAGCAGGCTTGATATTCAAACTCCCAGAATACTTGCTACTCTGCCCTTCATCAAGCAGCCTGCTCCTTTGACCTCCTCAGTTCCCCAGCAGACTGTAGTCTTTTCCCTTTTTCTTTCTTTTTTTCGGGGGGATATGTGTGTTGTTTTTGATCTACTAGTAGCTTGGTGGCCTTTTCATCCCCCTGGGGTTTTCTGTAAGGAATACTATCTTTGCAACATTTTTAGAAACAGCAGAAAAAGCCCCTCTTCCACCAACAGCTGTAGTGTACGCTGGTCCTTAATGGTGGCAGGGACGTGAGACAGAGCTCTCTGGGCTGAGGGAAGAGGCAGCAGCTGGCTGGAGGGTCTGGTTGCTTTCAGTCCTTCTCTCTAAGGAGAAGGGAGCCAGACTATCACCAGGGATTGTCATTTTATCTTCCATGAGTGGTACTTCTGAGTTTGAGGCAGAAAGAGAAATTGACTGCTCATGTAAGGAGGGATTCATTGCTCTCTGTCATAGCTGTAAGTTCTAGTAACGATACAGGCTGAATGCTTTCCTAGTGGTGTGTTGAGTAACCCTGAAACTGTTAGTAATTACTCGTACATCTCTAATATTCAGACCTTTTCCCTCCCCACTTCATGTGCTTTAAAGCCCTTTTTGAGCTGTATGCAGTTTGGGTTTGTGGAGGTGAGGAGAGGTTAGTTGGTGTTCTTTCGTTGTTTTTTTTCTCTTTTTTTAGGCCAAAGAAAACAGGACCATAATTACACACTTGAAATTAGACTGCATGCAATTGAATCCCCTTTTTTTCACTCTGTCCTGCATGTTTCTTTCACTTGCAATGTATACTGGGTTACAAAAATTGTTCTGTGTTTTCATCATGGCTGACAGCAGGCAGATACTGGATTCGCTGTCTGGCAGACCTTCCGTGATGATTTTTTTTTCAATGCGTACTTGTCCTTTTGAGAACGTATTTTCTAGACGTTTGAGCTCAGATTTTGCATATATTTAAGCATGCGCTTAATTTATGCACATGAGTAGTTCCACTGAAATTAATACTGCAGAAAACTGAGCATATGTGTAAGACACGGTGGGATTTTTAAGCTAATTAGATGCAGCTGTACTCCCAAAAGTGACTATAAAATGGCACAGTGAGATTCCACTGTTTAAAATCCTTTACAAGTTAAAATAAGTAAATACATCTTGAAAGCTCATTCTAGGATCTGAAAAGTCAGCTTAGGTTCTGTAATCAAGATTTTTGTCATAAAACCTAATGATCTGGTTTCTGAGGGAGGGTTCCATTCCACCCTTAATTAGCAGTGAGACTACAAGCTTCAGCAGAGTCAAGTCCCCCTTGCTGGGGTATTGGCTCTGCAGTACTTCCAGGAGGAAAAGCATGTTGCTTTGTCAGTGAAGACAGGAGATGCCATTCTCCACATGCATGGTGAAGGATGTTCTGAGAATGAGGACTTAAGCATTCTCATATAGTTCATTCTGCAACCACCACAGCCCCTTAATATTCCTGTTGAGATGTAGTGCTTTACTTAGCGTATATCTATAATGTGATACTTGTTACTGCATTATGGACATCGTCGTGCGTGTTTTACACTAATAGAAGCACATTAAATACAGCAGAGACTGAACAAAAAATGGGGCTTTATATCCTCATGATATCTGTGTAAAGTTGTCTTAAAGTAACTCCTTAGAGATTTCACTTCAATGATTTTTTCAGTGATGCGTTTAGAAATAGTTTCAATAAATAGTCACTTACTGCCCTAGGACTATAACCTGATGTTCCTGTTGAAAACACCATCATAGGCCACCTACAATATTTCAGGAGTAACACCACTGTCATTTTTGAGAACATACAGAATGCTAAGGTCCATGGGGTTTAGACCAGTATGAACAGAGAGAGAAAAGGAGAGAAAGACTTAAATGCCTAAGATTTTTTGTTGATATATGCTGTATGGAAGAAATTACTAGCCACATCCTCAATAGATGTAAGCAATTGGAGATCATCTCCAATCAAAGTTGATGCTCCGTTTTTTTTTCCATGCAAAAGTGTTGGAGGCTGAATCTAGTCCTTGTATCCATGTACTCAAACTTTGGAGACTTGGTTCTGAACTACAGGCTTTGGCCTCAAATGATGTAAAACTATACTGCAAATTAAAGCACTGGGTCTTAAATGTTCTTTCTTCAAAGTGCATTTTCACACAGATTTAAAAACAGGCCCCTTTCAATGACTGCTCTTGTCTTCACAAAACTACGTAGTAGTACCCAGGAGGGCATGGAACATGGCTCATTGGTTAAAGCACAGAAATAGAAACACAACTACAAACCTGAAAACTCAAAGAAGCCTGTTGTAACTATGGTCAAAGCGTATGTATCACCTTTATGTGATAAAATAACGGTCATCGTGGAAAAATGTTTCAGGTATTATGGAATGTCCCCATCATACAAGTAACAGCATTTGTGACTCTTTAAGAGAACCTGGTATTTTGCTAAAGGCTGATTCTTGCCTGGCACAGAAGAAAGGCTTCTTTCAAAAAACGCTGACCATCTGGAAGAGTAACTGTCCTATTTAATTCAGTAATTCACAGACAAGAGCCCCTCCTTACTTCAGTGGGAATTTTCTGTTGTGTAGCATCTATGAACTCAGTCCCGATGACTTGCACTTTTCACAGGGTGTCCGCAGTGCTAAAGTAGATTCTCTCATGTCGTAGTAGTACAAGTAAGAATGAAATCTCTGTGTTACGTTACAGCTTCTGATGCACAGTGACACAGACTATGTCCTTTTAATTTCCTTTCCAAAGTGGGTGCCTGTGGCAGGGGCTGGCAGCGATGCCCTGGGGCCCTCTCTTGGGTGGACATTGCTCCTGCTGCTGCTTGGAAATGGAAGGAGGAAATCAGGGGAGTACAGTTGCTGTTGCCTGCTGCCTGCTTGTCCTTTTTGACCTCTTCAGATACGAAATCGAAATTTTAATGACTTCCTAAGTACAGTTAAAAGGATGACAACAGGGACAACGCACAGAGAAAGGGTATTGTGGAATCTGCTCTTTTGGAACAAAAGAACAAAGAATTTCTGTGGCCTTGATTTTTGTAATTAAAACAAGGTAGTAAAAACTCCCCCCTTCCTAACATACACATACACACTCAAGTACACTTTGTTTTCAGCAAGAAAACATGGCAAGAGCATCCCTTCCTCAACCATAACAAGACTACAGATGTAGTTATTGTAAAGTGCTTTATATTATAAAAATGTGCCCCGTGCATAAATTGTTTAACATTTATTTAATCCTAAATAGGGTGGGAGAGGTGGGTGGTTTTTATTTTGGTCTTTTCCCCCCTCCTTCCCATTCAGCAACAGCGAAAAAGCTTTCTGCAAAAAGAAAGACTGTTCTGTGTACAGAGTAACGGACTGAACCATCTTGCAAGAGTTGATAACAGTGGTATGTCTGAGCACTGTGACAGATTATGTTAGTGTTTCCATTATATTGTACATACTTTTGAAATACTCTATTTAGTCATATTTTATAGGAGTATTAAAAAGCTATTGGCTAATTAATCACTTTTACACTTGTATAATTCAGAGCTTAGTTTAAAAAATAAATATGGCAAACAGTATTTTTGTGTTCTGCTTGTGTTGGCATTTTGAAAAGCAACATTTAAAGAGTTAAGCTATATTAATAAACTGACTAGTGTGGTATATACCACTGCTCTCTTAACTGGTAGAAGTGAAAATGCTTAAATGTGTGACATAGGCCAAACTGTTTCAATAGAAGTTGAAGGGGGGAAAAATAGCCCTCTTATTGGCAGGATATGCTGTGTTCCATTTTAAACCGCAGCAGTTTCATAGAGTCGTGTGAACTTGCACTGGTTTGCTGTGGATTTGGCTCGGTGTACGCAAAAAAAGAACACAGCGCAGTCCCTGATGAGCAAAAGCACGTCCCTGACGGCTAATGTGGTTCTTACTGTGCTTTTATAATAACAGGTAAATACAGGGGGCACGAGTGCTTGAATAAGGAACATGGTAGCATCCAGCTACCATCCAGGTTGGCGAAAAAGTTCTGTTAACATTAATTATTACAAAAATTGAAACTAATTGTTTGTAGTCTCTTGCGTCAGTTTGTACTGGATCTTGTAAAGGATTGGAAACCAGGAGATGAGTTTGCTGATTAACTGTCTTGTGAAATTCTTATATTTGATCACTGAGATCGGCATTTGGAAAAATGATTTTTTTTTTTTCTGGGTGTCTGGCTTAAAAGATGTAATTTCTCAAAGGATGATTGTTCATGATTCTGAAAATTGGATCCGCTTAAGAAGTCTCATTGGAAATGTAAGCTCTGAACTCACTGATTCCTTTTGAATCAGGTCTTAACCTCTGTGTTTTGATTAGAAAAAGTAGTGATAGTCATCTTCTTATGGAGTACTTGAGAGGTGAAATGCACTACAGGAGGCCTGATTTATTCTTCACTGTTGAGCAGCAAATGAGCTTTCCCCAACTACAGTAAGGTTCTTCATCTGATCGGACTGAAATGTTGCATTACCAACATGCTGATTGTGGCTCTTCTGTCTAGCTTGGTGCTGGACACATTACCTGGAAATAAGCTTCAAGGCATCAGTTGTGGGTGGTAGAGAGCTGTATGTCCCAGAGGATCTCAAACTGGACTTTGGTTGAGGATGTGACTGTCTGTACACATGTAACTTCAGTACAAAATTTGTACACGCAGATAGGCAATATTTATCTATACTGGGTATTTGTGCATGCAAGTGATAACGTACGACCTAATGCTGTGTGACACGGAATAACGGGAGTTGAAAGTATTTCTCCCAGCTGCAGCAGGGGCCTGAGACTTCCATGTCTCATGCCTTGATTACTTACAGCTGAGGCTCTCTACGCTTCAGGACTGATAGTCTGGCTATTGCTGTTCCTTGCGCAGCCTCGTTTTTTCCTCCTGAAGAGTTACAATCAAAGCAAGAGAAACAGTGATTTAAGAAGAATGTGTTGGAAAGTGCAGAGCAGACCTCCAGCTCTGCAATTGGGTCTGTAGTTACCAACTCCCTCCCCGATGATCGGCCCAACTTTTTAAAATGGATTCAGCAGCTCGCAGGGGTTGGGTCCTTCAGTATTTTACTGCCTGATGATGGCATGTAGTCAGTTTGGTGGTGTCAGAGATAAGACTTATGGGAACAGCTTGCTTGAAGTGAAGGCAGTATCCGTCATGGATCTGGGGAGCTGGAACAAGCTTTCTATGGAAGAGGGGATTCAAGTAGGTTATTGTCAATATCCTGATTAAAGCTACAGTGCTTTCAGATCACATTCTCTAAAGAACCTTTACTAAATTTATTTTTGTTCCTTTTTTATTGGTAAACATTTTATCACTAAACATTTAGCCACTTAAGACTTTCGCTCACATACTAGGATGAATTTAAGACCTTTGCATTTCCTCGATTCCCCTCTGCCTAAGAAATCATATTTATTTCTGTTTTACCAAAAGGCAAAACCAGGTATGGATTAAAGTCCCAGACAGACCCTCATTTATACTCATCCTTGTGCAATGCTCTTGAATAACTAGTTACGCTTGAGTAACTAGTTATGCTAGCAAAAAAAACCCCAAAACCAAAACCCCACACTGCTTTTCCTGCTTTAGCACACCTTCTGGGGGGAGTACAGCAGCTTTCAAATATCCTAGCCTCCTCTTAAAAGGAGATGTTTTTTCTAATGTGAGCTGTGCTCTTTTTTAAAATACATGTAGACTGCAGCATTCAGGGGTAAAATTACAAGGGAGAAAGTGTTGTAAAAGCTCCTTCCCATGTGTCTATTTGAGTATATTTGCTTTAGCTTGGAGTGGAGGGAAGCTTGCACTGTTAAGAGGTAGAACAGCAGCAGCACTCCCGATGGAAGGGCATGAACCCCGAATGCCTCCACTGCAGAGATGCTCAGAAAGCATTGAAAAATAGCCTTAATTCGTCTCCCCTTTTGTCGGTTTGTTCAGTTGCTATGTGGAGATTCTGGGGCTACAGCAAGAGTCATCCATGGATCCTTTTAGTATAGGATTGTGTGCCGATGCAGCAGCTACAATGCCTAGAATCGGGGACATTTGTTACTGAGATTCTTACTGGAGTAAGGCTGGGAAAGCTGTGAAGTGCGAGCAGCCTCAAAGTTAATGAAAAATGAAGATACTCAGAACCTTAAGACAGGTATTAGGATTTAAACCCACGTAAATGAGAGCTGCGTGAAGAAGGGCCCATTTGCTGTCCCTGAGTCAGGGGCTTCCTCACCTGCGTAAGAGTATTCAGCAACAAGGATTAAAGATCTCCATTATTATACACCAGAAAATCAGCCTTCTTTTAACAAATTATTGTAACTGATCATTTATCTAATAGGAGAAAGTTGTGTCTACATTAGTGTCACACAGATGTGTTCTCTTCGCTATTTGGTTAATGAAGGTAAATGTTTTGAATCCATTTTAGAGCAGAGTTCTTGTTCACAAACTTCTGAAAGAAATGCCATCTGTAATGACTGACGGATCCTTAAGTATCAATTTGGCAAGCTGTCCTACTGTGGGTAGCTGCAGAAGTATTTCAAGTATGTTGTTGTAAATTTAAAAACATTACTCATGTTTTCATTCAAGTGTCTGCATTTCTGACACAGATGTGACATATCTGTATATATTATAAATCAATACTATTTTTAACCACGTATTTTGTACAAATATTCACATTAGCTCTGTACTTCAGTGAAAATCTATTACAATATTAAACATTTTGGTGGAATTCGCAGACTCCTTGTCCATGCTTTGTTTTCATTTTATAACAGTTTTAAGCAGCTGAGCCTTTTCTTACATCCAAGGCAAATATTATCATTCTTAGCTATTTAGAACAGTGCCTTAAATCCATGTACACCTATACCCTCTAGTGACTAATTCCAGCCACTGCAGAAGCCTGCAGGTCACTACTGTGGTTTCCCAGACCTCTGGATCTCTGATGAGAGGCCAAAATTAAAGTTGAACCAACAGTAAATCTGAGTACTACTTTTCCTAGCTAATGAGAGTAACTATTAGCGTGAGACAGCACGCTGCTGTTGAAGGGCACCCAACCAACCAGAGATTTCAATACACACAGGTGCAATTTTATAATGGCTTTTTTCTTTTCACCCCTTTCTCCAAAGCTGCTGTTGTGGGTCACTGTCGGGAATCAGATGGTGAATTTTGTGCTATAGGCGTGGTCTAGTTCAGTTTCCTGTGTACCCAAGCCACATCCACACAGCTTCTACCAATCACTGCAGCAATATATATTTCCAGTTTTGTACCAGTCTCAGTCTCATACCTCTAACAGAACAACAGTAATGAAGGGGGAAAAAAAAAAAAAAGATATTACGAAAACAACTAGAAGAGCCTTGTACCCTACTACAATTCTTAGAGGTGGGGTGAGGAGGGTATCACCCTTGCTTAAAAAATTTAGATACAGGGGCCAGACTTGCCACTGCCCCAGGCTTGAGCGAGTCCCTTACTGCACAAGCCTGGCCAGGTCAATGATCTTGAGCTCATGAAGCCAAGCTGTAACTTCACACAAAGAGGAGGGGAGGGAGCCAGAATCTTACCTGGATTACAGCCTGTACACTGGTTTTATGTAACCCTTTTCTACCTACTTACCAATAATGCACTATGTCGGAGATATGAAGCCTCCAGTAGGTTGCCATCAACAAAAAACCAGGTTCATCCTGTATGGATTAGGGAAAAAAAAAAAAAGGAAGAAACCTACAAATCTTGCTTTCTTTGCATTGCAATGCTTGTTTGCACCAGGACTTGTAAGTTAGCCAGTGCTGGCTATGAAGTGATTAATAAGTAGCATGTTCCTATGCACCAGTAAAAGTATAATGGTTTTCTACACTGCCGCAAAGCGGGGTAAGGTTTGTGTATGTACACAAGGGCTGGGCTTTGGACCTCTACGTAGCACAGATCCTTGACTAGTAAAGGTGGGAACCCAGCTCGGACTTTTGTCCCCTTCAGCAGTCCAGTTTCTAGTGAGATGAGGAGGGATAAACCCATTTTCCTCTTCATTCCAGGGCATGCCTATGGGTCTTGAACACCACAACACAGGAAAACCTATCTGCCAGGAAAAAAATGGAAAACGTAGAGCCTCAAAACACAAGAGGAGACAAAAGTAAGAACACCTGAATAAAATCGGGTTAGTTTGGGGTTTAACTGAGGAAGCACTTGCAGATACCCAGGAAGTGAATTTGCTCCTTCCCGTCACCGTCAGGTCACATCACAGCTAGCCCAGCCTGGGCCCTCGTTCTTGTCTCTTTAAAGCAGTTCCATGACACGCAGCGGCCCCCTTACAACTTGCCCGGCTTTAGACTCGCAAGCCCCTGCTCTGGCCGAGCCGCTGCGCTCCTCAAACGCGGGAGAAAACCGCCCCCGAGGGGCTCCCCACCCCCCCGCGGGAGAGGCCCGGTGCCCTCCAGGAACCTGCCTCCTCGCCCGGGCCCTTCTCGGGGGCACCCGGGAAGCGTTAAAACCACCGAGGGCAACGCCCGCCCCTACGG
>VYZV01035009.1:0-15598 GCA_013401275.1 Pandion haliaetus | reverse complement strand
AGAAACTGTTTACCCAAGCTTTTCATAATGTACTTTTTAAATTTTTCTCTGTCAGTCTCATCAAGTCATTAATCATTTTTGTTGTTCTTTTCTGAATTCACTCTAACATTGTCGATGTTTTTTCTGGTATTATGATCATCAGAAAGTAAGAAGTTATTACTAGCAATATTCATTGGATCTTCACTGGAGTACAATAAAGGCATGTGTGACACAGTAATAAATCTTTCCAATCAGTTTTTTCTTTTTTCTTTTTTTTTTTTTTTAACACAGTTAATTTCTCTATCAAAAATCTTTGGTAAACAGAGAAGCTTTGATAATTATCTACCAAAAATTCAATATTTTAGACAGATATAACTACCAATAGTATAATGCAGTGATGATGAACCTATGATATTTAAGTCAAAATCAGCAAATGAAACTACAGTCAGTACCTTATGAATATACTTTCTTCATCCTCCTCCCAGCTAGCATTTTCAGTGTTGCTGAAGAAGGTTTCATCCTTAGGAAATCTGCAATAAAAAAATGTTTACAAAGTAACTGAAGAGTGATGGGATATAGAAATGAAAATGGTTTGTTAACTTATTCTGAAGTGTGCCTTTCTTCTCAGTGTAACGAAATAAATTCAGCATTACTCAGTCTTTTGGGGGAACCAAGTTTTTCATAGTATAGACAAATACTTCTAACTCCAAGTAGCCAAAAATGTGAGTAGAAGTGCCTGAAATTCAGGGGGGTTCTTTCAAAACGGAACCACTGGAGTCAGTGCAGGGAACGTTTCTCCTAGGTTGAGACTTGTGGATTTCATCAAGATGCTTTTTCTTCTTTATTTCATTAAACTACTGATATTACAGTTGATGATTCCTGTGTAGAGGCAACAGTACTGATACTCTCATAAATCCATAAACAAACACAGTATTCAAATTTTCAATAATTAATTGCACCTATGATTGTATTAGAGAGAATTTCTGAATATATAGGTTACCTTAAAACCAACAACCTTAACAATACCTGTATTTGTTTGACCCAAAAAAGAACAATGAGAAGACAGGGCTTCTCAATGTGCAACCAGTGATAGTAACATTCCTCTGGAAATTTTAGACTGGTAAGTTTTATTACTGTGATAGACAGGAACTATGGACCTCAGGTCACAACTCCAAGCAATAACAACTGAAATGAAAACTCATTTCCACAGCTTACCTTGCCATCAGTGTTTTCCTTAGACTAACAAATGTGCTATAAAAATGTCAGTTTGACTCTTTTGAAAACTGGGAAAGAAAATATATTGCTATTTCTATTTTGATGAAAGTGGGGAGCTTCTGAGGTACTACACTGATGGGAGTATTTCATTATTTAGCTAAACAGAATGGAGAATGTTATCTATTAACCACTAATTAGTATTCATCTGTCCCTGCTTCAAAAAAAAACAGAGAAGAAAAAAGAAAATTATATTTGGAATCCAATTTTCCATGTGGTAAATTGTCAACAGCTTAGATGTAAAAGTTGTAGTTAGAATTTCAGAGGTTCATGAACTACATAATTTCAAAATGAGCTATTTATCTATANGATTTTCATGATTAGTAAATTTATCAGCTATTGGTCTACTTTTTCCTCAGGTACACATCTTTCCTTTCTCACTAGTCTGAGAGTCTTCCCCCCCCCCACCCCCACCCCCCAAGACTGTATGCTGTTTCCAAACTCACATAAAACTTAATGAAAATTATTAAAAAAGCTTCAGGAATCTTGTCCAGTGTCACAAGTGTGTGTTGGGGATGTCTGAAAGAAGGTATTTAGGTGTCCCTATTGCATAGATTTCAACTGAGATTTAAGCCTGTATGTAGGAGTTAGGCACTAAATATAATTATTTGTGGGTCTACTAATGACTAATTACCAACTAAAGTAAATTTACACTAAAAATCAATATCCTCCAAACATACAAATAATAATATGAATAACCTGAAGAATATATTCTTCTGAGTCTTGTTGTAGCAGTGCAATTATATGAAAGCAACAAAGTTAAAAAAAGGCTTAAAGAATAATTTGAAGACTTAAAATTTGAAGCCACATCCTCATTAGTTTAATATTTTGGAGAAAGTTCTGGTTATAACTGACAAGGTCTCATAAAAATCCTGGGTATGAACTTCAAATGTTAAATTCTACCCTTTGCACTACAGAACTCATATTGATTTCAAATGGAGTTACGATTCTATGACAAACACCTAATATTTCTTTACTTCTACTATGAATTCTGCCAGGAAAAAAAAAAAAAAAAACCTTCAGCTCTGCACGCTCTAAGTATAGTGTGCCTTACCTACGACTGGAACAGTTAAATGGTACTGCCATAAGAGCCACATTATGCCCCAGTGAAATCCTGTAAATGAAGGCTCCTAGAGTTCTGACATAAGCAGCTGATGTTAAAATGTAACCCACAATTGTTTAGGTATACTGAAGATGTATGTGTGCTCTCCTCTTGTGTAAGCAAGAAAGACTGTTAGAAAATTAGTGAAATAACCAAACAACTGGTCAACCACAGATATTGTGGTTTTCAATACAAAAAGAAGCAAGTGTTTTTATGGCTCTCGATGGCATATGGCTTCACATGAATTGGCACGACATCATTAACTCCACTTGATTAATTCATAAAAAGAGTGATCAGATTGGGACTGTATACGCTAAATGCATTTTAATTTTGAAAAAGGTCAAAATCAAGTCTAGATTGATCAACCTTTTATGTTTCAGTTTCCCTTGCTTCTTGCCCTTATTTTTTAACTTGCCCTTGGTTATGGTAATTTGTTTGAAATAACTCCACTAACCAATAGATTAAGACAATGTAGTCCATCTAGCTTTTGATTTAGAGGAACTGTACTTCTATCAATGTCATGTTTATAGATTATATAAATTACTTACCATTTTATATAATATAGTAATTATTCCTATTTTAGATCAATGTAGAGGTTAAATTTTACATCTACTTATAACTTCCTGCAGCACCTTCTGTATGTATGCTTATATTCTATCTTGCATAATATGCATAGCTATACTGTGCTTAAAGGACATATAAATAATTGATCAACATTTTATAAAGTATGTAGAAAAGATTTATTTCTACTTATACAGACTATTTATCTATAAAGGTTGCTGCTAATGTTCTACACATGATTTATGGGTTCATCTTCAAATATAATGAAAGACTGCATAATTTAAGAAAATAAAACGGAAAACCACATACAATAAATACAATATATGGACCCCTTGGAAATTTTATTTTCTTACATAAAGCACTTGAGAAAACTCAAATTTTTTAGCACAGTTTCATCCAATCTCTAATTAAGGACAGATTTTATTAGAAAGGTTTTCCTTTTTTTTGGTTTTTCTCCTTAAGCTATAATGCTACAGAATAAAGCACAGTAAAAAAATACAGCATGGATACTGTGAATATTTATTGCTACAGGTCACTAGACCTTCTGGAAATCACTCCTTAAGTTTGTGGTGTCATTCCCTGGCAGTATGACATATATAGATCCTAGATTGAAAATAGTTTCATTGTCATAGGTTTTGCTAAAGACTCAGCCTCCATTTCATGTCATTAAATATGCCTTTAAATTAGCCTGAGTATTTTTATACAGGCAAATTCGGTGGCATTTCTACTTCCAAGACACAGACTTTGGGTGGCAGCATGGTTTTCTTTTCCATTCCAGAAATTAATCTAAATAACTTGAGTCCATACAGAGAGAAACTTTGCTTTAAAGGAGAGCAATGAAATTGGAGAATCAAGAAGCCCATCTAAACATTCTCCAGCTAAACAATCCAGCTATTAATTGGGTTAGTAAACTAATTCAGAACTAGTTTACAGCATTCAGAGTTCTTATACTCATTTGATCAATATCGTAAGACACAGTTTATATCAGCAAGAATAACAGGACTAACAGGCAGTAAACCTCTTGAGATTATGTTTGAATTCTGCACTACAAATATTCAAACTCTTTTTACCTCTGTAGTTACTGATCATTAAAAGTTAATATCCCAGTGCTGCCTCCACTGTAGTGCTTTTCAGAAAGACACCTGTATACAGTTCTTTGAAGGACATTTCATGGCAATCTAACTACCTATATGCTATTCAATTTACCATGGCTTGTTTGCTTTCGCTCAGAGCTGAGTAGCACTTGCATTTACAGTGTTAGCAGTAAGAAAGCCTCAGTATACATATTGCTCATAAAAATACCACTGCGGAGAATGTCGATATGTTCAATAAGAAGCTTGCTTATAACATCTGATAGGATGAAAACACATGCAGCACATATTATGCTATGGTATGGCGAAGAGTGCTTGAAGTATTTTCTTTCTGTTTTGTAAATTTTAGTGGGAGAGAACTGTGGAGTTTTTTGGTTGGGTTTCAATGCTTGCCTTACAAACCCCATTATACAGAGTAAGTCTGAAGACAGACATCCTGCAGGAGGTAAAGCTCTGGGAATTTTCAGTTCCTCTTCAGATTCATTTCTGGTTGTGGAACGGGCTTTGGCCCCTGGAAAGGTTATTTTTACCATGACAATTGAGAGCTCCTTGGGACCATATTTGGGAAAATCCTTCTTCATTATATTATCTCCATCTTCTAAATATGCTGGGTCTAGGTTAAACATGCTTTTATGATGAGGATCAAGGCTTTGAGCTTGTTTGATGATTTTAAGTCGATAAATAAAATTTATATCAATATGTACTTTAAATCAACACATACATTTTTATATCAGCAAATACTTTATATCAATACAGTATGTTAAAATAGATTAACACTTCATCAGATATGATTAAGTTACACACACTTGCGGCAATCCTTTTAAGTGAAGTGTGGTCCTGATTTAAGAGCATATCGTTTCATGACCAGGTGCTTAACACTGCTGTAGTTAAACCGGAGTGTGACAAAGAGAAATAGATTTGTAGCCAACTAATCTGGAACTCTAAGATTTTTTTGTTTGTTTTTATTTTTTCCAACTCTTACTCCCTGTAGGTCTTTCAGAGCTTACATTACCTGCTTAATTCATGGACAGGTTCTCACTTTTTAATCTCTACTGGCTGATTATAACTCTTCCCTGCTCTCACCCCCTGCACCTCTCCTCTCACTCTTGGTGGCCATCTGTGGCACGTACATCCACCCCGATAAACACCGAAACTTCTCAACCGCTGAAAGGAAAGGGTTAAACCAGAACCCGCGGTTCAGGATCAAGCCGCCCGTCCTGCTCTGTGACAGTAGTCATGTACACAGAGTGCCCCAAGTCATGTACCCCAGTGACCGGAGCCCACCAGAAACATCTCACCCAATGGAACACTGTGGTTGAGAGAAGTATGAGGGTGATCATACCTGACCATGAGCCCTGATCCAACCTAGGATATAGACGGAGCCTGCTGGAAGATGCCCCTGAGCCAGTTTTCCTCTGCAGTTGGAGACTCTCCCCTTTGATCAGGACGACATCTAAGGTTGAGGGCCTCACCTTTTCAGTGAGTGATGTGCGCATTTTGAATCACCATTCTAAGCTTATATTTGGTTATAGTTCATGTAGTGATAGTTCCCAACCGACATCCTGCACCTGTAATAAGTTGTGTTTTGTCGCAGTGTTTGTGGCCTAATATTCCTGTACAATCTGGCTGTCACATCTCAATACAACATAACATTCCTGTTCAATTTGACAATTACATTCTGATGTCACTAAAAGAAAATTGACTTTTGAAACATATTGCAGCTGGTCTAGTGTTTCTGGAGCACCAGACCATGCTCTCCAGAGGTGGTGTAGCTAGCTCTCCATTACTGAAGGAAAAAATGAGTAATAGAGATGCTCAAGCCAGATGTTCCTCTTCATCATCTTTCTTTTTATTTTATTTGGGAAGCAAAAAAACCTCACCAACAGAAAGTGACTTCTCAAAGAGGCAGCAAGGCCTTTAGGTCTGAAGGGCATCAATCTAAGTACTTTCCTGACTGGGAATGTACTTAACAGGAGCTTTCCTGCTTTAGGCTTTCCTGAAACAGGGCCCATAATAAGTATCACAGTTACATTATATTTTATATAACAAAAGTAAATGATAAGAATTAGTCAGACATGTCACATTATATTTTCCATAAACTTACTAACTTAGCAGAACAGTGTTTTTTTTCTCTTTCAATAATTACTAAGTTCAGTTCAACCATATGTTTCTTCAAACCATGAACAGAATTCAGAACCTGATAGACCCAAGTCAATATGGACAGTAATCCAGTGCAATAGCAGTCAGACTGATATCAGAAGCCAAGGTATGAGGGATGAATTTTGAAAGGATGTGCATTTCCTGCTCCCTGAGAACCAGATGTTAGTTACTCAATGTTAATAGTTTATTACATATTGATTTCCAGCTTAAATGTTAGCTTAAAAATTAACTGTTCTGCAAGCTTCTTGCTTACAATTTTTTAATGTTTCAATTTTTGGAGAAGACTGAAACCTCATTTTGTTGATTAAAATCTGATTCTTCATTTCCAGCTAAAGACTGTAATATATAAGTACATCTCTTGTCATACATGGTAGGAATTGGCCAATTATTGATACTACAAAATAATAACCAAAGTATACATACTGACAGTATGAAAAAAAAGTTGACATAGGTCAGCTATTTGCAAGGAAATTATGAATGGACTATCCTAATAAATTAGTTTAATATGAATGTCCTTGGATAGATTTCACTGTTTATAGTAGAAAAACATGAGTTTTAAAATGCCTTCTCAACCAGTTGTCCATATTTCTAACAGTAGTTTAAATACTTTTTAAAATGATTGACTGAAATGATACTATTCACAAATAAAGCCAAGAGAATTATATAATTGTATATTATAATGATTGTAGCCCCTTGCAAACATAAGGAATAAACAGGATCCATAGTATATTCTATTAGCATATTTGGGGAAGATAAAAACTGAAACCTTCTATGAGAACACATTAAAACACAGTTTCCATGCTTTCTAACTGGTCTCCATTTCAATGACTGCTTTATCTCTTCCATTCCATAATGCAGTAGCAGCCTGTTTATGCAGTGTAAAAAACCCCAAGGTTTTACTTTGAAATTTATAGAATAGATTGTCATTGACTAGAAGTGAGAACTATTATTTTCTCATGTACTTGATTGTCAGTAACAAAATAATTACACAAACAACTACATGTGCTTTCTACAATGTGTAATTGTTAGGATTTTTCTGAATGCAATATGTCACATTTTAGACTAGGTCCTTTCAACTCCATTGCAAGTGTTATTTATTGGTGCCATAAACAAAAATGTTAGCAACTATTAAAACAATTTGGGTGGTAGTAGACTTAGAAATTTAACCAGTAATATCCCCTTATTCTATTACTGCAACTTGATAGAAGTGATACTGGAAGCCCTATATTTAATTTAAGGAAAGTTGAAGTGCTTTTTTTCACTACATTTAACCCATGGCTCCTTCCAGACATTATGAATGATATCTCTATGATAGTGAGTTGCAGAGTGAAAAAACAAGAGAGAGAGCAGGATACAGAGAGAGGAAAATAAATACTCAAGGGTACCACATTTTATTCTGAGTCATACAAAGAATTAATGGATTTCCATTTTTAACCTGTTTGGCAAAAAAAAAAACCCCACAGATAAAACTGAAGACCTTTCCTCCATGTCCATATTTATGCATATTTCCACCATGCACCCTTTGGATGCTTCAGGATGCTGATGAACCCAATTGTTCCCAACAATCCCAACATTCTTTCACAGACGGAGACAAATTCCATTGTATTTGAGTAATACATTTGGGAGATTCTTCCAAAGCATCACTTCAAAAAAAGGACATCCATTTAGTGGGCATTTGATTAGCTCACATCTATACCACAGGATTGAAAAAAACCACAGATAGCATTTCTAATTTTGTTCTGTGCAATTCATCCATCTAAATACAGGTTTTCCAGTGATTATAGGTTGTGTTTTAGTGTGGAGAAAAGCAACTTTATCATCCCTGAGACAAACGCAAACATTGTCTAATTCAGCACCATATTTGGCAGAATTGTTCTCTGTTCTGTTTGATGTTTATCTTCATGCTTTACTTTCAATGTATTTTGAAACATCTTTACATGGCAGATAAAGCAGAGGAGTCTGCAGGCATGAACCAGTTGCAAGACAACTTTTAGTTTGAGTTAATAGCACCTCTATTAGCGATGTTCTCAAACATTAGAAGAAAAAATACAATTAAATGTAAAGAAAAGATTTAGATGTCACATCAGCCTTCTATCTGTGCTGGGCTCCCACACACATTGTGTTAATTGAGCTAGTGGTTATATGGACAAAACAGTTTTATTGGCAAGGGCCAAAGACGTTGAACAATAGGTCACAACATTTACCAAAATCAAAGAAGAGTGATAAATTATAAGCTATGGAAAACAGACAAGTTGAACATGAACAGTATTTGACAGGCGAGTTGCAAACATTGTGTGCATCAGTTCAGTGCAATTGTGCATGTGATAAAAGGAATTAGTTCTGGCATGATTGAAATCACAGGAACATCTGCCACAAAGAAACAAACAAACAAAAAACCCCAAGACCTTCAAAGATGTCTTTTTTTAGCAAACTGTAGTTAAGCTACTGAATAGGACTTAATCGGTACATAGACTTTGTGCTACTCACTGCAGAAGTGAGCTTAATTCATAATTAAGCCATTCATAAATTTAGATTTATATATAACTAGTTTAGTCATTCCTGCTAATCTGCAGTTGGAATTTGAATTCAGGTGGCAAATGTATTCTGTAGCTATGCCCTCTTTCAGCATGACAGATTTGCTCATTGCATGTATTAACACCAAACAGCTTCTTAAAACACAGTTTAGTTTTTAAATAACATTTGGTGATCCTATATTAGGTAAATATCTTCAGATGAACCACCAGCAGAATGACTTCTTATGAACAGTGTGCTAGATGTTCAGCTTTGCAAAACATCACTTAGCATATGCAGTATAGAAAGCTACCTTGGAAAGAAAATGTGTTTAAGTGTGCATTCTTATTACTTGGGAAACGATAGCCATTTTATATTGCTGCATTCCTTAATATAAAAATCAGAAATGGTAGTGATTGTTTTTCCTATTCCAGGCCCCAGGTTACTTTAAAAATCTTTTGTAGAAATGAAAAAAAAAACCCACAACAAAAAAAGAGAAAAACCAAATACAAAACTATGTCATGTAATACAAAAATATTGTAAACAAAACAGCACAAATTTATTTCGCTTCAAAGCAAAATAATGTAAAAAAAATGCTATAGGCCTTCTACATGTGAGGTTGGAAAGTATTAAAGATAACAAGCCTTGGCACAGATGAATGCCCAGAGTTAACACATTTGAATTGGAAACAAAACTCAAACAACTGAATTTGGCATGCTGAGCAAACATGTAATGCAGCAAAAGAAGAACTGAGACATAATATTGTAAAGTTAGTTTCTCAATTTTTTTGGAACTGAAGATGGAAATTAAGAATTTAAAGCCACATTAACTTAACCTTAGATGTGTGTGAGAGTTTTAACAACTTCAGACAGGAAAAAAAATGAAGGAAAAATGTAGGAAAATATGAAAAAATGCAACAAAGTTTTACAAAAGTTAGCATGCCAGACCATTGCAAAACCTTTTTTTAATAACTATCTTTTTCAAGAAACAGAAAATTCTGTTTGTCTAACCAATCTAAATGTCAATAATTCATATAATATTACGTTACACAGTTAGACAAACTGGAGAAAATAGAAATTGATAGGAAGTTGGAGAAGCTGCTAGCAAAAAGTGCCAGCAAGTTGAAAGAACTGTCATAGAAGTTGGAGATTATTAGTACAATTTCCCAAGAAGCTGCCCTGACTTATTTGATATTTTCATTAGTCCTTGACGTAAAAAACAAGTATGTGCAGGGGGTCTGTGTGTGTTGTGTGTCTACTTGCTCTCTCAAACCCCCACCGCACTCCCTGCACACAGATCTGTCAAATGTGCCCATAGGAAGCATCATCAATACACAGCAGGATCAAAGTAGAAGGCGGCAGGAACAACCTCAAATCTTGGAGTAACAGCAACAGAATAAAGTGTTAAGTACAAGGGCATGTATTTATGCACTGGAACTAATAAGAATTTCTGCTCAGTGATGAGTATGCCTCTGTAGAAATGACAGGTGAAGATTTAATATATTGCTTCATTCCAAAATGATTATAAAGTACCAATGTATTACAGCAAGACATCAGTGAATTTAATCTTATAATGCATCAAAAAAGAATTTTCTTGTGTTCTGTTTAAATCCTCGGACTGTGAATTGGACAACTTTGCTTAAATATAGGGAACTTTAAGTCTATGTTACAGTATGAAAACACAGGCAGATAAATAATCAGATTTTTTTAAAAAATACTGCTTTTTAACTAGAAGGAAAAATCAGGCTGTGTTATAAAATTTTCATTAGCTAACACACCTCTTGGTGCCCATTGTAAATACTAATTCTGGATTTATTAAATTAATTATTTACACTATGTCTCCTATCCATATGGGGAATTTTATACTGTTATTTACTCCCATCAAAGCAGCTTCTAAAACAGAATTAGGACCCGTAGTGTGGGGACAGTTAAATAGAATAAATAGCATAGGATACAACAAAGCCACTTTCTTCCTATAGGGAGGACTAATCAACAGAGATCTAGATCTTCTACTTCATTTTGTTGTAGACCTCTCCCAAACATGTAGCCTTTCTTTCAAAATCTGAAAAGGGATGTTTTTTCTTTAAAGATCTAGTTGGAAGAGGAACTGGACAATTTCTGCTTCAATCTCTAGACAGTGGTGAGATCTTGGAGGGCTGACTAGAGAACTCATCTGTTGAGAGAACTCTATTACATTTATTTTCTGTCTGTAGGACTCATGTTATGTTTTCCTCTCCCTGAAGCCATGTGTTGGGTTGACTTTAGCTGGCTGCCAGATGCCCACTCAGCTGCTCTCTCATTTTCCCCCAAAACAGGACATGGAGAGAAAATAGGATGAAGAAGATCATGGGTCAGGATAAAGACAGGGAGATCAATTACATCAAGGGCAAAACAGACTACGTGGCAAACATTAATTTATTGCCAATTATAATAGATTTGAATGGTGAGAAACAAAGATAAAAGCTAGAACACCTTCCTCCTACCCCCGATTCCTCACAGGCTACACTTCACTCTTTCACTGCCCAAACAGTGCAGAGGAATGAAGAGTGGGTGTTGTGGCTGGTACATAACAGCTGCTCTCTGCTTCTCCTTCCTCTTCATACATTTCCCCTGCTTCAACAAAGAGTCTCCAAAAGCTGCAGTCCTTCAAGATGAACCTGCTGCAGTGTGGGTCCTTCCCACAGGCTGCACTTCCATCAGGGCATATCCTGCTCTGGCATGGAGTCCTCCACAGGTGCAGTATGGATACCTGCTCCACCATGGTCTCTCCAGGGCCTCTGAAAAAAATCTCCACTCTGTTGCCTGGAGCACCTCCTCCTCCTCTCACCTCAGTGCTTGCAGGGCTTTTTCACACACTTCTTCCCTAACACCTCAGCAGCTGTTCACCCTATCTTACACACATCTTCCCCAAAGCACTACATCTTGGCTGAGAGGCTCAGCTGTGTCCTGTGGTGGGTCTGCTGCAGCAGGTTGTGAGTGGCTGTTTCTGATATTAGGCAGCCCTAGCATCTCCTCACAGAGATGGTGCTGTAGCCGCCCAACAGCAAACACTTTGGCATGGACACCCAGAGCCACTCCCCACAGACAGGCAGCCAGAAGCTGTTTCCATGGCTGGATGGCCAGAATCTCATTCCCCTGGCTGGCCAGTCACACCACATTTTGCCAGCCAGCCATTACCACAGCTGGCCAGACAGAACTGATCAACCCGGCACCCGAGCCTCTACCCTAGCTGGCCAGCTGGAGCCTCTTTCGCTTGGCTAATGAGCCTGAGTCACTCTGACTGGCTGGTGAGACAGACCCTCTCTCCCCAGCCGGTCAGCCACAGCCTTCAACCCTCATGGAAAGCTAGAGCCTCTTTTTCCAGCTGGCCAGGCAGAACCCAATTCCCTAGCTGGCCGGCCAACCAGAGCTCTCTTTCCATAGCCAGCAAGACAGAGCTCTCTCTCCCCAGCTGGCCAGCCAGGGCCCTCTTTCCCCTGAATGGCCAGCCAGCCAGAGGTCTTTTCCCTGCCCAGCCAGCCAGCCAGCCACAGCCTTCTTTACCCCAGCTGGCCAGCCTGAGCCCTCTTTACCTAGCTGGCTAGCCGAGGCCCAATTCCCCCAGCTGGCCAGGCAGAGCTTTTTTTCCTTGGCCAGCTAGCCAGGGCCCAATTCTCTCACTGACCAGCCAGGGTCAAGTTCCCCTGGACAGCAAGCCAGAGACCTCTCTCTGCTGGCCAGCCAGCTGAAGCCCTCTTTCTCCAGCCAGCCAGCCAGAGCCTTCTTTTCCCAGCCGGCCAGCCAGGGCCCAAATTCCTAGCCAGGTATCTAGGACCCAATTCTCCTGGCCACCCAGCCAGAGCCCTTTTTACCTGGCTGGCCACCCAGAGACCTCTCTCTTAGGCTGGCCAGCCTGAGCCCTCTCTCCTCTGGCCAGCCAGCCAGAGCCCCTTTCACCAGCTGGCCAGCCAGAGCCCTTTCTCCCTGGGTGGCAAGCCAGGACCCAGTTCTCTTGCCATCCCACCAGGGCCCAAATATCCCAGCTGACCAGCCAGAACTCTCTCCGCTGGCCAGCCAGCCAGAGCCCTCTCTCCCCCAGACAGAACCCTCTTCTGGGGTGGCCAGCTAGAGCCCTTTTTCTCCTGCTGGCCAGGGGAAAAACAGTTCTGCTGTTGCCTACTCCATGTCCCTCAGGGTCTTGAGCTACCACTATGTCACGGTCTATACAGCCATAGTTTCTGTTAAATCCCTGACCAGTTCTTCTGTAATTTTATCACCCCATTTGGTGCCTCTAGTACTTGTGCTGCATGGTTATTTGGGTACGTTATAGCTGCAAATAGCAAGCACTTCGCATTGTTATAATCTTTCTCTGAAGCTGCTGAGGCAGTATTTCCCAAAGCCTCTGCAATATTTCTCCTTTAGTTTTCTCATGCCATTATTTTCACAGTGTTCTTACAGCCTTGTGCATCTAAACCCCAACAGTGCTCTTATAGGAAGGTTTCATGGGAAGCAACACCTGGTTGCTGGGCAGGGGGTGGGAGGAACAACAGGGACAAAAACATCTTTCCTCCACTTCATTACCTTGTTTTGTACACCTCAGTTTATGTTAGCAAAAACCAACCACATTGTACAACAGAGCAGTTATTTAGTCATTATTTTACCATTATTTTGTCATCTTTTATGATTAATTTTTTATGATTTTTAATTCATTGTTTTATTCATTAAGTGTATTACAATCTAATTAATTATTATTTAATTAATTATAAAATATTTTTTAAAATTATAATCATTATAATTATTTAATCATATTTTTTTCAACAGTGTACTTCATTGGAGCTTAACAACCAACATACAGTATTTACACCTGATCAGCATACTCCAGTCAGCACTAATAGTGTTATGAATGACCAAAAGGGAGATTAAATTGGTCCTTATAAAAAGGATAAAGTAACCAAAGGATAGAGAACAGCTGCATCATCCTGCCAGACCCCCTTTGTGGAGGTCTGCAACTCCCTAAGGACCAAGCCCTGCAGGAGGTTACCACGGCATCATGCTGTCTCAGAAGCCCTGCACAGAGGGAAGCAGAGCCTTTAGGCCCCTTCACATTCCCTGCTCCCTAAGCAGGCCCTCAACCACCACCTTGGCTTGGCTTGGCTTGGCTTGGCTTGGCTCCCCACCCCACTCCCCAGGCCACACTGACCATAGGCTGCTGCAGAAGGCCCTTAAACAGGTGAGGGCAGCCCCAGCCACGTTCCAGAACCAGCCAGCCGCAAGGCAGCTAGCAATCACCAGTCAGCCAATCTGGAGGCAGCTAACAGAGGCCCCAGAAGGTTCTGGAACCAGCTGTGCAGAGAAACGGTTAAGTGGGGTTGAACAGATAAATAAATGCTGCCAGAAGAGCCAGAGAAAGTGATGGGGTGAAAAAAAAAATAAAAATAAAACCCATGCAGAGAAATGAAGCATTCCTGGCTGCTGGCGCACACTAGGCACATGGCATTTTTTAAATGCTTTTCCATGACATCTTCCAGTTTGCAACTTTTAGTAGCAATTCTCAAATTCATCTGAGCTTTCTCACTCAGTTTTCAGATACTTTGTACTCACCAGCATAATTTTTCAAACAACTGCAAGATTGGATGTCTCCAGAGATGTCGTTCATTGTAATCAGATCATGATGTTTCTCAGTTGTGGTGAGTTAACTTCAGCTGGCTGCCAGATGCCCACCCAGACACTCTCTCACTCCCCTCCTCTCCAGGACAGGAGGAGAAAATATGATGGAAAAGCTCATGGGTTCAGATAAGGACAGGAGATTACTTACCAATTACCCTCACAGGCAAAACAGACTCCAGTTGGGGAAATTAATTTAATTTATTGCCAATTAATAACACAGTAGGATAGTGAGGAATAAAAACAAAACTAAAACCACCTTCCCTCCACCCCTCCTTCTTCCCAGGCTCAACTTCACTCCTTTCTCTTCTACCTCCTCCCCCCAGAGCAGCACAGTGGGATGAAGAAGGAGGGTTGTGGTTAGATCATAACGCCTTGTCTCTGTTCCTGCTCCTCCTCATGCTCTTCCCCTGCCCCAGCATGGGGTGACTCCAACAGGATACAGTCCTTCACAACCTTTCTCCAATGTGAGTCCTTCCCACAGGCTGCATTTCTTCATGAACAGCTCCAGCGTGGGACCTTTCCAAGGGGTGCTGTCCTTCAGGAAGAGACTGCTCCAGCCACAGGTCCTGCCAGAAACCCTGCTCCTGACTAGGCTCCTAGCCACAGGCTGTAGCTCCTGCCAGGAGCCTACTCCTCTATGGGGTGCTCCACAAGCTAGAGGGTAGATATCTGCTCCACTGTGGTCCTCCATGGGCTGCAGGGGAACATAACTGCTCCACCACGGTCTTCTCCACAGGCTGCATGAGAAACCCTGCTCAGGTGCCTGGAGCATCTACTCCTCCTCCCCCTCTCCACTTGTTTCAAAATGGAGTGGTTTGGGCCCCTTAAAGAATAACCTCCAATGGTATTAGCAAAAAATTATTTAATAGGAATTTATATAAAAGCATGACTTCACAGAATTTGATGGCAAGGTTCACTTTATCACTTAATACATGGATGAAATGCACAAAGGAAAATTAAGTTAGAATCAAACTAAAATTATGTATACAGAAACAAAAAGGCACAAAAGGGTAAAAGAGAAACATACAAAGAAAAATCAAGTTAGAATTGATTTCTCATTATTTGTACAGAGATCAGGAATGTAAATGGGTAGGGGAGACCCTGCCGTTGAGTCAAGAGGTTCAGAGGGGACCCCCTTGCTTTCTAAACTCCTGTCAGAGTCTAGGTGTGGCTGAATCAACTCCTAGTCTAAAACTTGGTCAACGGTTTACATGTAAAGAGATTGTAATAGCAGTCTGAGATTCACTCACAGTCAAATAAAGTTCACAACAGTAATT
>VYZV01035008.1:0-32764 GCA_013401275.1 Pandion haliaetus | reverse complement strand
GGGGGCTGCGGGGCTGCCCTCGCCTTTCTCCCCTGGCAGCGCATCCCTTTCACGGCGCGTTTCGGCGAAGCGTGACTCAGCCGCTTGCCGCCAGCCCGGGGGCGGGCGGGGTGAGGTGGAAACGGTCCCTTCGGTGAGTCACGAAACCCAAAATGCCCCTGAGCCGCCGGTGCCCGGCGGGAGGGTGATGCCTGCCGCGTTTCTGCGGTGTGGGGAGAGAGAGAGAGACTTGTCGCACGCCAGCTCGTGCGTGGCCGTGGGCCGCTGCCGCCGCGGGGCCCCCGCGGGAGCGCAGAGCCGCACCGGCGGCTTCGCGGGGCTCCCCGGGACAAAGAGGGGCTGGGTCTGCCGGCCGCCGTCCTCTCCGGCGGCGGCGGGCTGTAGCCCGGCGCCCTCTGCGTTGGCACACCGAGCGCTTTACCGGCCTGTGGGGCGGGTGCTGCTCCCGCGGCGACTTGGAGAAAAGCTGGAGGAGAAACGCGAGGCCGTTTAAAACGGTACGTGCGCTCAGTGTGTGCGGCCAAGCAACACCCTCGACTAACGTTTCTCGATTTCTCGCATCGTGTGTCTTCTTTTTCCGTGTTTGTAACTAGCTACGTAGCTTGTTCTTAAAATACTCCTATGCTTTGAAGTGATGGAATCGAGAACTTTCTAGAGAAATCCTCAGATTCGCGTATGAGGTCTTGTCTGAAGGTTTGCTTTGAAAACACTTGGGAATAGCGCTGTGTGAATTGAAAGTTTCTGGCCTTTTCACTGTTACCACTAATGTTATTCAGGCAAATAATGCGCTTATTTGCGTTTTAGCTTCTCACATCTGCTGCTTCTACAAGCTGAGACCTGCAGAAAATTGTATTGCAGTTATTTAAAACAGGATATGAGGGATAGAAATTTGCAAAGCTGAGCTCTGTTCTGGAGGTTCTTTAATCTAAAAAGCGTGACCGAAAACTGTATGATGGGGATGGATTGCCGGGGTGGACCACAGAAGGAACTGTGTTACCTGCTCGATGTGTGATGTCAGTGGACTTCAGATGCATGCGGAGGAAAGATTATTGCCCAATAACCCTCTAGCAAATTTATTTTGAATTACAAGACCTGTTTAAAACAGAAGCTATTGTTCTGTGCAGCCCTGTAGGCTTATCCTGCATGTCTTAGGATTCACAAGGTGAAAAGTCCCAGTTTGCGATCAAATGAGTAGACATTCTTTTCCTGTCTTGTTTTGTGCAAAGTTGAGATGTATGCAATCCTTGGCAACATTTGAGTTCTGCTGAGCATGATCTGTAGCCTTGACAAACACAGAAGAGGGTGTCTAAAAGGGGCCTTATATACTGGAATAAAAGCAGGTCTGGACATTACTGAGCTCAGAGTTTATTTAAATCTAACAAGTTACCAGATTGAAAGGAGGATGTTATTCTGGACAAGACTGTAGGCAGCAGTTTATATCGATGGCAGAATTTTGTACTGGAAGGCTTGGGGCTCTCTTTCAAGTAGTTCAGCTCGATAGCAGAATTTTGTACTGGAAGGCTTGGGGCTCTCTTTCAAGTAGTTCAGCTCTAATACTTCCATTTTGTAAGAATTCTGCTTAAAAAAACCCCAAACAACTTCATTTGCATGACACAAGCTCGCTTCAATAGGAACTTTGAGAAGGTAGAAAGAAAGGAGAATACCAGCCCTTTCTGGATTCCAGTAACAACAAGTTGTGCAGATAGAAATGAAGCAAGTTAAACTAAAAAATAAGTGGAAGGTGAAAAATACTTTTACTATTTAGTTGCTTGTGGACTGTTTACTTGTTAATCAATAATGCACAGGGAGATACTTTCTTGCTGTTCCCTTACAATTTTTAAAGGCTCTGGGGTGTCTTCCATCTGCAGTTTCAGTTTCCTATTGCTGACATATTCTTCCATTGGGGTAGGGGTCTTTTTCCAGTCGGTGTTGATGCTTATTGCTGCTTAAATCTCTGCAGCTCATGAACAGGTTCAGATGGCCCATGGATTGTAATGAGTTCTGCTGTGAGGGCCCATCCTGCAACTATGACAATTGCCAGCATACACAGGAGTTGTTTGTCATGCAAAGACAATCTGCTTGAGGGTAGGGTGGTAGATTGAGGAGGATGCTACCATGTAGCCTTTTGTATTGTGCCCACATCTGTTGTTCATGGAAACTTAACAAGTGATTGGTTTTCTGTGGGGGCTGTTCATTTTTCTTCACTGGGCTGGCAGGACAGCTTTGCCTGGAGTACTGTGGTAATAGTGCCATTGCTTGGATTCCTGTGGTACACTGAACTGACAGTAAAACTTTAGCTGCTTGTTTCTTTGTCTTTCTAACCCTATGAATTTTCTCCTCATACACTGAAGAAGGCAATAGAGCCACAGTATTATTATCATTATTAATTTGGATATTCTATTTATCTGTTATGCTAAAAGAATTAATAATTTTCATAGGACCTTGTTGCTTGTTTTCCAGGAGCAGGTGAATAATACTGCAACAGACCAGGTTTCTCCTTTAAAATGAAATAACATTTATCTAAGATAGAGGGCTCCTGTTCTCCTCCTGTCTGTATTGGCTACTTTGGATGCATTTG
Organism: Pandion haliaetus; assembly: GCA_013401275.1. Classification (NCBI taxonomy): domain Eukaryota; kingdom Metazoa; phylum Chordata; class Aves; order Accipitriformes; family Pandionidae; genus Pandion; species Pandion haliaetus. The sequence continues at coordinate 30,186 of VYZV01035008.1, read as the reverse complement.
TGTCCATAGGGTCTGCGTGCGTGGTGGGGAGTGTTTGTTGCGTGGCCCCATTCTCCACTGGGATGTGAAGGAGTGGTATAAACATGATTTTCCTTGTCACTGCTGTCTTGGAACCAGGCATGAGGCCAGCTGTGGAATGATGCTTCCCAGTAGAAGAGTGAGGGTGGATTCTGGGTGGTCTAAGGAAGTATAGATGGGGGAAAGAAGCAGTGTTTCTGTCATGGAAACTCTTATTAACAGTAACTCTCAAATAAGGTTGCCCTCACTTGTTTCAAGTGGAAGAGATTTCTGGGGATCAGATTCTTCTGTTCGCCTGAAATTGTAAAATTTGATTTATTAATTTTCCATTCATATATTCAAATTCAATTTGACCTGCATAAAATGGAGGTGCTCTGAAGGTTACTCTAAAGTGTAGCATTCCGGTAGTAAGATGCATGCACTGCACTTGTTTGTTTTTGTCTTAGGTGTATATATTTGCTACTTTGAATATCAAGCAACCACATGGCTTTTCATATGTTTGTATGCCTGATCTGATGACTTTGTTGATAGTGCTCAAGCCACATCAGAGGGAGTGAGAACACTAGACCTTTGTCTCCTTCTTTTTGTGCTGTTTTGCATTTTGCTTTCACTGGCTGGTGTCTTTGGGAGGGAATTTTATTGTTCCTTCCACCCTATCCTAATTTCTGTTCTTCCATAGTCCTGTTGCAGTGTCCTGAGCTGCTACTCCACTTTCTGTTTTTTTTCGGGGGATCCCTCTCTTGAAAGAGACTGCGAGCATACCTACATGGTATGATAAATTCTTGGCCACCTAAAATGATGACTGCCTATGAACAGCTTGTTTATGCTTAGGCTGAAATAGAACAAGAGAGCTCAGAGGCAGATGGTATCGCTAGCCTGTACCGGACTGTCAGAGATGAATCTGAGCCACTAACCTGGCTCTTATCCCCTTGTTAGAAGCAGAGAGAACGCTCTTGCATGTTGGTAGTAGCTCGAGGTGTACTCAGGCAGAGAGTTAATGTACCAGCAGTCTAGCTCCCAAGCCAAAAACAGTGGGTGTGCAAGTCTGTAGCAGGGATAATTTAAAATATAACTGACTAAGCCTCTGGGGCTTTTTATTCACCTTGGTGATGTTTGTCTTTTGGCTTTGCTTCTTCTCCTAAGGGAAACCGAAATACTAACACCTTAAAAGACTTCCATCTTGCCAAAGAAGTAAAAGTGCTATATGGAAATAGTGTCCCATAACTCCCTGTCATGGGGGAGGAAGGGGTACAAAGCTTGCAGAGCTGTGTATTTTTCTCGCAGTGAAGAGAAATGGGTGCAGTATGTGGAGGCTCATGGACTTATGGTGGGAAGGAGTGGGGAAGATAGGTGATAGATGCACTTGACTTAAGCTATAGAAGATGCAAAGTATGAAGCTCTTTAAAGTGAGAATTTCTCAGACCTCTCCTGTTTGCTGCAGATTAAGCAGAGAATCCACTCAAACTTAAATCCAGAGTGTTGCCTAGTCTTACTTGAAGGAGAGAAGGACCATTGTCAGACTTTTATAAGTAATAGATAGCTGTTATGTTAATTACTATAGCCCTTGAGGTGACTTAGAGCACCTCTGCTGTTGCTAACATGGGAACAACTTTGGTACAAAATTCCTTGTCAAATACTCATTCTTGTATGTTGGCTGTTGCTGATTTCCTCTTTTTTTTTCCTTCTCTCCTTTATTTAGAGCTGGATGTGGCTGGGTTGCTGAGTTTAGTCAAACTTCAGTTTTGATTGCTCTAGAATTGTTGAACAAAGTTTGGGTCAGAGTTGCTGGTTTGACCGTTAGTGGACTGCAGAGACACGTGGCTTACAGAAGTAGAGCTAGACTTTGCAAAGAGAGTGACCATCATATTACTATTCTTTTGTTTGACTGGAACAAAGCTCTTCAGTAATAGGTTTCAGGAGGTCAGTGAAGTGACTCAGAAAGGAGTAATGTCCTCTAAAAGAGGAATGGAGCTGCTGATCCCCATGTGACTAGAGATGTGCTCCTGCTTTGCCTAAAACCATTGGACTCCTACTGACATCTGCTGCCAAAAATAGCAATTCACCTTTGCTGTTTCACCAGCATTGCTCATATGGTTAGTTTCAGTCTTAAGAATAAATCACGAAGCAGCTTCTTCTACATATATATCTTCTTTTTCCACCTAAATCCTTTCGGGTGAAGAGTTTAAGAGGAAGATACAGTCTTTCAATTATGCACCAAGGTATGCATAAGGAAGTACTGGTGCTGGGGTTCAGCACATGTGGACTGGCAAGAGTTACAGCTGCAGTGTTGGGAAAGTAATTTCATCAGCCCATCCAATAAATATGTGTTCAAAGAGTTGCCTGTATCCCTGAAGACTGATAAACTGTACCATTCTGCTTGCCCTATATTTGAATTAAGGTAGGACTTAGAGTCAGTAGTTTCACAAAGATCCATTTATGTTGGAAACAAGATCTGTCAGGAATTCAGTGTTAGAATCTGGTTTAGCTTTGCACTTGCTCTTATCTCAATTGTTTATCTTCAAAGCTCAGTGTTTTCAACTTTTTTAAGACTTTCTAGTTTAGTAGAGCCAGTCAAATATCTCTAATCTGTAGAATTCCAATAAAGTCTAAATTTATTGTATAGAAAAACATCNNNATTTATTTTATAGAAAAACATCAAGGTCTGTCTTTTTTTAGCCTCTTCACATTTTCTGCTGTTCATGGGAAGATGGGAGACAGACAAAACTTTTAAATAACTGCTGGCACTTTAAGCAGTATGTTGTTTAGTTAAATCTCTGCATTGTTGAAATGAGAAATGCTACTGTTCATGGGTTCTTTCTGATCACACCTGCTGTCAGTACTGTCAAAACTAAGCATTAATTTGCTAGGAACATTCTCAGGAAAAAGTTTTTTAGGATATAGCTGTTAGTCTAACATCTTTATGCTAAGTCTTCTGCCCTACAAAGCAGAAATGGGAATGCTTTTTTTTTTTTCCCCAGGCACACCCTCCCCTCCTTTTTTCCCCTGAAACAGTACAGGCAAATGGCAGTCCTTTTTTTTTTTTTTTCCCCCCCTTTCTTTCCCTTACAGGCAAGCATGCAGAAACACTTCTGTTCAATAATATCAGTAAAACATGCTTATGTAGTAACTACTGCAACTTATTTCTGGAACTAGAATAAATGACCTCTTTTTTTTTTTTTTTTAATACAGAGATAGGTAGAGATCCGGGAGACTCTGTTGTTATTCTTTACCTCTTAAATGTCAATTAGCCGTGATTGGTTAGCTTCAAAGACCAGTGGTGTGACAAAAATCAAAGCACAGTGAAATGGACTGGCCGTAACTGGCATTTGCAGTGAGTCTTTGAAATTATGCCAGTTGTCAGAACGTGTTCAGGGCAGGGAAGGCAGCCAGGAGCTGACTGATAACCAGGCAGGCAGAAGGATCCCTTCTGAGGCTTTGGAGGAGAGCTGTTTTGGGGAGGCCTCCACTGAGGCTGTTTCTAGGTTGCTTCTTCACAACAGAACTCATCAGCTAGCTTGCCTTGAGCAAGCTAAGCTCCTAGAAGTGGGAGAGTGTGCTCTGACAGCTGTTATGGTTTATCCTTTTGAATGTTCTACCCTTTGATATTTGCATGATTACAACTAGCCTTGGAATTTACTAGAAAAATGCCAACAAGGAAAGTACATGGAGTCAGAGCATTCCTTGCAGTAGGTCAGTTCTGATTCTCTTCCCGTCCCCACGCTGATGGAGGACATTATCTGCTTGTTCTTGCTTTGGAATGAAAAGCTTTGTGTCAGTCATTGATTTGATGTTTGCTCGGTGGTTTTGTTTTTTCCTTTCCCATTTGGCTGGTGCATATTCTAGGTTGTGCATTATCCATGAATTTGGCTTTAAAAGAAACTTTGTTAATTTGGGTAAAGTTCACTCAGTGCTTTAATTGTAATTGGACCTCGTATCAGTTTAGTTTAAATGCATCTAAAAAATTAAGCTATGCAGATCAGGAAATCTGAATTGATTGTTTCTTCCTAATCCTTCAGTGAAGGAAGATCAGATTCAAGGACCAAAGAACAGAGCTCTTGGGGGGTGGGGTGTTGTATTTCTTTGGTTTTATTGTGATGCCCTTCATCCTCGATATTTATGTATTAAAACTAATTTTATAATATAGGATTTAGCTGAATTTCTGCACCCCTAAAATTACCTCTGGATTGGAATAAGTTCAGATTGCATGCTGGTTTATTTTTTTTACCAGGAATGGTATTGAAGGTAAGAAGTTACTGGGGAGGGGCACAAAGGGAGCTGATGGGGAAAATTAGGTAGAGTTGGGTTCTGATCTGCTTTATGGCGCAGAGAATCTCTTACTACTTCCTCATTTGAAGCTTTAGTCCTGTCTCATTGTGGACTCAAAGAGCAAGATACCTATGGCAGGTATGTGCTTATGTGAATATGGCACAGAGGATTATTTTTGCATGGAAGGTGGAAATTTCTGCTTTCAAACCACCTGATGAAAAGCAGGGAACGAGGCATTGCAGTTAAACACAGCAAATACAAGTTTGTTCTCCTGTTTGCTCCTTGACTCCTCTCTGATGCAAGCCACAGTGCAAATATTTCCCAACACCTGATACTGACGTTTTTGGAGACCTCTTCAGGTCAAGTGCACTGGATTTCATAAGCGATTAAAGTTATAAAGGGTTATCAATGGGAAATGAGGTGGCTGCTCAATTTGGGGTTAGAAGAAAATACTTCTTGGCTCATTTTATGCAAGGGGCAACTTGAGACTACAGACTTGGGGTGGCAATTGGAATTGGGTTTACTTGTTGCTGTTGTATGAGCTGAAGCCTTTTGAATAGGTGCAGATACAGAAATTTTGTCTTAAACCAGGCCTTTCAAAATTCCAAAAGGCAGGGTGGAAATTACTGAGACATGAACGTGCCTTTTAGGAAGCAAAACTTTAGAGCTGGCAGAAACCTATTGAGCCATCAAATGTCTCTATCTAATAGATTTCTTCCAGCAGATGTGTATTCAGTTTAAAGAGAATTAGAAGCTGTGTAATGAACTCCCAAGCAAGAAGGTTATGATTAAACCAGGCTGCTGAAGTATTAGTCTCTTGTAGTGGGAACCTTGCTAGCCTAACTTTATTCATGTAAAACAAAAGTCTGCAATTTGTTTTTATAGTTTTTACACACACCCCCCTCCCCTCCTGGATAATTCTGGAGGGTTAAAACTGTCTTAAAATAGGCTTCAGAATGCCCTGGTTATAATGAATTGAGGCATTTGTTTGCTGTTGTGCAACATTTTGTGATTGTTTCTCAGACACTGTCAATGTCCTTACCATAAGCCAATGAGCTTATACTGAAAAGAAGGATGGTAGCAGATTGTAGCCCTTTGTTTTGTTCACAGGAAGGAAAATGTTAAGTTTGTCTATAAACCTTGTTCATAATACTCATTGCTTCCTGAAAAGCCTTTCTGTGTCTGTGGTGATTCACTAAACGGGCTGTAATCTGCGAAAACAGTTTGCAGGAGTGATTCTTTCATGTGAGTGGTTTTATGTAACACCTAGTGTGAAGTAAGATCTAATAACTGTGGGATTTCCAGATTCCCTTGAAAGTAGTTCAGCAGGGTTTAGAAACCCGTAAAAGGAAAGATTTAATTTCCCCATTAATTTAGGATTATTTTTTTACCTCTAGTTCACAAATATCCAGTGTCAACAGGCAGTGTCAGGAGATCAGTTCTATCTCAGGTTCCACCTGCTATTGTTCCTATTCCTGTTTGCTGCCGAGGGGAGCTGTTACAACCGTTACAGTAGCATGCCGTCGGGCAATGTCAGCACACAGCCTGGATTTTGAAAGCAGCATCTCCGATCAGATTGCTGCTTCTGGCTCTGGTGCAGTATCCTAGTGGAAGAGGATGGGAGAGAGGCTTTCCCTGCTGCGGCCCTGATGTTTTCTGGTTAAATGCCCCAGACTTATGAGCCACCTGCTTTTACAGAAGAAAATTTTCTCTAAATCTGTGCAGGCAAATGACTTACTATAGTAATTGCTGCCTGCTGTGGGTACTAAATAAACGGACTGTATTTTTCTTAAGATGACAGATAGGAAGTGAACGTTGCTATCATCGTACAGGTTGCTAAAGGGCATCTTACGTCCCAGTTATAAGCACTGTTGGGCTAAGCCCAAATGCTACGTTAATTGCTTATTTAAAAAGGCATGCAGGAAACTTTATTTTCTTAAATGTGTTCTTAATTTGTATTTCTACCTCTTTTCCCTAAGTATAAGTTAGGTTCCTAATTATGAAAAATACTGATTTCTTTTACCAGATATAGGTCAAGTTCTGGTTCTGGCTGTGCAGACTGAAGAAACAACTGTCCTCCATCCCCTGGTTGAATGCTTATGTGACCTTTCCCTAGTCTGTTCTGGTCAAAAGTTGACTTAGCTTGAAATTGTTTGTATAGTAGATCTTTCCTAATTTATTAATTTTTGGTGGAAATATGCCCCCAAGCAGCTCTGATGAAACTGTCAGAGGGGGGCATTGAACCACTGAGGATTGCACTCCTAAGCTGTAGAAGAGATACGTGTGCTGCCTCTACGTGCTAATCATGCATACTAACTAAAGGACTGTTGTGCATATATGCATCTAATTTACATAACTATACTGTGTGTTCATATTCAGCTTGACATGGTTATCTTTCTCCTCTCTTTTTCAAGCTCCTGTAACAGATAGATGAATGAATCCTGGTTTTTTTTTTTTTGTTTTCCTCACTTCAAAAAGTGATCTCTTCTTGAGTCAGAGTGCTGATAGAGCTGACTTGTATGGACTTGGTTGTTGTAAATTTTCTGTGCTGCTGATAATTAACTAATAAGTCAAACAGAATATATTTTTCATTTGAATGTGATTCCTGTTGGAGCTTGAAAGTGGAACAAAAGGCTTCTTTTGATCTTAGTTAATTTCATATTATTTAGTTACTAGCAAAATGTCTGTGGTGTATATGGTACTGTTTCATTTAAAAAAAACTTCAATCCTGGCTAGATCTGACTTGCTGCAGTGACAAATAGTGTGGATGCTGTGCTTTCTAATGAATGTAAGGAAGCTGGCTTTCCTATCTGCCCACAACTTCTTCTAGTTTTTAGAACTTGGTTCTGTCTTTTAAAAGGCCCATATATATTCATGTTAACTTTCTGTGCTTATTTAAAAAGCTGTTTGTTTATAGCTATTAGTATCTTAAAATAAAGAGTGCCCCAACTACCAAAGAAAGTAAGTCCATATTGTTTGGTGTGGTGGATTATATAAATTTTTCAGTAATGGCCAAATAACAGCAAGATCCACCAGATTGCACTGCACTACAGCATGTCTATCCATTGAGCAATTTCTATGTCAGGCAAAATAATGTAGTTGAGAGATTTAGTTTTTTCAGTTTCTTTAAATCAAAACTATGTGCAAGCAGACATGGAAATGGAAATGAAATAGAAAACAATTCAGGTCTTTAAGTATTAGACTAATATCAGAGACGTTCTAAATAGAAGCTAAGAAAATACATCAACAGTTACTTTAATAATTTGACGTAAATTCTTTTTCTTTGCTGTTCAGTAAGCATTAAGACAAATGTACATGTTGATTTCATCTCTTTATCTGGTCAGGCCTAATATATGTGTGCACATACATATCTAATCACTTCATGATACATGGTTTATCTATGTACTATGAATTTTTTTGTGTACTATCTATTCACTAAGTTGTTCTTTTGCCCTAAGGTGATTTAAACATAGCTGTCAAAACTCTAGGTGCAATTAAAAAAATAGGAAGAAAAGATATTATTAAAGTTTGAGGATTGGATTAGTGCATACTTCTGAGATTAACTGTGTCTTAATCAGATAGCCATTGGGTATTTGGCTGAAAACATTCATATCACCCTGGTAAAATAGAGCTAACCTCTGCAAGCACATAGAAAGTGGGCCTAAACAAGAGGGAAGCACAAAGCTGAGAAGCTGTTACAAGGTTTATGAACTCTTATCTGAACAAAAATAAACTTTTGAAGATGATAACAAAAAATGAAGGCATCTATTGTCTTTAACAGACATTAGGCTTTTTCGTAAAAACAACTAGAGAAAGGCATCTTAATGCAGAAGATACGACAGTACCATTTGTGCAAAAGGTGGACAAGATCCCAGAATTCTGGACCCCAAAAGTGTGTGCCTGTCCATCTGTTTCTACCATACCTACCTTATAAGCTGTATGAACCTGATGCAATCATAAGAAATGAATTGCTTTTTTATTCAGAAGCTGAACTGAGTCTTCTTGCCTTACAAATCAGGACTGGGAGGAGGACAGGGTAAAGGAGAAAGAAATTCTTGCATGCAAGTGATACTTCTCTGAACACACTTACTAGAATCTGTTCCGTTTGGCCTGCCTTGAGCATAACCTGAAGAATCTTAAACAATTCCTTAATGTGCTATGAAAGATGGCATGGTTCTTTGTTTTACACTGATCTAAAGATGGAGCTTCATGAAATAATTTCCTTTCATTCTTTTTTCATCCTTTAATGGGTAAAAATACCATGATTTGCTTGTATCTCCTGTAAGAGGGAACGTGAGTGGCAGTCGTTCTTTTATTACTTTGTGTAATGTGGTATCCTGCAACGTGTAAGCTCCCAACTACAGATTCATTCCCCACAGATGTCAGAGGTATTAGATGAAAGGTATTATTAACTTCTACAGCATCTACAAAAGCTCTTGATAGCTATTGAATGATGCAATGTCTTGAAGTCTTGCTTCCAAAATTTGTCTCCTGGGCACACTCACATACTTTCATCAAACCTTGAAATACTGAAATGTGTAGAAGTGTGCATATATGTGAGAAGTAGCCTCGCAGGAAGATGCTAATAATAATAAAATTTCTGACGTTCATTGAATATCTCTTAGAACTTTCAACTCTCTTTCCAATTCTGCACAGCAGCAGAATGAAACAGAGGGTAAAAAAATGTGGTCACATGGAGATCAGATAGCAAATTCAAATCTGAACAAAACGCTCAAAACTCCAGAGTCGTCATCCTCCTGGCTAATTAGGTATTGCATAAGGGAGGAAAAAAAAAAAAAGCTGTTGTGTGCCTGTGTTGCCCTTTGAAAACGAGGGAGTGGTATGTCACAGTCCTGCTTACGGCTCTAAGTCTCTGCAGATAATGTGTTTTCTCACAGAGTTGTAGAGACTACATTTATTTAATCCGTTGTCAAGTAGCTGTGCTCAGCTGACATGTCCTCTCCTAGCAAATACCCTGACATATGTCCATCTGTGTCCCTGCCATAAAAAGTATGCTTGCCCATTTCGCAGCCACCTAATTCTCTCAAGTGACCCAACCATTTTTCTTCATTCTTTTCACCAGCCAAATCTCTTATTTTAAATTATAGTAATTTTTTTCTCAATGCTGCTTTTACGTTAGAATTCACAGAGCCTGTTTCTTAGACATTAGACTAATAGCTTAATGGAAGTTAAGCAGAAAACCCAGAGCCTCAAGTGGGCTGTTTCTTCATGTTGATTTGCTTGCTTTAATTTTTCAAATTGCCCTGTTAGGCATAGGATGGCTAAAGGCAAAATGTCAAGCTCTAGCCTGGATGCTTTGACCTGCAAACAGACTAGTGATTCTGAGGAACAAATGGGACAGGCGTGACTGGTGTTCAGGGTGGTCTTGACTTAAGCCACTATTGGTGTAGCTGAAATACCTTGGGGCCTTTACAGCTGTCATCAGTGCCTGCAGCAACAGGCCTGTCTGAAACTCAGAGGTTCTGGCCTGTGAAATAACTGTTATAAATTTTTGGTATCTAAATGACTTTTAAGAAAGCACGTGGTACTGGACAGCAGAGCTTCAAAGGATAAACTCTTAATGCACATGAAAGAGAATTAAACCTTAAATGCAGCCAATTAATACATATGTTCCCAGTTGGGTGGAGGAGGGGAAACAACATTCAAAAATGTTCCCTTGTGTCCTAATCCGTGAAGTGACTCCTTTTCAGGGTGAGTAGACAGAAATACATTTTAGGAAAGGCTGAGTCTTAGACCCAGAATGTTGTTAGGCTTCAACAGCCAATTAAGTTGTAACTGGCAATGACAGGATCTCAAAGAGGGTTGGGAACAAAGCCCCAGAATGAAAAATGCCTTTTAGAACACCTTGCCTTGAAAAAATGGACAGGTTTTCTTTACAAAGCACTAGTGCATCTTTCATGGAGTTGCCTGCAAGTACTGTAAGAACATTTCCATTATTGGTGACTGTGCTTTTGTCTGGATTCTAGTGGGGTTTGAAAATGGAAAATCACTGTTAGGACACAGGTATAGTTAGTGAAATGTGTAGTCCTAGGCATCTTTGAGCAACTGAGCTCATTTAAGGGTGTATACAGTCTGTCTAATTGGGAGGGGAAAGACAGCAATACAGACTGTACTTTTTCATGTTAAAATTGCCAAGAAATAATTTTAAAAGACCGAACTGTTTCTCTAGGTGACTTTCTGTGATTGTTGTATCTCATTGCTAAATTAAAGTGACAATACTATCTTAAGCTTTCTAATCTGTAAAGTTGTGACACGGTTGTTTGCAAGGACATGCAGATAGTCAAATGAATCCAGTCCCTTCCTGTTGTTCCTTTCGTACTTGCCCAACTGATTTTCTGAGGGGACCATATTTTGAACATTACTCTGAGCACCTAAGTAACTCACTTTCTCCTTTTGATGCTGTGTTTCCAGGTTGCCAAGTGTACGACTTTGGAGATTTGAATTTCACTCAAGTTCCCAATGACGAACTGTACAACAACCTGATTTTATATCCACGGTCAGTGGGTTTAGCCAGCCAGGTATTGGCTGATGCTGTAAGCAGAGCAGTAGCTGCTGGACACAGCTGTGTGACTATAGGAGGTGATCACAGGTGAGCTGAACTAGAAGCAATTAGTGATGCATGCTGCAGGTTGACACTTGGAGTATAAGAATTTAATTAAAAAAATAAGGGGATGGTGGGAACAAATTGGCATTATTTCCTGGTAATACCACAGGGTAGCAGCACTTTCATTTTATTGCTGGGGCTTTTAGGGTGGAACATAGAAGACAGCTGCAAAAATCTGACCTTCTAAGACAGTGTGGCGTAGCTCCAGGCTGTTCTGTGATCTGCAGACATACAAACGGGGTTTTCCTGTTTGGGAATGTTTGTGCGATCGGGTCCCTTTAGGAACTGTTGCAGTTTCTTGATTGTTGAATGTTTGGTGATGCCTCTTCTGCCTTTCAACTCTCAGGATGTCAACTCCTAGGATGAGTTTGTAATGTCTGCACACAGACCATTTTGTAATGGATCTTGGAACATGTGAATCTTTCCTCTTTTTCACTAACCTTTGCTCTGAGAATTAGTTGAGGAAGGTAGGGCATGTAAGAATGAATTGTGGGGGAAGGTATCATGACTAGAATAAAAAATGGGTGAACAGTAGAACTGATGAGTGAGCACGCTAGATTTCCTAAGTGCTTCATTTGGAGCTAGAACAGGTGAAAATTAATGTGGGAAGGGTGACAGTGGAGAGAGAAGAGAGTTCTTTCTCATCTGTCAGTACTAGTATAGTCCTGTAGAGTTGGAGTCTCCTGGAATCATGATAGAGGCATGCCGTGCAGTTTGTATGGGATGCACCCTTTATTGTCACAAATGTCTGATGTATTGAAACATGACAACGTTGCTGACTGAAGTTGCAGAGACTTCCCGTTGTCCTTGTAGTTGTTCTGAAGGAGAAATGGTGACTAAAGATTTTGCTACTGTACTTCCAGCTTGGCACTTGGTTCTGTCAGTGGCCACGCACGGCAGTGCCCGCACCTCGGTGTGATCTGGGTGGATGCGCATGCTGATATCAACACCCCTCTTACAACTCAGTCTGGAAACCTCCATGGACAACCTCTCTCATTTCTCTTGAGAGAGCTTCAAGATAAAGTAAGTATCTTGCTTGTACAGTTAGCCTACATTGAAATCCTTAGCACATTTTACTTTTTCTGGTGTGAGTTGCTTTCTTATCTGTTGCAAATGCAGGCCTTTTTATCTGAGTACAAGCAGAAATACGTATTATTTGTGTTTGTATACATGCACATATACATACACAAATGCACGCGCACACACACACACACGTAAATATACATACACACCCACCCCCCCTTAGAAACAGGAATGAGAAAAAGCTTTTTGTTGTGTTAGCACCCTTGTGGGATGTGCAGTAAGCAAGAGTTCACACAAGCTGTGTGTAGCAGCTGACCACGATGCCATTCCTGTGTAATGAGCGGAGTTGATGCCGAGGCTGTGCAATGACAGCAATTTTACCAACCAAGCAAAAGAGGGAACCTCCCACCAGCCAAGCCTGTGAGAGCTGTGCTGAGCTCGCCTCCAGTAACAACTGGTTCCTGCATACCTTGCATGCTGCTTCTGCTTAGTTTGGCTCTTCCCACGTTTTGACAACATCGTGGCCTGACAGGGGCTGTTCCCGAATGATCTGTACCTGGCTGCTCTGGTGTTGGGTGCACTGGCAAATATTACAAATCGGAACAGCTGTACCTGCTTGCAGGGTGCTTTTAAAGAGATAAGTCTTTGTCTTGGAAAGAGGTCAAATTATCAAAAAGAGCTATTTACTGGGGCACATGGAATGTGCACAGCCAGTTTTTGCTGCTGTCAAGATTCTGAACAGTAGGTTGGTTGACCTAAGGCCTACCAATCCTTTTGGCTAGACTGTATCTCCCTGTACAGGTACCTGTAGCATCTACTGGAGACACTACAGTGGCAGCCTGTGCGTTGTTAATAGCTGGGGCCTTTGCAGTAGGAACTTAGATATGTCAGTCTGCTTCTGCTGAAGTTTAGGCTAGAGAGCGGGAGCAGGATCAGCAACTGCAGGCTGAGGATGGATGCTGGAGCTGTGGAAGACCTGACTGTTCTATTCATGCACTTTGGACCACTAGTCCTTTCCCTTAGATTTCTCTCTCTGATAAATTTTGGGGGTGCTATGTTGATGGAAGTATGCCTCTTCCAAGTAAGATCTGGCATGTTCAACGTCTTTATGGCTATTGAAGATAACCACTGCGTTACTACCTGTTTGGCATAGCGAGAGTGCTATCATCTGGCAAAGCTCTTTTGCTTTTCTCCTGCAAATTCTTTTGGATGACTTCTATCCACAAGTCAATACTGTGATTTGGTGGTTTCACCTACTTTCCTCGTTCTCATAATTCTTGTATGGTCTCTACAGACATGCTAGAATTCCCAAAGTAATGCAAAATTAGTGGGGTTTCTTGAAATACTCCCAGGACATGAGAAGGTTAAAATATAAGGTTATTGTATTTCTAGTTTCTTGCCGGTAAGTTAAGGGGGCTGGTATTTTTTTCTTTTTGGCAACTGCACCCACTTCTGCAGGAGAGAAGGGAAGGGCAAGAGAGAATTTTGTGATTTTTGAAGCTCACCCAAGATGAACAGTTTGTCTTGGTGAGAATAGAACAAAGCCAAGTTCTTTGATAGCTGAGGAAGGAGGAGAAAGGCAGAATAAGATTGACAAAAGAGGAAAAGTCTGTAGGACAAAAGCATCTAATCGGCTTCCGGTGCATACATTGTTGATTTCTGGTCTGCTAGGCTCTGGTTCTTGAGCAGCACAGAAAAGCAGATTTTTTGTGTTGGGTTTTTTTTGTTTGTTTTCGGGTCTTTTTGAGCTACTAAAAGAATACTGTGAGCTTTCTGGGGTCAGTGGGGGAGCAGGCCTCTTGCCAGCAGCAGTAGTGAAGAAGGAGTAAGCTTAGGCTACACTTAGTGAGTTAGTCAGGTGTGGTGCTGGTTATGACATCTCGTCACAAGCCCACCTAAATTCTAGCAGTCAGGAAGCCTATGCAGAAACATCTGACACAAGCCCCTCATCCTGTGTGTGCAGCTACACAAAGATGTATACTCATTTAGAGGGTTTTCTTAGCATATTGTGTTCCTGCTTAGAGGGAGGAAAAACAGCATCTGTCCTGCTGGTACAAGGCAGCTTGTACAACAGCATAAATTTTTAAACAGCTGTATAGGAGTAGTGGAATGTGTGTTCGACAGTAGCTTGTCTTGCTGTGTATCTGACTCGCTGGAGGGAACCTTTGTGTGAACAGGTGCATGTGGTCTGCTCTCTTGCTCTCATCCAGTAGAGCAGTTGTGTTGATAATGGGACAAAAAAATTGTCGTTTACTGACTGCTTTGCAAGGATTCTTCTTGCATCCTAAAACTGTCTGCCACCAGCAAGAAGGCTACTCCAGTCCTACACTCTGCTAAGCATAGCTTCTTACTCAAAGTGATAGACAAACTAACTAGTTCCACTTTGCTTCTCAAGGTGGTTTCTATATTGTCAAAGGGTACATAGCATAGCAGTGTGAAAGGACAAGAGATTTTGCGCTGAGCCCTGTATTTCCTTCCTTGCTTTCAGTCATGCTTTGAAGGGGTTTTTGAGCAACTTCTCCCCACCATGACACATCTGTGTGTATGCTTCTCTGGGTGGACTCCCATAGTTCCACCAAACTGACTCTCTGGGTGACAAGATCTGGTTGGTCATCAACCTAATAGTCTCAGGAAGGCTAGTTAGCACTTGGCTCTGTGTCCAGATTGTTTTGTAGAACACAGAGAAACAACAGCTCCTTTGAGGATGTAAAAAGAGAGCAAAATAGCCTGCATGATTACATTTTATCTTCCTGGTTCATTGCTGATCTCTGCTAACTGGTACTACTGCTCTTTCAGCATCTCTGGGGTCCTTGTTCTTCATTCCCTATCGAGAGGACATGAGACAGAGATAGCAGTGTAACATATGTCTCTTGGTGGCACAATCTGTTTAGACTGTTCTTGACCCCATGCCAGCAACTCAGTTTAGCTGCTGTAACCTTCTGTGGGATTGCAGGAGAACTGAGTCAGGAGCAGTGTGTCTTTTTCCTTGGTTAGTTTTTGAGACACATCAAATCCTAGCCCTCGTTCATTGTATGATCCTACAGACAGCGGTCCTGGCACAACATAATGGGGGGAACTGATGTGGCAACAACTGCTTTAGTTGGCACAACTGCCAAGAACTCCCCAGGGCTGTTTCAAGGCCCTTGGTTTAGGTGTTATCTCACCTGTTTTCAGAATCCCCTGTGTATTCAGGGCTAATGAGTTTGGTCAGTGCTGTACTGAATTAAATGTCCCCAAGTAGCAGACAACATGACGTATAAAAGTGGTGCATCTGGCTATGAAATAAAAGCAAGCGTTTGGCCAGGTCACTGCAGAACAAACCCTGGTGTTGCTTGCACAGTCCGCTCGCAGGCTGTCAGCTGCTACTTGTTTGTCCAGTTAGCTTCACAGGAGCACTGCGTCGTGCTCCTCCTCAAGGCATGGTGGCCCTTCAGGGTTTTTAAAAAACTTTTAAAATTAATTTCTTTGTTTTAAGGGAAAATATTTATGAACATAATCCTTTGACTGGCATTCCTTAAACAAAACATTAGTGTCAGGGCTCCCGGAACCATTCAAACTAAACTCCTAAACTGCTATTAATAACTTACCATGACAATGCCTGCACCTTTTTCCGATGCCTTTTTGGCTTTACTGTCAGCAACTCCTTTTCTATTGCAACAAAGTAAAAACAGAGCCTACCAAAGGAAGTTAAGGCATTCCATTTTCTTTATTTAAAAGAGGAAGAGGTATAATTAAAAATGGCAGTATTAAATCTGCTAAATCAGGGATACTAGAGAGTATCTTACAATATTATCAATACTGTGCTTTGCTTATGGTATGGCGATGGGTTTTGCAGATACAGCTTCGTTTCAGAGACCTGAATTATTTTTCCTCATAGTCTCCAATTCATTTATCCCTCTTCTGAATTCATGACTGCAGAAAAGCTTCAGGTCATTGCCCCAGAGTAACAAATACTTTTATTATAGGTGCTTGTTTAATCCCAATGTAATTAAATATAGCTATGGGTGTGTTAGCCTTTAAAAAATCCACATGTTGTAACTAGAATATAATTAGTAATTGAGAAATACAAGAGCAGCCTTCTTGCTGCTTGACAGCTGTGTCAGCTGTAGCCATTTTCAGAGCTGGGAGAAGAGAAATTGGAATTAATTTAAAGAACTCCTAAAATTAGTAGATATTACTAACGGAAGGATTTTTGTAATTGCATACCATGACTACTTAATCAGCAAAGCTGAAAAATGACCTCCTCATCTTTGATTTGCTGTCCTAGACTTGCTCTTTTCAGTGCTACACTATAAACAGTATGATGTAGCCCAATGTGGAGGCCCAACTTCTTGTCATGCTCTTTTTTTTTTCCAACTTCCCACTTTGAATTTGACCATTTTTTATGTTTTTGCAACAAAGTTTGCATGACTTTTTTGTGATTCTCCTAAAAAGATACAGGTGCTTTGTTTTTTATTCTTCCACTTTTAAGTGTGATGTACTGGGTAAGTTACATAGCATTACCACTAAACGCACTGTAGAAGTGATCTACATCTGGGTATCTAGTTTCTTATCATTCCCCCTTACTTTCAGTGATGCTAATTATGTATTGCTTGTGGATTTGGGCTTTTTATTCCTCCTCTTCAAACTGGAAAATGTAGAAGAGTTAAAAAAACTTCATCCATTAACATTCAACTTGGGTAAAATGGTACAACAAAGGTAAGGACTGATTAAATCAGGAAGCCAAACTCTCAAGTGATGAAGTTCCTCTGTTTAGATGGAGAAAGGATGCTATAAATAAATACAAAGTTTTGAGGGAAGTGTTAAATACAGTTTTGTTATATATGTGATTTAAAATAACCAAATACCAAACCTTTGCTTGCAGGTACCACAACTTCCTGGCTTTTCCTGGCTAAAGCCGTGCCTTTCAGCATCTGATATTGTGTACATTGGTTTGAGGGATGTGGATCCTGCTGAATAGTAAGTTGATGTAGATGAAAGGATTTTTGTAAAGGCTTAGATCATGACCTTCCTTTCCACATGTGGCTGTTCACAGGGGTTGCTAGACTTAAGTTTAGGCCAGCAATGATTTTTTAAAAAAACTTTTATTTTAACAGCTACATTTTGAAGAACTATGACATCCAGTATTTTTCCATGAGAGACATTGATCGCCTTGGAATTCAGAAAGTTATGGAAAGAACACTTGAGCAACTGATGGGCAGGTAACAAACTTATCTGATTTAAACTACTCTTTCTCATCTACTTGTTGATTATTTATTTTCCTGAAAGTTATTTAAGTGAAGGTCACTCTTGATGTGAGGTGGCCTAACAGAACTGTGACAGTGTCTGGTAAATAGTAGAGTCTTAGCACCGACTTTAGTCCTCGATTTCCACATCTTGAAAGGGAACCATTTCAGTCTCTGGCAAAAAGCTATGAGATAGATTACATTAGTCACTACAGCTGTGGCTGTGTTTTATAGGATTTGTTCTGTTTCTTAAGGAATTCTGCATTTTGCTGCAGTTTGACAAGATGTTTGAATCAACTCAAGAGTCTAGGGTATACATTAGAATATAAAAAATACATGTAGCAACTTGACAGTAACTTGAACTCAGCTGTTAGTACATGAGGTAGAAGCAATTGGTGGCTTCGTCCTTAGACTATGCTCGCATATGCTGTCCTGATGACAACTGCCACTTTCAGTTCAGCTAGTGAAGTTCACTGTAAGCACTCCCTTACTGAAGTTCGACACTGGAGTCTTTGCTAAGCTTGTGCAAGTTTGGGGGACCAGGTGAGGGAGCAAATCATGCTTGTCTAGGAACACAGGGAGACGGCCAGAGTTAGAAAGGGTAACCTCTCCCCACAGGGTAGAACAAAGTCCTGTAAGCAGAATGAGGTCCATGTATCTGTGCTGCATGCTGATGTAACTAAAGGTGTGCTCACCCTTCTTAGCTGCAGCTGGGCCAAGTAAAGAAGTTGCTAATCCAGATGCTTCTCTTTACCGAGCATCTGCAGTAAGTTGGAAGTACACAGTCTACCACTTAAATAGCTCATCTGAGTGGCAAGCAGTGTCCAATTTATTAAGCTGTCATCGGTTGCCAGACTTCACGTAGTAACTAACTAATGTTTTAGGTTTGAGATTATCCTTCACTTTTTCATCAGCTAGGCTTACATGGCAGAGTCTGGAGGCAGCCTTCAACTATTGACCTGAAAAATGCAGAATGCCCCATTCATCTTGATGAGCTGTCTATGAACTCCTCAAGCTTGGTGCTTCCTCCGTCCTAGATGCCATGCAAATCAATGTTTCAGCCTTTCGCCCTGGCTTTCTGTACAAAAGGAGAAAAGGCTGGAATATATCGTACATTTCTCTACATTCTTCCAACTAAGGAGACAAATACCAGAGAAGGTGGTTAGAATTAAAGTACTTTATCTTCAGCTAAATCACACCTGAGTGGATGCTCAGTGAAACGAGAGACAAATTTCTGTTTTCCGAATGGGTACTGGGGGAAGTTCTGAGCTAAGAGATGTTTCAGAGTCCAAAGATGAAAAAAAAATAAAACTAAGTCTTTTCCAAATGTATGTAAGTCTTGGTATAGGATTTAGGGGGGGGACACCTTTAGCATCATGGAGCAGGCTGCTACTTTGCTGATGAGCCTGGACAGTACGAAATACGTGTAGAAAAAGTTTAAGGTTCTAAGGTTGCTTTTCTTGTTTTTGTTCTGTCTCAGGAGACAGAGACCAATTCACCTGAGTTTTGACATTGATGCTTTTGATCCCTCACTGGCTCCAGCAACTGGGACTCCTGTTCTAGGTGGATTAACTTATAGAGAAGGCATGTACATCACAGAGGAAATACACAACACAGGTAGGAGTCGACCAGCAGTATGGGACTAAGCAAGGCCAAACAAACTATGTAGAGCTCTTATTCGTTATGTTTTTCCTGTGTAACTAGATAGTAAGATAAATGTAGTCAAAGCTCAGGTGCCTATACAGTCAATTCAACCTTCAGGAAGGGAAAATAAGTGCCATGGTTGGGCAATACCCCAGGTGTTGGAAACAGCTTAACCATCAACAACTTCAACTTACCAAAAGTAAATAAAATACATAATACACTAACAACTAATGCCAAAAATGACTTGGTCATCTTGTGTATATACTGTCCCCTACTCCTAAACACGAGGCGAGATGTAAAAATGGGCACCTGGAATAAAAAAAAAAAGGGTTGCAAACAATTTTAAACAGGTTGAAGTTCCATTCTAGGATTCAAGGCTAACAAATGAAGCTTTCACTAAGTGTATTTGTCCTGGTTTTGTTTGGGTTAGAGTTAACTTTCTTCCTAGTAGCTGGTACAGTGCTGTGTTTTGGATTTAGTGCGAGAACAATGTTGATAACACACTGATGTTTTTAGTTGTTGCTAAGTAGTGTTTAGTCTAAAGTCAAGGATTGTTCAGTTTCCCATGCTCTGCCAGTGAGCAGGTGCACAAGAAGCTGGGAGGGAGCAGGGCCAGGGCAGGTGACCCAAACTAGTCTAAGGGATATTCCATAAGGTAAGACTTCACGCTCAGTATATAAGCCGCGGGGAGTTGGCCAGGAAGGGCCAATTGCTGCCTGGGGACTGGCTGAGTATCAGTCAGGGGGTGGTGAGCAACTGCACTGTGCATCACTTGTCTTTTCTTGGGTTTTATTTATCTTTTGTTGTTGTTATAATAATGATGATGAAAAGGGAATATATTTTTATTATTGTTGTTATTAGATCTTATTTTACTTTAGTTAAGAATGGTTTAATATCTTGACCCAAAATTTTGGGTTGGTTTTTTTTTATTCTCCTCCCTGTCCCACTGGGAGGGGGCGGAGTGAGTGAGCAGCTGTGTGGTGCTTAGTATTGCAGTTGGCTCAAGCTATGAAGACTCCTCCTTATGCCATAGAGTTTTTATTTAATATGTTTAAACAGAGAGTTACTTGTAGTAAAAGAAGGAAAAAAAAAAAAGTATCAGAGTCAATGGAATCATGAATAGGATGGCAAAAAATACTAGCAACGGAACATGAAACTTATTTTTCCTGAATGCTGAAAGTGACTGTCACGACCTCACTATGTAAGAAAGAATCAAATTAGAAACACAAACTTGCACCTAAGACTAACCTCATCCCTCACCTGAGAGCTGGTTTTACTTGTCAAAGGGGTAGAGTAGGTCACAAGCTCAAATATTGCTGCAATGAGCAAAAGGCTGCAAAAGACCCTATCGGAGGTTTTACTCTCTTTCATAGTAACAAAACTCTTAACTCATTTTCACAGGAATGCTTTCAGCTGTAGACATGGTTGAAGTCAATCCACTGCTTGGAGCTTCTCCAGAGGAAGTGAATGCAACTGCTAGTCTTGCAGTTGATGTGATAGCAACGTGCTTCGGGCAGACAAGGGAAGGAGCACACACGGCTTTTGATGAACTCCCAACACCCAGTTCTCCTGATGAATCTGACAGTGAAGAGCAAGTGAGGATTTAAGAACCCCAGGTGTTGGGTACATTGGACATTATAGAGCCCTGCTGAGGCACTTGAGTGAATAGATTGTCAACACTTGGCACATACTGTTAACTTCTCAATTTTTAAATAAACTAGCTTTTCCACTGATTGGCGGCTACTTTATTACATACCAAGATTTATTCATTTAGTGAAGTATATACAAATGGAGACAATAAAATATTTATTACCACCATCTTCATCTTACCAGTAGTTCAAGTCTGTATCTGCATTTTCCTTTTACTCCCCTTCTCTGTCTTTCTAGTGTCAGTACAGTTCCAGGGGAAGATGCTGTCTCATGAGACAGTTCACTCCTCACACAGTCAAAGGGAACAGACAGCGCCTCTGGTTCCTCAGCAGTGGAAAAACTCATCTCGGGCATGGAGATTCATCTGTTGCGAAAGAACTTGTAGTAGACCACACCTCCTAGGATGGCTAGTTCGAGGACGATGATAATTGACAGCAACAACTTGTTAGTGGTAACTCTAGAGAGTTAAAAAAAAGAAACAAAAAATCAAAGATAGCTTTTTTTTCCCCTTGATTATAAAAGCAGATTCTAGGTAATCTGATCACCCTCTTACCTGAAGTAAACTATACTCCCTGTTTCAGCTAGACCACAACGTGCTATTTGAACAGCTCTTAACAAGCAGGAAGGGACAAACGCAGTAGTTTCCTACCCATGGTTGTTTTCTGGCAATTCTGGTTAAATCTACTTCAACAGTAGCAGCTCTGTTCCTCCTCCCCCACCCCACTTAAGGCAGGCAATGCTGTTCTCCATGTGTCTACTCATTCAATTAATCAAAGAGGAGAACATCAGTTGAACCCCTGTGCTAAAACCCCCATTGTGGTGCTTTTACTTGGAACTAGGTAGTTGAAGTGAAACTATGAAATCTCAAAATAACCTACTTTTACTATTGAAAGTTACACACTTATCATAACATCCTTTAACAATGGCTATGAAGGAAGTGTTGTTAGGCCAAAAGCACCTAGTGGAAATAAACTCCATGAACTGGTTTATAAGGATAATTGAACCACGTAGTTAAGAAACTGTAAATACACTTAACCAGCTGAGGCTTTAGTCATCAAAATAGTATATATAGTCAGGCTCAGAGCATCTCATAGGACAGTCTAGCTACTCTGGGGCACTACTGTGGGCTAAACAGATTTGTCTGGCAGCAGCCATCTAACTCACTCGCTTAATGCTGCAGTGATTTATGGCACAGCTTTTTCCAACCCGAATCTAAAGTTACCATTAGCAATTCACTGTAACTTGCTTATGTCCTCGCCACAATCTGTCACGTGGGACGGCTAAAGACCCCATATTATCCTAAATGAGTAGCATAAATTCAGTGGTGTTCAACCACCTGTACTCCATGAAGTAATTACCAGAGAGCAGAAAACACAAATTAGCATCTGCACACGGGCACGGATTCTGTTTCCACATTCCCTAAAACCTCCCTCCAATTCCAGCTGACACGCTTCATTTTTTGCCTGAAACCAGCAGGCAACAATGGTACCTGCCCAGCGCTGCTCCAAGTCAGTCACGTTACTCACCGCCTGGACATAGAACGGAGAATCTTGCGACTCTTGCTCAAGTTCTCACCCGTATTCACCAACTAAGAAGAAACAAAAGTTATTTGTCAGTTGAACGAGTATACGGCAACTCTGCAAAGACGCATCTGGAAGCAGCTTGGGTTGAGATGTTGCAATTAATAACGGGACCAAGGCGAACCGTATATTCTCAAAAGTCAGCGACATTATTCTCTATGAACAATAAATACCAGCTGGAAGCATTGGCTCCATTCCGAGGAGGAAGTAAGGCTTTCGTGCCTACTCTCCCTTAGATACATACAAAGGTAATGCAATTTAGGATCACTTTCTGCCCCTTCAGTTAATCTACAAATACCAGAAAGTTGTTGGCATTAGCTCCTTTCATTAAATTTCATTTCACTGTTAGAGTTGTTGACACCAGAAGAAAACAATACTGACTGTTCTCCCCAGCGCATACCTGGAACTGTTTGAAATGCTGTTCAGTTTCTAGCAAAGAACAAACCCTGCTGCACTGACAAGTCTAAGTGACCCCGTGGACGCGAGCTCTAACTGAACAGATAATCCATTTCAGCTTTGTAATGCTCAGAAATGAACTGTCAAGTATTTCTCAGTCAGCTATTAAGAAGTGTGTAATTAAGTGAGGTTATGGACAACTGAAAAAGCTGTTGTCTCACAAACAGAGCCAGGACTCCTGACGTATGGCCACTGGAGGTCTCCAGGTCACTTACCAGCACAGACACCCGCCTGCACAATTCCTCTGTTCTCTTAGCTACTGCCCGCAACTGCGAAACTTGTCCCTGTAGGTACATTACTCTGCACTGAGATGGACTGAACCAAGCTGGGAAGAAAACTACCAAGTCCATTCAAAGCACGTTAGATTTCCAATCTTTGCCATGAAAGACCAAGCAAGAAGAAAGTCTGCTTCTAGTTGGAATGTGTGGTTAATACAACTCAGCAATACAACGCCTAAAAGGCTCTCACTAAGTCACAGCTTCGTGAACAATCTGTGGATAGACTGACATGCTTGAAGGACTGCAGTATTTCTTTAATTAGAAAAAGAACAGGCAAAAACTACAGCTACAGATCTTAAAATCACATTTCTTTTCCTGCTCTCCAACCCGAATTTGGGAGCAGGGCAAATCAAACTGTGACCGAAACCAAAAAACTCCTTAAATGTAGAAGCTACAGGCTGTGCTGCAGTGAGTAGAGAGAACTCCCAGGGAAAGGGCTGTGCTTCTTGTTTTGTCTGAACCTGCTTACTTGCCAAACTCGGCATCCCCCTTCAAGTCACTCACCCAAAAGCTTTACACCCAGGATCCCTTGTACACACAGAAAATCCCATCGGTTTGTTACTTCAGAAATCAAGTTCTCAGTTTAGCGTATGTGCGTAAACAAGTGAACGGCTTTTTAAAGCTCCCACAGTAGAAGCACAGCTTCTTGACCCAAGCATGAGGAACAGGCATCTTGTCTGACACCACTTTCTCCCTCCTTAGCCAACCTACAAATATTGGAAGGTTAATAATTAAGTAATTAAGCTTCTATTAAATTTCATTTCATTGGAAGAACTTGCTAACTGTCTCCCAGATCTAAACCTTTACCAGTAATCTAGTGGTGGGCAACTCTTTTGCATTTTTTTAAATGTGTAATTTTTTTCAGTAATGCTATTTATTTTTTAGCAGGTTTATGGGTCTAATGCCCAATCTTGCACAGACACAGCAGCAGACATTTGGCCATCCTGCTTTGGCCCTTCTACAGTAATTATTTTCCTTTTACGAGCACAGCACAGAAGTGTGGCAGCCTGGATTTGGTCTGTAGAAACATCAGTTGGATTACCATGTCTAGGGAGGTCTCCGACAGTAGTTACTGGCACGCAGTTCCCACTAAGCTAACATCAGAGTCTTTCAATACAGCACCCACGGTTTCTCTGCTTACTCTGCTCTTGGTGCGTTCCAGTTGCTCCCGCTGCTCCCCAAGCTCTTCAATTATATCAGTGCCAATCTGATCTGTTTCAGCAGCAATTCGGTGCGAGCGCTCAATGCTCTGACTGGCTCGGTTCAGGCTGTCTGTTCCCTGGAGAAGCAGCACCCTCTGTGACTGCAGATCAGTCTGAAAAATAACGTATGCTTCACTATTAAGCACAAAGACAGAGCTATTAGGCTTCTGACATACTAAAAAGTTAGGACGTGACTCCATAGGCCATCCATTTGTATTAGCTGTATGTGCTTCTTATGTCAACTGATGTAGCCCAGTTAA
Source organism: Pandion haliaetus (assembly GCA_013401275.1). Lineage (NCBI taxonomy): Eukaryota > Metazoa > Chordata > Aves > Accipitriformes > Pandionidae > Pandion > Pandion haliaetus. The sequence continues at coordinate 5,959 of VYZV01035008.1, read as the reverse complement.
TTTTGAAAGGGTTCTTGTTCACATCGTAAGATTATGGCCGGATCTGGTTTAAACCTTGAAAAAGAAGGACACGCAGCTACAGAGTTGAAACAATTACAAAAAACTGTCTTTGCAATAATCTACTGTACCATCGAAGAACATTTACATGAAAATAATATCTTTGCTCTCCAGGTGCTAACTCTTCCTTCCATTCGTATCTAAATTCAGTCTTATTTGTGACTTCACAGTTGGTTGCCAGGGAGATCGCTAAGAGTTTACAGTCAGAAGGATTAGGAACAAACAGCACCAACAGATGGACTGCTAAGTAACAAAGATCCTCTTTTCATGACAGCAGCCTCGGCTAAAGGGTAAGAAATGTTCGCTGACCTTGGGGTCAAAAAGTAGCTCAAAATAAAAGTATTTTCTTAAGCTTCAGAAAGTCTAATCTACCACCACGCTCTCAGGTTTTAGAGGAACAATCAAGAGGAATCAAATGCAAAAATTTACCAAGCTACTGCAGAACAAGATACTAAGGAAAGAGCCTCCCCCAAACCTTCCTTACCTAAGGCAGACAAACCAAAAGCCCACCTCCAGAAACTTTCTGTCCAGATGACAGCACTTTGAAGATAATAAGCAGATTCAGTCTCACTAGCTCAGATATATCTGAGCATATCCGGTAAGCAAAGAAATCGGTGTATTTCTTGCACTGTAGCGGCACATCCACAGTGAACAAAGTGCCAGAGGATGACTTCCTGTGTTTTCTTGAAATTATTTACACTGAGATTGCTTAAAAGAGGATTCTACCAAAGAACCTATGCAGTGCGTGATTCACACGCTTTGCTAGTTTTGGAGACTAAAACTAGATGAGTTAACCTTTCTCCTCATCCAGTAGCATCACTTTTGTGATTTCACTCCTGTAGGGGAATGATTAAATGAAGCATTTCAGCACAGAATGTTGTGTAAGTTACTAACCGCATGGCATTCAAGGAGTTCCATTTTGATTGTAACTCCTATCTTTGTTTTAGAACAGAAAAGCTCTCCTTTGAGTTCCAGGTGTTGTTTCTCCTCCCTGAGATATTCATGTTACATGCAGAGAGATACGCAGGGAGTTATACAAGCACAGAAGCTAAGTGGATTAAAGTAGAAACACTGTAAACAGTACATCTGGAATATTATTTTTAAACGATCACAGCAATGTTAAATAAAATTTATATCCAATTCTCACACTCTGTTCATTTTCTGCGGAGAAGATTCCGTATTTCATATTGCCTTGACTTCCAGGGCCCAATCCCAAATCTGTGCTTCTCATCTCCCTCTGGAACATGGAGAGGTCTCTTCTGTACGCCCGGATTTTGCTCATCATTTGGTTGCGGAAAGGCAGAGGGGCATACTTCAGTTCTTCCTCCATTTCCCGCAGCTTCAAAAAAGAAAATGTGTTTATTTTTTTAAAGCACTAAATCTATTATTATCAGCAGCTATACTCAAAACTTACCACCAGATGAAGGGATTCATATGTTGTTATGTGATTGGGCAAGGGGGATCAACCCCAAACCCTATCCCTTTCACACTATTGTAGAAGGATCAGANCCAGCCTACAACCTCTAGCAATTTTAACTGCACCGCTGTCACTCGCCTTTGTTCAACAAAGGGAAGGCGATACCCAAACCGAGCACTCAAAAAAAAAAGAAACACATGTAAGAATATTTGTCTATATCTGTATATGTATACAGATACACATACAACAGTCTTGACAAACACAGACACACCTATCAGATCAATTAATCAAACATTTAAAAAAAAAAAAAAATACAACATCTGCCTGCCAGAATAAAATCCATAAAAAANTGCCAGAATAGAATCCATAAAGAAAGCAAAATTTGGAAGTACTGTCCTTTTTAAGGCATCAATATTTCAACCGGTCAGAAAGGCCAGAAGCCTAGACTTCCTTTTTTTTGTTTACCGTTTCATTTGCTTCACGCTGTTTCTCATCAAATTCTCGAACTAGTTTTTTCTTCTCCTCTGTGAAAGAAAAAGTAGTACGTCAGATAAACCAGAGAAATGACAACAGAACCCCAACTCAATCCATTATAGACGAGGAAGCTGCCACAGACGGCTGACAGGTCAAAATTTACCTCAAACAGGAACGGCCTGTTCTTACAACAACTTTTCAGAAGGGGGTGAGGGAGTGGGGGAGAGAGCAGAAACCACCCTTCCAAATGCTGGCCACTACCTCTGGTAGACAAAACCTGGGATATTTTTCTGACCTATTATCCTCCAATCTCCACTGACGGAACCGCGTGTTGAAAAACATTTAACATGAAAGAATTACAAAGAGGACTTGTTGGTAACAGCTCACAAATATTTCTTCTTTTTTGCACGCATTTGGCAAGATTACTGAAGGTTGAAATGATAATTTGGATTTGAACAGAACATCAAGTCAATCTACATTTCCAAGTGAGCCCTGAAGTTCCTGGCAGGTAAGGCACTCTGCATTCTTGTGGTCATAAAGCAGCCACGTAAACGGAATAAGCATTCTAGGGTACTCGAAGATTACAGATGCCATCGAGATATCACCTCAAGTTCACGGATTAATGCCCAAACGCTTCCCTCTTCTGGAATGACACCCGTTGTTTGAATCGGCCAACAAAACTATGCATTTCATTTGTTCGAGGTAGTCATTTGCTAAGATCCATGTATCTAGGGCTTTGGAGGCCAAAGAACAGGTTTCACCTCTCGTTACTCTATTTTTAAACAAAACTTTAAGACATGTGTTTTGCATGTGTTAACAAATCATACCTCTCTAATATCCAAGATCAATGAAAGCATAGATCTGAAACTCCCCTTGTCTCAATGAAGCAAAAATGTATGTTTTATAAGCTTTTGCAAAAGCACTGGAAATGACCAGCAGAGGACTCTCTTGTAGAGTACTGCGAATGAAACCAAATTCTAACAGAAGTCTGATAGATATGCACTAGCCTAATTCGCGTCTCTCGGGAGAGAGTAATTCAGTCTTAAATAAAATTTTGGGTAGCAAAAAATGCAGACGGTCACCTTGGTAAAACTTCTCTAATTTGATTAAACTTAAAGACAAAATTAAAGACAACATTATGAAAACATCATTGCAGTAAGAAACAAACTTGATAATACCTTTTTGTAAATATAGTCCTCTGCAAAAGAAGCAGTTTTTAAACCACTGAGCTCTCAACAGAGAATAGGAGAAAAATTTGAAGTAATCAAAACATTTTTATATGGCTCCTCTCATATACACGACATGCCTAAGCTGTACTCTTTCCTTTTCGGTTCAAATTCATACTAAGCCCCAGAATTTGACCTGTAGAGAACTTAAGACAGAATTAAAAAACATCACCTAACAAGAAGTTACACTCTCAAGTAGTGCACGGAATTATCACAGACTAAGCTACTTTATGACTGTTAATATATTACGCATTAGCTGGTATCAGGAAACGCAGTTTCACGTCCCGGTTTATTCCGGAGGAAACGCTGACTTGTGAGGTTCTTAAATACGCTCCTCAGCTTCCTCCGTGATTTGCCACCGGGTACGTTTGTGCTGATGCAATTACCTGTGTAGCTGGGTTGCAAGTGAAATCATGGACATGAACTGCAAGAAAACAGCCTTCAGACGCCAGTATTTTGTTCCATACAGGTCATTTCACTGACCTGATGTAAGCAGCACCCTCTTAAAACAACTGCTGTCTCAAACTACTTGAAACCCAGTGCAGTACTGAAAAAGCAGTATTTTACCTTCTTTGTGTCCCCCAAGCGGATTAAGAAGACACTGCGCTTAGAAAGGAGCAGCCAAAGAAATGCTGCTTTCCCAAACATAAGTACCAATGGCTGGAGACTTTTTTTGTCCATATGCCAGCAAGAAATCAGGCAATGTGGCTTGAAAGCGTTATACTGGATGTGGCCTAACAGAAACGCCAGAACATACTGAGCAGTTTAACCCATATCGCTCCGGATTAAACTGTGACTCAAAGAGAGAACTTTTTTAATGCAGTAAAAGTAAAAAAGCACCTAAGGCACAGTTACGTTACCCACATGCTCATCAACACCGATTTATTTCCAATCAGTTAGAAATAAGATTCAGTTGAAAAGTACACCTAAATGAATTAACTCAGCCGAAAGTATCTACATTTGAAACTATCTTACAAAGTTGGAAGGAAAAAATTTGTTTCTAGAGGTAGGAATTTGTTATCTTGTTTATACGGAGTAAAACAGCATTTCCAAACCTGGGCCCCTCAAGGATGACAGATTCTCTTTCCCCTCGAGTTTGGGAGTGTGCCAATCATCTTAAAAGAGTACGCAAGGTATCTTTTTGGGATCAGGTAACTCAAAAAATAAAGATACATCCCCATAAGTACAAGAAGCAAACAAAGCACATTAAGAGAGTGGAACGCCTTGACCAGATACACAAATTCCTGACTTATCTTAAACTCTCTTTGAAATACTTTCTGATTATATTACCAGGATTTTTGCAGCAGCAAATTTAAAGAATAGAACAGTCATATTAAACTTTCATAGCATGTCTGAAAAATCAGTTTGTAATTATTTGCAATCTGTTGAAAAAAAAATTAAAAAAAAAATCTACAAGCATTGCCAAAATTCCTGCCTGGAAATACTCCATTTAAGCCCATCACTCAGAATTCATTGTTCAAGACTACCCCAGTCCCATGGAGACCTGACAAAGCTTTACTTCACCAAGAAACCGACCACTCTCCTTTCTACAAGGAAATAAGGACTTCCCAGAAGAAAGGGTATTTATTCTTTTATGTTTTTTATTCTTGCTGTCAGCTAGTGAAATTAAGTCAGCTTTGAAAGTTGTCATTTGCAGGCTTGAACATCTTTCTTGTACCGAACTTTCTGGAAACGCTGATGACGAGGACTGCGACCTTGAATTTAACTCATTATTAAACAGAAAGCCAGGTAAGAACTGAAATGGGAGGCTCTTCGTAGCCTGTGTTATCTAGCACAGACTGGCATATTCTGAACAGACCATTTTTATGATTTTACACCCAAACGCATAGAATTGATCAATTCTGGGAGAACGACAAGAATATTGCAGAATGTGGCTGACAGCTCCTACTCATTCTTGTGGTACAAAACCCAAGCTGAGCTACAGCAGCTCATGATAACTGTGCATCATGTTTCTCGTAGGAAGGAACTATTTAATCAAAGGTATTCGGTGACATGGGTAAAACGATCCTTGTCAGATCACTTCCCTTTCAGGTTCTCAGAATCCTGCCAAGCACTAAGAACTGAGTTAGAAGAAGCACGATGCCGAGTCCTACAGAGAAGTGTTCCATCAGAGTGTTTTACCCACTCGCATGGTATAAGGAATACCGTAAAATCTGGTTTTGCTTCTAACGTAACTGTGTAGCTTGATAGATAGTTTTTTCCAGTCTGTGGGTAGGCAGTGCACAAACCAGGCTTTTAAAACAGTGATTTAGAATGCAAATCTTCTCCAGTAAGTCTACAGATGGTTGCGGACAGTTGTGATAATAAGAAAACCTGCTTTCAATTCTGCTGATGAGATTTTAAACAGAAGTCCAACAATGACCAAAGTTAACAAAAAAAAAAAAAAAAAAAGGCAAAAAACCCCCAAAGCACTGCAGTTTAGGCAATTCACCCGGAAACAGCATGAAATAACGTCCAAGTAACAACTCCTCCTCAGAGACGAGACTGGAGCTGAAAGCCCAGCACAGCTGCGCTTGTCTACGGAGCTGAACCTTGCCGGAGAAGAGGAGCTGCTCCAGAGGAGCAAAGCGACACACCTGCCTCGCTACTTACCTGCTTGGGGCTCGGCGTGGCCAGGCCTAACAACCAAGAGCAAAGCTACCAGAGTACCGCAGCAACTGAAAAACCCCAGCCGCACACCGTGAAGCCAGGCCTAGCAAAGCCGAGGAGGCGCCTGCCGAGAGGGACGCACCACATTCCCGCAACTCCCCCGGCGAACTCCTTC
>VYZV01035007.1:229480-245511 GCA_013401275.1 Pandion haliaetus | reverse complement strand
GGGGGGCCCGACCTGAAAACGCGGTTTGTTCTTCTCATTCTTTCCGCCGCTCCCCGTACGTTTTTGGGTTGCGCTTTTAATTCCCCGTGCCGCCCGTTTGGAAGGGCTTCGCGTTTGCTGTTCAGCAGCGAGTGGTTTCCCTCGATGGGGAGGGGGGGGAATCGGCAGGGTGGGATTTCTGGTGCGTTCGGCGGGGCCCTTACCAGGCTCCCCGGGTCGCCCAGGTACCTCTCGCAGGTTACGCGCCTAAACGAGCTGCTGCTGTTAGAGCTGAAAACCCTGTTCTGCATTACAGAGCGCGCCTGCTCAGGTGGAGTGTTTGTTAGCCTTCAGACCCGAAATGCTGAGGGGACTTTAATCTCCCTGAGCGTGCGTTTGTTTGTTTGGCTACAGGCAGCTCGGTGGTGCCGCTGCCATAGAACCATATGCACTTCGAAGACAGTCGACGTTTTTCATGCCTTACACGAGGGAAAGTTCATGACCTCCAGTTCTGCCGGAGGAATGATCAGGGGCTCTGCTCTGGCCCTACTGCCGTGGCTGTTCTTGGTCAGTAACCAGTACCTACAGCTTTGCCACCGTGCAGTCGTGAATAAAAAGGTAACCCATTAAACGTGGCTTTATTTCCCCAAATCTAGAACGGAAGTGGTATAGGAGCGCATCTACAAGGTGCCTGTGTAGGCTTGGAAGCTTCTTGTTGATGCCTTCAATAACTTTACTCGTAAATGGGGCTGTTTGCTTGTTTGTTGTAGGACACTGGACGAGAGACACTGTTACTTAACTCTTTTTTTCTTGGGTTTTTTGGGGGCCTGTTTTCCCTTTCAAACATTAATGAAAAGTCCCTGTGTCACTTTGGCCATTGGTGTATTTCGCTAATTTTCCCCCTTACGGTCGTCTTTAGCCACCAACGCGTACAGACAGTTTGCTTTGTTCTGTTAAGGTGGGGTTTTATTTTATAAAGCTGTCGATATTTATTCAACCTGTAAAAAAGCTTAATTCTATTTCACGTTGTTTTATATCAGTTACTTGGGTTTCTAAATCTTATAGTAGTGTAAAATAGATACCCCAAATTAATGATTTCAATAGGATGCGTTAACTCAGTTGATCTTGTAGAGTGGTGTTAACTCCACAGAGAATTTAAATGTCTTCAGAAGACAAAGAAGCTCAGGAGGATGAGCTGCTGGCTTTGGCTAGCATTTATGATGAAGATGAGTTTAAGAGAGCCGAGTCTGCCCAAGGAGGAGAAACAAGAATTTGTCTGGAGTTGCCCCAAAACTTCAAAATTTTTGTGAGTGGTGAGTTGAGATGTTTTGTGATATCCCAAAATTAGCTTTTACCAAGCTCATTTTCTGGTATGTGCTTAGACAGTTGCTGCTCTAGCGACCTATAGGAACACTGACCAAAGCCATGACTGGCCGTGTGCTGGGCTTGCGGTATTGTTGGGGTTTATATCCAGGTAGGTGATTTCATCCTCATACATACAACCTCATCTGTGAACTTTAAAATTAGAGATGAGTAACAGTATTTCTTTGGAATAATTAAGTTCATTTATTACTTGTTTTAGCTTGAGGAGATGTCTTTCCAGGTTCTTGGTTTGTGCAGGATCTGATATTTCACGGTACTGGTGTTTGCTCATTAAACCATATGCATACAACCCCATGAAATTTTACTGCACTGAGAAGTTTTGTTATTTAGGGTTGAATAAATAATTTTGAACCCAGAAATTTATCAAATGAAAAGAGATACATTGGGTGCTGTCATAAACAGTTACAGTTCAGTAGTTTTCACGTTCTTGTTATTTCTCAAGCTGTCTCAATTCTCTTCGATTCAGGCAATTCCACAGAGAACCTCCAGAACAACGGGTTTGAATACACCGTTTGCTTTCTGCCTCCCCTCGTGCTCAATTTTGAACTCCCACCAGACTACCCATCAACCTCCCCCCCGGTGTTTACCCTCAGTGGAAAATGGCTCTCCCAAGCCCAGGTCTGCAAAATAGTTTTAACATTTGTCGTGGTTTAACCTCAGCTGGTAACTGAGCACCACGCAGCTGCTCACTCGCTCGCCCACCCCACCCCCCCGGCAGTGGGATGGGGGAGAGAATCGGGGAAAAAATGTAAAACTCGTGGGTTGAGAGAACAGTTGAATAGAACAGAAAGGAAGAAACTGATGATGATATCAATAATTAAATGACAGTAATAAAAGAATTAGAATATACAAAACAAGTGGCGCACAATGCAGTTGCTCACCACTCGCCGACTGATCCCCGGTTAGTTCCCGAGCAATGACCCCACCCCCAGTTTAGATACTGGGCATGATGTTACACGGCATGGAATACCCCTTTGGCCAGTTGGGGTCAGCTGCCCCGGCTGTGCCCCCTGCCAACTCCTTGTGCCCCTCCAGCCTTCTTGCTGGCTGGGCAGGAGAAGCTGAAAAATCCTTGACTCGCTATAAACACTGCTGAGCAGCAACGGGAAAGGAAACATCAGTGTGTTATCAACGTTCTTCTCATACTGAACCCAAAACATAACGCTATACCAGCTACTAGGAAGAAAATTAACTCTATCCCAGCCAAAACCAGGACACGTTTGTAACAGAGCTTTTGTGATCATGAGTAAGTTCATAATTAACAGTGCTCTGGGGGATGTTAATGGAGTAGATGAAAGTAAAATTAAGACATAAACGATTACATTGCTCTTTCAGTTGGCTCTTCTTTTGTTTCCTACTTGTTTTTAATTGGTCACCATTCTGAGGAACGAAAGCTTGCATCTATGAGCATTATTTTTATATGTATTTTATGTATATATTAAAACCTCCAGAATCTGAAATCTAAGTATGCACCAAGGGGGACCGTGGGAGGAGAGCAAGACAGTAATGAGTTGTCAGAACTTACTAAAACCTGGAACTGTTTTTTCTTTTCTAGCTCAGTGCTCTTTGCAAACACTTAGACAATGTATGGGAAGAGAATCGAGGCTGTGTGGTCTTATTCGCCTGGATGCAGTTTCTGAAGGAAGAAACACTGAGTTACCTGAATATTTCCTCCCCGTATGAGCTGAAAATGTGCCATCAAGGGAACGGGCAGAGTAGGACACCTTTGGTCCCTCTCGACGCTGAGAAGGATTGTGGTGGTGCAGCAGGCTCTGCAGCAGCTGAAGAAGAACTCGTCGATGCAAGAGCTGTACAGGATGTGGAATCGTTGTCGAGTCTGATTAGGGAAATCTTGGACTTTGATCAGGCTCAGAAGAGGAAGTGCTTTAACAGTAAGATGTACTTGTGCAATATCTGCTTCTGTGAGAAGCTGGGCAGTGAATGTATGTACTTCACCGAGTGCAGCCATGTATACTGCAAAGCATGCCTGAAGGACTACTTTGAAATACAGATCAGGGATGGTCAGGTCCACTGTCTCAACTGTCCAGAACCGAAGTGTTCTTCTGTTGCTACTCCTGGCCAGGTAATAGAAGTGTGCGAGCAGTGATGGTAGAGTTCTGCTAAGTTACCAATCATTACAGAAGACAAGGTGTGGCTTTTCATGGTGAGCATTGTGAATATACCTGGGGACAAATTGTTTTCGTGCTCTGAGCCGCACTGAGGCACCGGAGTTAAAACTGGATGACTTGGCACGTGTTTTGCCCACTTTATTAGTACTGGCATTGGTCAGAGGCCTGAATTCATGTCCCATTGCATTTGACACTGCATGCTTTTCATTTGATGGATTATTATTAAAATAGCATTTCTAGGATTATTTTCATGACCTATTGGAGAATATAAAGTGGATTAATCACAGCTGTAGGTACTTTTTCATTGTTTCTGCTGAAGCTAGCCGGCTCAGAATTTCAGGTGCATGTAATCTTCCTTTGATCTTTGTTTAGGTGAAAGAGTTGGTTGGAGAGCAGCTGTTTGCACGTTACGACCGCCTGCTTCTGCAGTCTAGCTTGGACCTGATGGCGGATGTAGTGTATTGCCCTCGCCCGGGCTGTCAGACACCAGTCATGCAAGAACCAGGATGCACCATGGGCATATGTTCCCGTTGCAACTATGCTTTTTGTACTCTCTGTAAAATGACTTACCATGGGGTCTCTCCGTGTAAAGTTACTGCGGGTGAGTCATCGTATTTCAGAAACAGATCGAGAAGCAATTAGGGGTTGTGTGTGTAAGTCGGAAAGTCAGAAATTAAGCAAGGGAGCTCAACACCACAGGAGCTTTCTGAAAGATTAGACAGATTCATTTGGAGTAGGTCTGTTGCTGGCAATTAAAAAATACTGCTTTGGTGACACTCCACAGCTCAGGAAGTCCCTAAACTGCTGGTTGCCAAATGCTGAGAGGCCATAGCAGGGGAAGAATAATTTTATATGTGCCTTTTTTTACCCTTTCCTGCGAATCCACTACTTTCTGTTGTCAGGGTTGATAGCGGAGTCAGGTGGATGCTTCTGTAGCTGCTTGGCCTCGGAATTGTGACAAAGTTTCATTAAACGTGTGCTCAGAAACAATAGTTCCGTTTTTCAGTTTATTTTACATTGTAGATTTGTTCCAATTCCATTGACTGGTCTCTCTTATAATGGAACAGTGTAAAGCTATTGAATTTTGAGGTAGAGGGGTTTTAATATTCTTGTCTCTTTCTTACGTATTCTAATGTTTCACTTGCTTTTTAATTAATGATGTTAGTTTCCTTTGAGAATACTCAATGCTGTTATTAGCTGGACTTCTTTATATAACATCTTACAAAAGCTGTTTTGGTTTTTTTTTTCGTGTTTGCTTTTTTGTTGTTGTTTTTTGTTTCATTCCCCAGAGAAATTAATGGATTTGCGAAATGAATATTTAGAAGCAGATGAGGCAACTAAAAGATTTTTGGAACAACGCTATGGCAAACGAGTGATTCAGAAAGCCCTCGAGGAGATGGAGAGTAAAGAGTGGCTGGAAAAGAACTCGAAGTCTTGTCCTTGCTGTGGTACTCATATAGAGGTAAGCATGGAGTGGAAAGGCTGAAGAATCGTAGTAACTCTTAACATGAATTGCTAAGTTAGTTCTGTGTGTAGGCTGGAACAGAGGTTCATTTGTAGCCTCCAAGTTCACCAGGGAAGGTAAATTTCTAGGAAATGGTAAGAGAACTTCCCATTTCTGTGTGTGTTACATAGAAAAGGAGGTGATGTTTCTGGAGCTCAGGGACTTGAGTAAATACAGCAGCTGGTATTGTTCAGACTCCAGTACTGAAAAGATCCAGGCTGACTATGGATCCTTATGAATCCCTGTGTTTACCATGTGTTTCAGACAACAGCCAGGAAATAAAACTAGCTTTAGAAAAATAGTAATTTCCAGTGTTATGAGTACTAGACCCGATTTACAATTCTGTGATTCTAGCTCCTAGTTTTTTTGAACAGTGGAAAAATATCAGTGTTAGGATAGAGTTGGGGTAAAACGTATTCATTAATTGATGCGCTTTTGAGGACTGTTACCATTTAGAGACAGGCCGGAAGACTGACATGGTAAGATTTTGTTACTGCTATTTCTTGTTTCCTTCCCCTGCCAGAAACTAGATGGTTGTAACAAAATGACGTGTACTGGCTGCATGCAGTATTTCTGCTGGCTTTGTATGGGTTCTCTGTCAAGGGTGAACCCATACAGGCACTTCAATGATCCATCTTCCCCGTGCTTTAATAGGTATGTATTTACATGTATTTCTTCTAGTGCTGTACCACTTATTTTGTATTTTTTTCTTACAGTCTCTCCCAGATTATTCTTACCTTGAAATTGGTAGCTGTACAGTTTAAGACACAATTTCTTCTCTCAAATATTTACACTTACAAGGACCTGACACTTAACAATAAAAAAATCAGGAGTGATTTGGGATATGGTTTTGCTTTTTAAGAACTTTAGTTTTAAAATTCTGGAGAAGTCTTCTGGGCCTATTCCTGATGCTGTACTGAGCGACTCCTGCCTCTGACTGAGAGACAGCCTGTAGTGGAATGTTTCCTTGCAGATGCTCAGGTATATGATAGCGCAACACAGGGCTTTGGGTAAGAAGGCTGCTTCTAAAAAGCTGCAACCTTGGCTTACGTCATCACTGCTAGGGATATATCGAGAGACAAAGGATGCCGCTGCCATCTGGACAAATGAAAGGGCAGGCAGGTCAGAGAGGTGTAATAACGGCAGCCGCTAATCTTGTGTGTCTTCCAGCGGGATGTGCCCGTTGCTGGGATATATAGAGCCTGGATACAAAAGTCAATATACCAATAGTTTACTCAGTCCTCCACCGTCTATTCTGCTTCAATAGATGCGGCTGACAGGATTCTTCCCCACACCCCCCCCCACCCCCCTCCTTGTTCTTGGCTCTTCTTTTTCAGCATTCCCTTTTCTCCCAACAGTACTTTTTTTTACTTCCTACCCTGGTTTTGTTTCTATTTTTCTTCTGGCGTCTCCTGCTGTTCTTTTTCCTTTTAGTTTAGCTTAACCTCTACCTATCTTGACTAAGCTCACCTGTTTTATAAAAAAACCCAATTTTTTTCTTCCCTCTTGCTCCTCCCCTGTTTATATGTTACAGTTGTTTGCCTAGCTCTGTATTGTCTGATTAGATTGTAAGCTGTTTGGAGCAGGCAGGCTTGGCTGCTGATTATATACTGCCTGAGACCAACTAGGAACAGCAGCACGCTAGGTAACTTAATACTTTTTGCATTATTAGTATTTTCAGGGATTTCTTGAGACATCATGTTTGTAAGGTACTGTAAAGCCTTCTGGTGCTGTAGAAGTGCAGAGTAGCTTATTTTAATCGACTTTGAGGACTGCAGTTCAAGTGGTTTATGATACTGAAAAAAATTGTGAAATGCTGCTTTTGTATCTTTGGTCACATTTAGATTGATTGATTGATTGAATTTTTTTTTCTTTACATATTTTACTTTTTTTTACATCCTGATGTAAACTACTGGCTGTCTTGCAGATTGTTTCAAGCCATGCATATTGATGGTGAGTTATGGGAAGTTGAAGATGAAGACTAGTAGCTTTCTCTACAACAAAAGCTGAACAAAGCAGAGATAGATGCTTTCCATTTTTGTGTCAAGTTTGTTTGCTTTTCACTTCCACTATGTGATAGAAGAATAACTACCTTGCACTGCAGGATACTCGCACTTCAGAGGCTGTTGCCAAAACCAAAGGAGACCATTTTACCCATCCTGTGGTCAGGATCACGATGGAAGGCCCTAGTAATCCTATCGATTGTTAACGACAAATACAACCGGTCAGAAGTTGGAAAATTACTGGAAAAATATGAAAGAGGTGCCCCTTTTTCAGAAGCAAACGAACAAAACTGAAGCCCCAGATCATAGAAGTATTTTGGGGGTTTCCTTTAGTGAGACTGACCTTTTGCGAATCTTGGCTCATACCCATTGTTGGTTTTAGGGCAGTGTTATTAGAGCTGTAGTGCTCTTTCTGGAGCTGTTTAGTGATGCTGCTTGCACAGGGAAAGCTTTCTGATACAATATAGAAATTTCTTCTGTATTCAGCAGCGGAGCCTGTTGCTTCTATAGTGTTTCCTGACCCGTTTCTCTGAAAAGCAGTTCATTGCTCTGTCACTGATAGTTTCTAACGATGGTAAAGTCCATTATCCCTAACCTCCTTCTTACTGGCTGTAATGCCTGGGTCTTTGCATTACTGAATGCTTTGGCAGAAACCTTGAAAAATTTGAATCAGTTCGATGACTCATCTCGGTATCGCTGTTGTATTTGCTCACACTGCCTCTCCTTATTTTGACAGTGATGAATGCTAAGGCAGTGAACCGAGTATGTGGCCAGTGAGAGGGTGAAAAGTATCAGTCAGATATTGAAACACGCTTTTATACATAGTTGAGATTAACTTGAATTCTTCAAGATACTAAAAATTACCTTGTCTTCTCAGATGATTAATTTATTTTTTAGTAGCTCTTCATACAAAAAATCTGATTAGTTGATAGTTTCGCTTCTGGACTAGATTCCTTATTTCCACTGTTCTTGCACTTCAAATTATTTCAAAACCCAACTTGTTGCCCCTAAAAGCTCAGTAAGCAGTTTTGTGAGCATGAAAGTAATTACTGGAGGGAACCACTAATTTTTTAGAGGTTTTTCCACTTGCAGAATGGTCTAAAAATTTATTTTGAAATTAAAACTGCATGTGCTGTGTTCAAAACAAATATCAGGGTCCGGATGGATAGCTGGGGAGCCGGAAGACTCTTCAGAGACTCGAGGTGAACACCTCTCACTCAGTTTTGACTGTTAGTAAATAAATTTTTACTTGCATATCTGGCCAAAATGAGTGCTGATTTAGTTGCTTTCACAGAGGATGGAAGTCTGTACTATTGGCAGTGATTAAAAAGATACGAGACGGTAAGGGTGGATCTTTTGTCTTGGTTTAGGCTATAGGACAGAGTGTAGGGAAGGGTTCCACTGTGTATGGTTTAAACTGTATTTCCTGCACCTTTCACATGCACTAAATTCACTTTAAGACAGTAAACACAGTTGTCTCCCTGTTTGTCTTCATTACGGCCTGTGTACGGCAGTACAGGTCAGCGCATGGGACAGAGCTTTGTTCTGCGTCTGGGTGGTGATCGCCTCCGGTGCTTGTGTGCCACGGGGCCGAGGCGCTCGCTCGCGCGGTCGCCGGTAGAATGACCTAGAGCAGACCAGGGCTCGCGCAAAGCCCTCGGGTGAAGCCGGCCCAGGATGTGTTCTGCTGACAGAAGTTTGGACATTTGTGCATGCGAAGTGCCCTCGCGTCCAAAGAGCCCTGGTTTTCCCTCGGAGACACGAGCCTCTAGCTGATACATGGTGGCTGTTGTGACACTAGAAGATCACTGCATTGGCTGTAGCCAGCTTTGAGCTCCAATCCCCACAGGAGTTTCCACTCTGGCCACAATTTTTAACTCTAAAGGCCAAGTCCAAAAGCTGCCTGCTTTCGGAAGGGGCTTTCTTCCCGTTGAGCTGCCCGTGTGGGCAGATGGGGAATGTTTGTGATGACAAGCGTGTGCTTAAACCTGGTTTTTGTGCCTGGATAGAGGAGGGGGTGTTGGATCTCTTAAACCTACAGGAAGCTGGGCAGGTCCCTTCTGGCAGGACAGAGGTGGGCTGAGGGCAGGGCCTGGGCCCCAAAGGATATGATGGGATGAAAAGCTGTGGCTGGGGATGTCTGCCAGAGCTACCAGAGCACAAGCACTACGGTGAAGTACTTGAAGGTGGTGTGATGAACTACCTCTGCTTTCAAGAACTTTGTGTGGAGAAAGGAGGAACGGTGATGTAGTCACCACTGTGTCTATGAATTCTGAGCACTCGGGGTCCCCTGGGCTGGAGCTCCCATATTCTGCAGTGAGGCAGAGGAGGACAGACTCTCTGAGGAGGGGACAAGGACGTGACTGCAGTCACAGGACCATCAGCTGGTGGTGCAAAGGTGGGACAGTTAAAACCAGAACCTGGCTTCACCAGCAGAGAGCAAGGCAGGCAACTCCAGTGATGTGGCACAGTGCTTCTTCCTCTTTTCTTTTTTTTTCTCCCTCTTTCAGACCTCCTCACTTGTTCCATTTCTGTGCGTGCACAGAATGAGCGTTAGATTATTTGCAGACATTTTGTGGTAAAAGGTAAAGAACTGTGACCTCCTTGGTTTTCCTTTAAAGATCCCCACTGTTTTTTTCTGAAATGGCTGCTGCCTGGCAGGACAGAACTGTAGCAGGTGTTTGGTGGAAACCTGCCAGCAACTACGAGACGAGGCAGCTCTTGAGCTAGGGA
This sequence comes from Pandion haliaetus, assembly GCA_013401275.1. Taxonomy (NCBI): domain Eukaryota; kingdom Metazoa; phylum Chordata; class Aves; order Accipitriformes; family Pandionidae; genus Pandion; species Pandion haliaetus. The sequence continues at coordinate 235,780 of VYZV01035007.1, read as the reverse complement.
GCAGCAGTAGCTATTTCTACTGAACAGCTTTCGATACAGCTTTGGTTCTCGGTGACAGAGAAATCTTGTGCAAAATAACAGGTCTTTCTCGTGCTTTGACGGTTTTGTTGTTCTGTTCAAAGATGGTATTACGAGTCCCGTTCAGCCTCATCAACTTCCATTTCACTAGCACGGTGAGGCTGAGCACCAGATACAGTCAGTGTGACCGTTTAGAAAAAATTAAGACATTTACTGTAGAAAGTTACATTACAGATCAACAGCTTATAAAATTTCTGCATAAAGAAAATGCTGCCCAGTTTGTCTTGCCCCTCACTTGATAGCATTTGATAGGGAACCCAGGAATCAAGTTTCAGAACTGGTGGGGTCTTGCCAGTACAGGCTGCTGTCCACCTGTGTGTGGCTTTTGTAATTAAACATAGGCTGAGGCCAGAGGGAACAGACTGTTGCCTCTGAGGCTTATTTGGCATCTCCTTGTAGCAATGTAAATAAAGCATGGGAAGGAGGGAGAGAGAACTTACTGCTTCAGGCTCTGCGCTGACACAAATAACGGAGCGCTGAGCAGTGCAGAGAGAAGTCATTTATGCTTAATCTGAACAAATCTACCCTCCCGTAGTATGTCATAAAGCACATAAACACAGGGCATATAAAACTATACCCTGAAACTGAACATGTAAGGCTTCTTGTGTGACAACAAATAAAAGCATATAGATGTGTAAACTAACCATTAACTGCATTAATGGTACTGCATTATTAATACAGCGCTGATGAATGCTGCCTGTAGCCTCCCTTTTGCCGAGATAGTCTCAAGTCCAACATCTGGCTCAAAGCAGGGTTCAGCCAAGGCTTTATCCAGTCAGGTCTTGAAAACCTCTTAAGGACAGAGACTGCACAGCCTCTCTGGGGAACCTGCCCCACTGCTTGACTGTCCTCATGGGTAAGTTTTTTTCCTTATATCCAGTCTGAGCATCTTGTCTCAACTCAAGCTCCATCATCTCATCTTCCACCCACGCACTGCCCAGGAGAGCCTGGCTTCATCTTCCTGATGACCTCCTTGTAGTTGTGAAGCAGGCTGCTATCAGGTCATGCTGAAGCTTTCCCTTCTCCAGGCTGAACAAACTCAGTTCCCATTTTAAAGGACTATAATGTAAGAGTGGAAGGGAGCGACACAGAGAGGTACTTGTCATAATTGCAAGGCGTACATCCCAAAGTGATTACCCATTTAGTTTCTGCAGCGTTGTACTTTCAACGTATCTTCACATTTAAGTTTTGGGGCCTTCAGTCCCCATCATTACAATTGCTTCATAGATGAAACAACTCACTCTCCATTGACTTTACCTTCAGAGTGGAAGTTTGTGGGACGCAGTATATTGGATCCCATCCTCATTTGGTTAATCAAGGCAGGTGTTGCATCTGTCTTTTTAATGAAGAGAAGCAAGCACATAATCATTTTGCTAAATTAAGAACAAATACGAGATTAATTTCTGCAGCAATTCCCTCTCTTCACAGCTGGTTTTCAACAGAAAAGCTGGTTCAGCATTACTCCGAACAGCAAGATTAATCGCTGTATGGCTTCTTAGACTGGCATCTTTCTGCTCCTGTCTCCTTCATGCTGTATAAGGGTTCCACAAGCTTGTTGTGAACCAGCATTAAACCTAATGTAGAAAGTAAAAAGATGACTCAAGTAGACATAATAAAGCAAAATTCTCATTCATTGGTTGCTAATGAAATCAGACATTACTAGAGTCCTTGTTCCTTTGCTCCCATACCCACGCAGTTAAGCATTTTCCTTTGCACTTGTACACCTCAGCTGTTACATTTGCGGAATGTACTGCTTTGGGAGTTGATTGGACAGAAACATCTAATGCAAAGCATGCCTTGTGCCACTTAAAAACTAAGTACAACAGCTGCTTGGCCTGGTCAAACACTCACCTTTAAAGTATTTCACAGTCTTAACTTTGAGTTCCAGCGTGGCATCCTCATCGCACACAAACACAGTGTTGGGGTGTTGCTGGAAAGCAGATACTGTCCACATGTGGTTGACACCTTCCTCAATGGCTTTGTACAAAGCAAAGGCTTTGTGGGCTCCTGTGATGAGGATCATCACCTGGACTCCGAGACACAGAGGATGGCAGTTAGGGTTTAGAAGACGCGTTCAGAGAGAGCATGCCCCCACCCTGCTGAACTCCTGCCCCGGTCCCCAACAGGGGACAATGTCCGTCATCCTCCCCAGAGGCATCTCACTGTATCACAATTCTGCTCTGGCTGCGTTTTATTTGTCAATTAAATCATAGCCTGCTGGGTCACTGTAGTGATTCAGATCCTTTGAGCTCCCCTGTTAGGCCCCTGTATGCTGAGGCTTTACAAGTATAAATCACGGTATAGGCGCAATTAAAAGCTATCCCATAGAGTTTTCACGATCTGCTGGTGTATCTTCAAGTCAACCACTGATTCTTGCAGTTATTTCCCCAGGTGAGATTCTTAACCAAAGACATCCCCCCCAAACCTTTCTTGCTCCCTGGGGATCATAACTGTACTGCAGCATTACACAAACCTAAGTGTTAGTAGAGCGTAAGTGGAAAGACAGAGCAAGAGCCTTTCATAGTGTTGCAGGATGCAAGAGAACAGGAGGATCAGGTATTCGGCAGCCTGTGGCAGGAAAAGCATAAGCTGACCTAGACCAGCAGGGTGCATTGCTGCTCCAAGACTGGGGAATCTTTAGCTGCTCCAGGAAGCCCCGCTCAAGAGCTACTGTATGAAGTCACTGCTTTTCTCCTAACCTCTCTGGCATCCATGACAGTGCCTACTCCGACTGTCAAAGCCATTGTGGGGACTTTAGAGAGGTCACCGTCAAAGAACCTGGCATTAGCCAATGTAGTGTCCATAGCCAAGGTCTTCACTCGCGTCCTGGATACCAAACTTGATCCAGGCTCGTTGAAAGCAATGTGACCGTCTGGGCCGATACCTGTGACAGAGAGTTTGAGAAGAGGGTCAGTGCCTGGAATGGTTATTGTAGGAAGCAGAGCCAACAGCACTCCCATTAGAAGGACATTCGGTGCTTCCAGGAATAGATACAGATCTGAGAAAAACACTTGCAATTTTTCTGCTCAAGCTCAAATTTGCTTCTGGTAGGAATGGGTTTGCATGGCAGGTTTTGGTAGCGGGGGGGCTACAGGTGTGGCTTCTGTGAGGAGCTGCTAGAAGCTTCCCCTACGCCCGACAGAGCCAAGGACAGCCGGCTCCAAGACGGACCCACCACTGGCCAAGGCTGAGCCCATCAGTGATGGTGGTAGTGCCTCTGAGATAGATAACAGATTTAAGAAGGGGGAAAAGTTGCTGCACAAGAGCAACTGCAGCCAGAGAGAGGAGTGAGAACATGTAAGAGAAACAACCCTGCAGACCCCCAGGTCAGTGCAGAAGGAGTGGGAGGAGGTGCTCCAGGCGCCGGAGCAGAGCTTCCCCTGCAGCCCACGGGGAAGACCATGGTGAGGCAGGCTGTCCCCCTGCAGCCCGTGGAGGTCCACGCTGGAGCAGATATCCACCTGCAGCCTGGGGAGGGCCCCACGCTAGAGCAGGTGGGTGCCCGAAGGAGGCTGTGACCCTGTGGGAAGCCCACGCTGGAGCAGGCTCCCGGCAGGACCTGTGGCCCCAAGGAGAGAGGAGCCCACGGAGCAGGTTTTCTGGCAGGACATGAGACCTTGCGGGGGACCCAAGCTAGAGCAGTCTGTGCCTGAAGGACTGCAGCCCGTGGAAGGGACCCACGTTGGAGCAGTTCTTGAGGAACTGCAGCCTGTGGGAAGGACTCACGCTGGAGAAGTTCGCAGAGGACTGTCTCCCGTGGGAGGGACCCCACGCTGGAGCAGGGGAAGAGTGAGGTGTCCTTCCCCTGAGGAGGAAGGAGCAGCAGAGACAACTTGTGACAAACTGACCACAACCCCCATTCCCCATCCTGAGGAGGAGGCAGAGAAAACTGGGGGTGGAGTTGAACCAGGAAGAAGGGAGGGGTGGGGGAAGGTGTTTTAAGATTTGGTTTTATTTCTCATTATTCTACTCTGATTTGATTGGTAATAAGTTAATTTTCCCCAAGTCGAGTCTGTTTTGCCCGTAACTGTAACTGGTGAGTGATCTCTCCTTGTCCTTATCTCAACCCACGAGCCTTTTGTTCTATTTTCTCTCCCCTGTCCAGCTGAGGAGGGGAGCGATAGAGCGGCTTTAGTGGGCACGTGGCATCCAGCCAGGCTCAACCCACCACAGAATGATAGCAAAAGCCCCCTCTGAAGCCAACAGAGACTCTTGTCTAAACTGTGCTGGGAGAACAATAAAGCAAAGCAGATAGCAGAATCTTAAGGCAAAGTGATGGGAAAAGCTTGTGCTGAGCTCCTGTTGGCTCAGAGGACTCTGACTACTCCTAGCAGTTTCCTGTTAGCCCTGGCAGTTGTAATACATTTTGTATTTGGTACAGTTCTAGCCCTGCCCGTTTCTCCTGCTAATTGCTTCTTGAACAATTCACCAACTGGATTGAAATACTTAAAACTGTGGGAGCAGTACATTGGAAGACAAGGCTGCCAGCACACGAGTACCCAGGGCAATGGAGTGTGGGGTGCCTTTCCCCGCAAATCCATTGAACTGCATTGAAAATGAACTTTCCTGACAATAAATGAGATAGCTGGTGGAGGAAAGGCAGTGCTTCTGCCAGTGTTTAGAGACTGCTAGTCCTTCAGGTTTTCACCTCCAACAAAGAGTTCAATCCCTCCAGCTGCTTTGATTTTATCCTCAAATGCGTCACACTCTGCCTGTAGATCAGGTGCATTTCCATCCAAAATGTGAACGTTTTCTGCCGAGATGTCGATATGCTTAAAGAAGTTATTCCACATGAAGGAATGGTAACTTTCCGGGTGATCCCTCGGGAGACCTGGTAACAGAGCATGCATGGGACTAAGACCAGCTGAAAGAGTATGACCCATAACATAAACCACCTATAGGCCCTTGCAGTGGCTTTGGTAACAGAGCGCTGCTTTCTCTGTCTGTCATTTGTGACTCCCTCAAGTTTCATGCGTCGTTTTTATTTCCCTAAATAGCAAAATTAAAATAAATCATGATAGCTCCTTTAAGACCTGTGCTCATATTAACATGTGATGGATGTACCTCATCTTTTCAGCCTTCTTCCCAGTTTGTATTCGCAAAGACAATTAGAAAACTGTGCAGAAGCCTGGGAAATAACTTATTGCATACATTTTTCCCCCCTTGAATGCTATAAACTCACACTGGACTGCCTGTTCCCAAATGCTGCTTGATTAGGATTGTTCACAGAAAAAATTTCTTGACCAGAATAAAATTAGCATTAGCAAATATTTAGCCTGTATGTTTTTCACCTTTGGAGCTTTCGGCTTGCCCACTAATCTCTCTTTACTCTTTCTTCTAAAGAGGCTGTTTCACCGCAGCTTCATAAACAAAACAGTCCTCTGCTGTCTTAACAGGAGCACACGTCGGTTACAGAAGGGCACTCGGGCAGGTTAACACTTCGGTCCTTGGAAGAGACCTGAAGCTACAAGTGACCTTTGTACTCCCAGAGCAAAGGTGGTAGTTAACACTGCACACGACCTCGGCTTGCAATGGTAAGATGGAGGAGCTGGTCAATACCCGAGAAGTTCAGGTAAAACACAGCAGTGTCTAGTGTGTACGATACCCGGCAACACCTGACACCCTTTAGTAGTTCCTGTATAGGTTTTCAAACTGTCCCTGTTAACTCCCTTGGCTAATGCAAATTCTACCCCTCCTGCCCTGAATCCCTGGCAGGTGGGATTTGCTGCGCCCACCACGCACTGACAAGGCCTTCGGGCTGGAGCGCAGCGGGCTGGCGGCCCTGCCTCCCTAACCAGACAGAGAGCGTACACAGCAAAACGGACAACGAAAGCCAAACGCTTCTTGCCTGCGGGCACTCACCCACGTACTCGTCCATGTTGAAGGTCTTCACGTACTTGAAGGAGAGGTCCCCGTTCCGGCAGTACTCCACCAGTTTCCTGTAGCAGCCCAGCGGCGTGCTGCCTGCGGGAAGACCGCCGCCTCAGCGCCGGGGAAGGGCCCCCGGCCCCGCTCCCGGCCCCGGCACCCACCTGTGGGCAGCCCCAGCGTGAAGAAACGCCCGGGCCCGGGCCCGAAATGGACGATGCGGTTGCGGATGTACTTGGCGGCCCACTCGCTGGCCTGCGCGTACGTCTCCAGAACGATGAGCTTCATGGCGGGGCCGGGCGCTGCCTGGGCAGGGCGGGAAGCGAGCTGACAAGCGCCGCCATCTTGCCGCCC
>VYZV01035007.1:210989-222203 GCA_013401275.1 Pandion haliaetus | reverse complement strand
CCCCCCCCCTCCCCGCCCCGCGACGCTGCAGAGACGCTCCGCGGCCTCTGGGTTCCAGCCCGCAGGTCCGCGAACTTCGCCTGGGCTCTCCCGAGGAGCCAGCTTGTTCGGCGACGTCTTGAGATGACCCTTAGCTTTATTTCATCTTTTACGTGTGGTCCCCTCTGGCTCAGCGTGAGATCCCCGTAGGCCGGGGACTGCCGCTGAAGAGCTCCCTCGTAAATTTGGGGTTGTTCTTCCTTCCCTGCCTCCTGAAGGAGAGGACGTGTTTTGTCAGGAGCACGAGCCTCACAGAAAAGGTTCGGGGCGGTTGAGCCCCGTTGCGTGACCCAGCTCCTGCTGGCGCGCGTTCCTGACCTGCGGACGTGGCGACTTCGTTACCTTAAGCGAGGCAGAAATCCTGCAAAATGGTGCACGGCTCTCTCCTGCTTAACTGAGGTTTTTGCGAGAAATCACTGTGGTGTGGCTTTGCCTTGGTAGCATTTTCAGCGTGGGTAGGCTTGCTCTCTTCAGAATGAGATGCACCTTCCCATTGGGATAGAATATTAGTCTCAGCGTGACAGCTGGAGGGCTCTGTTTTTTACATAGTAGAAATGTAAAAGCTAAGTAAAACTTGGGCTTTTTTTTGTTTTTGTTCTGTGCGAAACAGATGTGTTCCCTTACAAAGACAGATCTCTTTCTAGTAGGTACAGATAACCAGGACTTTTTGCTAATCGCCTTTCCCATCAGAGTCCTGCAACGTCTTCACAAATGTCTTTCACAAGGGGATCTAGCTTCGTGTCCAGTCGCCTTGAGCCCGTGGAGATAGGTGACAAAACGTGCTGAAGGACACTATTGTGTTGCTCTTCAGTGACTCTACCTGACCGATAAGCACAATCCTGGTTTCCTTAAAGAGAAATGTGTAAAGCTGTCATTTAGCCAGATCCTGCTAACACGTCCAACAGACACATAGCAGACACCGCTGTTGCTGTAGAGCATAACTCTGCGTGGTACTGCAGAGATTAGGGAGGCAGGCTGTGCCCCAAAGGATTTATACTGCTAAACAGATAATGGAGGCCCCGTTAAACAACTGGTGTAACTGGAGTGCAGAATCAGAAGGTCATGCATAAATATGTTTACTTTTGTGTAGTTGCTTAGAAATTGCTTTTTTTTTTCCCTCGCCCTCTGCCAGAATCCTGGTATTAGTATTGTTGTAAAGCGTGTTATTGCTGAACTGGCTCCTAATGCTTGTGCTGCTCCAAAAAACCCTGCAAGCTGTGAAACTAAAGATGCAGAGTTGGTATTTAGATGAAGAGGAGATGAGAGGGTGGGAGAGTCTCTATAGGATAGATTGTGTCAAATTTTTTTCCATACACTGAAACTTAGCGTGTGTATGAACGTACAGTTAATGAACGTACCATGTGCCAACGAAGGAAGACTTGTAGGGAACTGATAACCGTAAGGGCTAGAGCTGAATACACTGAGTGGAGGTTGCCTGTAGAAATTCAGAACAAGCTCATTTAATCTTTTAAGTGATTGGATTATGAGGCAGTGAAGGAGAACCGCGAATTTGAAAACTTGATAAGGGGGGGGGGGGCAGGGAGGGGAGAGGGGTAATGCCTTAGTGAAGTTTGTCACATAACTAGGCGGTTCCTGTACAGCCAAGTGTGAACTGTCCAAGAATGCCAAGGTCGTGTAACCCATGCTCCGGGAGGTGTTAGTGGTACATTGACCTGTCTGTAGGAGCAGCACTGCTGAGGCGTGGGCACGATTTTGAACGTGTGAAATATTTGTAGGATTCCCCGAGTGTGTGTATTTTCAGAAAAAAAGGTGATAGTTAATGAGGGTGGTCTGAGGACAACAGAAATCGGTAACTGAGTTTGAAACCTGTGTGTTTCTCCTTCTACCCTGTTCCTCAGCCTGTGCTGCCCTGCAGATGGGGGTGGGAGCTGTGCAAGCTCACAGCCTGTGTCCGTTCACCAATACGTGCACTGTTAAAGGTGTGTTCAGTGGCATGTGATTTATTTTCTAAAGCTAACTTTCTAGTCCTTGTGCTTTGCTCAAGCATTAGATAATCTGATAAAAAAATAGCCTGCGATGACGCCTTTGGATGATGTGGCGGTCTGGTCTAATATACTGAGGAAGTGCAGCTCGATGAAGAAAAAAGCTAAAACTCCAGAGAAAGGATCTCAGCTTCCCCCATCCCCTTTCCGTCGGGAGCACAGGCTGGGGCGGTGAGCGGGAGCCGGGCAGGGTGACTGGGGCAGACCGCTGGTTTTGGTTGCTCCTCTGCAGGCCGGGTGACACGGGGCTGTGCTTGTTGGAGGTGGGAATGGGAGATGTTTGGGAGGAAGGAAGGCTGCGGCACGCCCTGGTATCATCGTTCTGGGTGGTGCGGTGTCCCAGAAAGGGACACCGGGAGGCTGCTGTCATTTAGACTTGCCTTTGGGAAAGTTACGCAGAGATGTTGTTAGGATTAGGTGGCTTAAAGCCTTTTGACCGTAACCCCTGGATTGTGAGTTCAGTGGTAGAACTGTGTTTTGTCCTTAGAATAGAAACTAGTCTCCATTCTGGAAAAAACAGCCGGGCTTTTAATAGGTTTATTTACACTGTATTTTAACAGAAGCATGCTTTTTACTTGAACCATTTGAAAATATATGTGATGTATATGAGTAATGTAAACCCACCTAGAAAGTGGTGGGTGTGTTAAATAATGAGGACACACTGCTTTTTAAGTGATATTTCTTCCTGTTTCACTTGTCAAAAGCTTACATGGATCACGAATCATTTCGTAAGGGGAGGTGTCTATGGGAAACGTAAGGAAGAAAGGTTTTTCCATTTGTTTGGTTTTCTTTCAGTGAAACTGTAGAAGAAATATATTGCTGAAGATAGAATGTGGATACAGTTTAAATCCATGAAGGACCACAATGCTTACTTAATAACTGGGAAGGCTGGAGTGAAGCAGGGAGGCAGATGTCAGTTGCTACCTTGTGCTTACCTTAAGCTCGTATTTAATTTGTCAGTTGAAATGGGCATGCAGATCAAAACTAAAAGGTGAGTATGTACCAAATCTTTTAATGTCGTGATGTCAGTGGCTGTTTTGTTTCCTTGGTGAGGTAGTGCAGAAGCTGTGCTTGCTAAAGATACAGGCAACTGATAAGAACAGTAATGAAACTTCTAGGGTAGGTTGTTTTCTACATTTTTTATTTATTCTTTTTTGTATTCAGACAAGTAGAATAGGAGATGTCCATTGACACAAAAACCAATAAAGAAAGTTGCAGAGTAAAATCACACTTCTTGCACAGCCACCACTCTTAGGTTCTGCTGCAGCTGAAGGTGGCCACATGCTTTGTGTGACACTGCCCAATGTCCAGCCCAGTCTGTGTTCAGGTGACTAAATCCTCACTGTTTTGTTCTGAGACACCCGCTTCTGTAGGCTTCAGTGCCTGTCAGGCGAGTTTGCAAGGTTTTAGTGATTCTCTGTGGAAAAAGTAGTTACAGAATTAAAATATATTCCACCTCTAAAACTCAAAGGACTTGGGAAAGGCAGTAAAACAGCAGTAGTCTGGTATCATCACGTAGCTTTTCTAACATGAGAAAACAGCCTTGCATGCAAACTTTTTAGTAAAATACTATCTCAGATATCAGGATTGTGTTGGACTCTTAGTTGGGCTTCTTTGGTGACTTTTCTGTTGTCACTAAAATTCAGTGGGGGTCTGAAACCCCATGTGGGAAGCAGATGTAGGAACAGTCCCTCAGGCTTTCAGGTTGTTACGTGGCTCACAGGACATGTGGCACCTCTTCGCATTTTAAGAGTAGCCATACCGAAAGCAAGTAGGAAAAGTTGTGTGTGTGTGTGAATTCTGATTCTTTGTCATTGGGACTAATAAGAAAAATTCAGTATTAAGGTGTATCCATTCATTCTGTTTCTGCCTCCTCTTGTGAAATACCCAAATTTGATATATGGTGGCACAATGGGATTTTTTTTTTTCATTGAAGATACTTAACATTCTTCATATGCCAATTGGGAAGAAAAAAAAAAAAGGCAATATTTTAAAATGCTTAAAAGATTCAGAATTCTTTCCGTGATATCTTAAGGTCCGGAAAAACATTAATCTGATTCTAAATATTATGGTAAGGCCTTATGCTTTGGTAAGTGTATGAAATTTAATTACAGCTATCTAAGATTAAAACCTACTTCTTCTGTATTAAGACGTTGAACGCTCAAATCTAAGGACGGTCTGTAGGCACAGGTTTGTGCTGGCCCAAGTGCTTGTTTGCAGCCTAGCCAGACCAGTAAAATTCCTCGTTTGAGCAGAGGTGAGGGAATTAGATCAGCGTGTTTCCCAGGACCGAGGTGTATTTCCATGTTGTCGGGCCCTTAACTGCAGTGAGTCAGTGAAGAACAACATCCTCATGAGCACAGGCTGTGTTTTGATGGACATAAAACACGTTTTGATTTGCGTTTTTATCTTGGTAGCTGGAAGGGTCGTTGCAAACGTACCCTTCAGGCGGATGCTCCTGCTGGCGGCTGGTCCTTGCCCTGTGCATCCCGCTGCGTGGGTGTAGCTGTGTGCTCCCTGCGTGGCAGGGAGCTGGTCCAGCTGGAACCCCCCCCCCCCACATTTTTCTGGGAGGGGGAGTGGAGGCACGGTTTTCAGCCCTTTATTAAAATGAAGGAGTAGCTCAGGTTGGCAGAGACCTCGGGAGGTTGCTCCCCAGAGCTGGGCTGTGCTCGGGGCCCTGGGGAGAGTCGGTTTCCCAGCGCAAGGCTTTGGCAGGAGCACCAGCATCTCCCGGCACGGGGGGAAGGCAGGGGAGGGTTTGCTTAGACAGCACGACTGCCAAGCGTGTCGCCTAAAAGCCGCACAGCACACACCGTGCCGTGCCTGAGCGCAGGTAGCTGGCGTAGATGCACTGTTCAGGGCTGTCGCTCTCCTTCGGTTCAATGAACTGGAAGTGCCTACGGGAGAAAACAGTTATTTGCTCATCAAGGAGAGGGCTGATGCACGTGGGTTGACTTGTCTAATGGCTTGTCATTATTCGTGCTGATTAATAAGCTGATGTTAAGTTATAGGAATCTGCAACAGCATTGGGCAAAAGTCAAGATTTCAAATCAGTGTATGTTTAAAGTGAAGTGTAAGTCAATAAAAATAATTTTCTTCTCCTTCAGAGTTGGCAGCAACTTGCATTTGCTTCCAAAAGGCCAGAGGTATGGAAGGAGAAGAGTAAGGGGTGTTGCAATGGGAATGAAGTATAACCTTTTTGTGGGCAGGCTGTTGCCTTGCTGGAGTACTCTCAAATTTTGTAGAGATACACATTTTTATTTATTTATTTTTTCCAACATTTGGCTTGCAAAGGTTATGATTTCATTGTTCTGAAAAAGATCAATCCTGTCACCTTTTAAAAAAATGTTGATTCTCTTTCTGTCATTAGCCTAAATATCTGCCTTTTTGAAGTCTCAAGAGAAACCATAGTAACAACAAAAATGAGATCTGATTAGGGTTGTCTTCATCCTAGAATTCCTCTGTGGGATTTCTGTGCAGTCCTACCTTGTATGCCAGAACATAAAATAAGAACTGAAATGCAGTAAACATTGATGATATATGGCTGAGTTAATATATTACCGGGGATATATTGCTAAGGTGAAGCTTGTAGTAATGCTGATTTAGTGTAAGGAACATTTGCTGCAGCCTAAGGACTTGGGGTGAGGGGAGGTTAAAAAAAGAAGATCCAAACGTGTCAGCAGCCCATGTGCTAAGTTTAGAAAACCTGGAAGAATTAACAAATATATTTGTTGGAAATGCTTTCTTCAAAGTTTACATGGAAATATTTCAAACTATTTTGTAAGTTGTGAGCTTTAATGCTACTGTGCTGCGTGTATCTACGTGTCATATGTCTCAAGCAGGGGAAGTGGCAGACAGAGGTGATGTCTTGCTCAGAGCCAAGCTTCTGATGGTGTTTTTTGGAAAATAAACGCCCTTGGGTCTTGTCCTGTTCTACCAGGCAACTTTCTGTTGTTTTAGCAATCTGGTGAAAAAAGCACAGCCAAACTTTTGTTTTAATAACCGTATGCATTGCTGTAAAGACTACTTTTTAATGCCACAAATACAAAAGTCATGCTTTAAAAGCTAACATCCGTCAGTGACTCAAAGAAAGAATACCCCACAGCCTCAGCAAAACAGACTTCAGCCAAACGCTGCTTTAATCAGGTTCTCCGCGTTCTGAAGACTCCGCAGCGGCCCAAGGGGGAACTGTCTGCAAACCCGAGCAGCGCAGCCTTCCTCGCTGCGCACAGCCTTCCTCACTGGGCGCCCGGCGCTGCACAGGGCAGATGGAACTCGCGGGGCCGGTGCTGCACAGTGCAGGGGAGCTGGGCCCTGTGAGGTCTGATGACTCATTCTTCCTGTCACATGCACCCTTACTGCTTTGCTAATAAGCACTTAAGCTGAATTTTAGATGCTTGGAATCATTAAAAAGGCTGGAAGGCATTTGTGTACCTTGTCCATTAGAGGAAAAATCTGTTTCCTATATCTGTATACCTCCTACAGCCTCTAGCTCAACCTTAAAAAGTAACTGCATTTTTTGTGTCGTTACCTGAATTGTAATGGTTTGAAGCCAGCAGTAAGTTCACCTTGTTTTCTGCCACACGAGGTGGTTGTAAGAATATGTATTTCTCTTTATCATTGCAAGAAGAACCTTGTAAGCTTTCCAGTGGTAAGAATTAATATTGTGCTTAACTATCTGTGTCCTCTTTTGTTTCATCTCTTCCAGTGTTGTCACATCTAGTGGTTTCCTTCCCCCTCCTTGGTGATTGTACTTCTAGGTTGTATATGTGTTCTTTCTTACAAACACTAGGGTTTTAATTTCTGCCACCCCTTCACTAGGCGAGCCGGTAATGCAGGGCATGCAGTATGCGGAGAGTGTCCCTAGTGTGTCAGAGCCTTTCCTTCTTCATTAATAGACTGGGTCCTGCATAGGCAGAAGACAAAAAGGGGAGAAGTATTGAATTTTCATGGACAGACTGAAAATAAGCATGGTGGAGCATTTTCTGAGAATTCATAGACTACAGAGCCGGGAGGGACTAAATCAGCTAGTTTGACTCTGCATTTTACTGCATTATCCTTTAGGTTGCCCCTCTCGTGCTTTGTGCAGGCAGGTCTTGAATTTCTGCAGCAGTGCTCTTTTATATTTAGGGTGTTTTTTTTGAAAGCTTATTTTAATAGGCAATTACTTCACAAGTTAGTTTGCATTTTCTTCCAATGACTGAACTCCATGGGGTTTATAAAATAAGGCATTTTTGTTTCTTGGTAAGGGCTCACGCTGAGTTGGCTGGTTTGAAAATGAAGATGCATTGCTGTTGTAGGAGTTGCTGCAGCTTATCGTGTTGATTGCTTGGTGCCCTGAGGCTAATTAAAGCTGCAGGCATCGGGGCAGGTACCTGCCACCTCCTCCCTGTGTACTCCGTGGCCTCGCTCCTGGGGCGCAGAAAGGGATTGATTCGGTGTGGGTTCACATCTGGCCGGGGGCCAGCATTTTAGGTGTCCCCTGCTGACAGCCACAGCATCTGTACTAGGAGGTGCTCTTGGTGTAATACAGATTAAATGTTCATCCGGATCACTTAATTTCTCCTTCTTCAAGGAAGTGGTTCAGTTTTGTACCATGTGGGGCGTCCTTATACAGAAAGTTTGGGGCTGACCAGCTCCCTCTTTTTTTTTTTTTTTTTTTTTTTTTGTTTGTTTTTTTTTCCCCACCTCTCCTGTTCAGAAAATGTGAATGGGGAGAGGATGGAGGCTGCTGTTAGAGTATAGCAAGGTGAACTTCACCTGACAGTGAAACAGAGTGCAAGGCTGTGATGTTCTGTTGTTTTGGTACAGCTGGAGTGGGTGACGGTGCTGCTGAATTTTTTCCAGTGTTTCCCAGGATCGTTTCTTCCCTTTCTCCCTCCCGGCCGACCCCTTGGACCTGCCAGCAGAACTGCTTGTGCCATCATCGCCTGCTAACCCAAGTCATTTAAACCTTACTAGGTTAAACTCCTTTGACAGCAGGCGTGTTTAAAATCTTTTTGACATAACTGGCGTTGGGAACTATGACACACCAGCTGTGCCGGCTGGCTGGGGAGGACGGCAGCCTCCACGCAGAGGAGGTGGAAAGCCAGTGGGGACATTGTGTCTGGCTGCAGTGCAATGAACCACTGAGTTGCAGTTACTTGTTCTGTGTGTGCTTGTGGTTGTGCAGCTGATGGAGGTGTGCGGCTGTCCGGTTGATGGCAGAGAAAATGAAACAATCCGTGCTCTTCTCAGCATGCTTGTAGGACTCGGATGTCTCACCGTTCAGACGTGCAGCTGCGGTTTGGATGCAAGCGTCCAATGAATTGCACTTCAAACATCTGAAAAAGTTTCGTCTTTGACTTTCACGGAGGACACAGATGTTGTCTGATCTTTGATCTTAGGCAGCGAAAGGAATGAAAACACAAGGTGCAGAACAGTTACTTATAAAACAAGACCTTCATTTAGAAGTGTGAGTTGATTTGGTTTTGGTTTGGTTTTTTTTTTTTTCCCCTGATAAGACATACAAGTAAAATAAGAACATATTCCCACCCCCTGTGTCAAATGCTTGGGAAGGACTTGAACAGCAACATGTCTCTCCAAAGAAAAGAAAGCAAAACATGGATGGCTTCAAGAGTGCTAGCAGGGCTGTGCAGGAGGGATAGTTCAAGAAGATGTTAAGGAAGAAGTTGCAGGGTTGCTGCTGTTTTGTGGTGATTACAGAAGAGGGTAGTACCTCTCTGTTCAGGCCAGTGATTCAGTCCCAAGGTGCTTTTTTGAAATGAGTTGTCTTTCTGCATCAAAACTCAATTTCTTTGTTGATGAGATGATGAGAAATGGAAAGAAGGAAAAAATTTGACGGCAGCTGATTTGTAAATTCCTTTCTGGTGTGTTCTGCTTTGAACGCTTCTGGCCTGGTATTGCTAGCTTTGCTGATCAAAGCCTGTGTTTGCATACCTGCTTCATGCAAGTGACACTGTATATTTGGTAAGCTGTATGGTTATTTATACAGAGCCTGTGGGAAGCACAGTGCACAAAATAAACTGTCTCCTTTTCAGTCATGCAGTGTGAAAGGTTGAAGGGAAATGGCAAGATTCATACTTACATCTATCGTTATGTAATGTATCCATGAAAAAAACCACCTTCCTTAGCAAAGCCACAGGCAGCAATGGAGTCTTTGTTGGGTATCTCCTGCTATTCCCTCGACTGAAACAGATGCACCTGCAGCTCCTAAGCAGTGTGAGCTGAGGAATCGGAGGAAGTGCCAGGGAAATGGAAAGATACTGAAAAGAGGTATGCTGTGCCTTGTCGAAGTCCAGATGTGTGAGGATACGATTTAAAAACACATTAAAACTGAGGTGTCATATTGATCATTTCAAGTGGGAGTACTTCAGTGTGAAGCAGAGCAACTGCTTGCATGCCCCATGATGTCGAGGAACAGTCTTCTTCCAGAAGAGTCTGCCGTATGCAATTAAAACTACAGAGGTAATTTCACAGAACTCAAGAAACCCCGTTAACCTCTCTCGTGTGTGGGTCTGTTCAGCTGCAGAATGAAGAGGAGCTAGGCGAGACCGCACCAGTCGCGAATGATGCCCCTCCGCCTTACAGCAGCATTTCTGCGGAGAATACAGGTAAATTTAACTGAAGGGAAGTAGCTACATTTGCTCTCTTGTTCTTTCTTACCTCCTTAATTGTTCTTATTGACGGATGGCATTGCGGCATCCTTACTAAGGCTGCAAAGGATCAGAATTGATCCAGAGACACTATTGTTGCTTGTGGTTTAGAAGATGCATTTTGGCTACGTTCATGTGGTGTCATCCCATCAAGTGGTGTTCAAGTTACCTTTCACAGTGTTCTCAGTAGATTGAAGACAATTAAAAATCAAAGTGCTATGAGGATTTTTTCCCTCTCATTATTTGGCATTTGGATGATGCTGTGCTCCTTCCAAAAAAAGTGTGTTACTTAAAAGGGATTAAAGAATTCACTCTTCCTGCAGTTTTCAATAACTAAGGACTTGGTCATAAGGATTATCCTTCTTCTGAATCATCATACTGTCATGTCGCTAATACCTTTTAGCAAACCAGCTTGTTTTGTGTTGGTTATGTATCAGAGTATTTTGGCTTAGGTAAATCTTCTCATTTTTTTCCCTCCAGTACTTTCATAGTCAACTGTTTGAATAAGATTTGTGAATCAAATGCAACAACATACTGTCAGTCTCTCAAACAGCCAGCCAGCCTTGGATAGAAGTTTGAATATTGTGTTTCTCAAGCTGCCAATTGAGTGTCCTGCCTTGGCACACTAACTGTAAAGATGTCCCATTACTTCTGGTTCTTCAAGTGCATCTCAGCGACTGGGGCTCAGAAATGCTATGTTTGATTTTGTTCCAATCCCTTTCCCCTCCATCAGAAAACAATCTGGAGTCTCTCTCTGGAAAAATTGGTCACGAGTGGCCTGGGGCTTGCAGTGATCCTTCTTTGACTCACTCAAACCACTTGGATTTTAAAATATGACTACTAATATTTATTGAAGTCAGGAGAGACACAGCATGTATCGTTGTTTTAAAAACAAATACAACCAGGCATGTTAAAGTAGCGCTCTGCGTATTACTCTGTTAGATAAGGTGCTCCTGTGTTTTTTACTTTCTGTTTTGGGATGGCAGGAGGCTGGAAGGGTGGGGAAGGGACAGGAGGGGAGGCTTCAACAGCCTGGGCTATTGGGGTCTTTTGAAGTCATCCGAAATGCTTCTCATTCCCAACACAGTGTTCTTAAGGAACTGACAAGTTACCTTCTATATAACTTTTTTTTGCAGCTTATTTTGATTANTAAGCCTCCATCTTACAACGTGGCCACAACACTGCCTAGTTATGACGAGGCGGAGAGAACCAAGGCTGAAGCCACAATTCCCTTGGTTCCTGGAAGAGTGAGTATGCCTGGCTGGCTGTATATCCTTCACATTTCTTGTGTAGAATTTCTTTTTTAAGTTTTCTGGGGTGGTGATATTACACACTCCCAAGAGTTCTGTGGCTAATTTTGTTGTTTTTTTTTAAATTTTCCTCTGGGCGGCTATGATGATGTGAGACATCTCAGTAATGCCAGCCAGCATGTGCTATTCAGATTAGTTGGGCAAGCTGACAGAGGCACGGTACTGTATCTGTGTGCGCTGTCGCTCTTTTGTTGTGGGCTTTTT
>VYZV01035007.1:164798-209003 GCA_013401275.1 Pandion haliaetus | reverse complement strand
GAAAAAAAAAAAAAAAAAAAGATGTGCTGATGGAAAAAAAACCCTATTTTTTGGAGGGACTGTGAGAAAATATCAGAAAAGCTTTAATTGGAGCCCATAAAAAGAAGGTGTCTGTGAAAATGGCCTGCAGACATCCCAGGCCAAATTTTGAACTTCAAGCAAAAAATCTCATTAGCTGTACATAAGTAGAAGTAGAGAGCATTAGTGTTAGGGCTGTCACTTCTTACCTAATCTCTTTGAGCTAGGAATTACATTTTGTGAATACAGCTTCTGTTAGCTTTTTCTATAGAAAGTTGAGATTTTGGGGGTCATCTTGTAATGGTGTTAAGAACTGTTTGCTGGATTAAGAGGTGTAACAGAAACAAATGACCTCAACTGTGGATTTGATTTAAACTTTGATAACAAGCTTACCTTTTGTTAGGTTTTTAAATTTGAATAGAACAACCCCCCCCCAAATTATACCGTATTTACCACTGACATGGTGAACTTCAGTGCTCTAGGAGTGTCGGTGCCTTTCATTCCAATAGGCAGTTGTTTTCCCAATAGAAAATCTTGTCAGAGGGTTCCACAAATCTGGGATTTCTTTTTCACCTGTACTTTTGTTTGCTATGCTATCCAACCTTACAGTGTAATTAACATGTGATGCACTGCTGCAAACCTGGTCTTCCCTTTCAGAAACTGCAACTGTGGTTTATAAGCATCAAAGACGTGAGGGAAAATAGGAGTATTTGCCCAGTAGTGTCTTTCTGCTCCACTGATTGCAAGAGTTTACGGCTGAGTATTGAATCTGTTCCGTTCCCCTTGGTTAGAGTTGGTCTGATGTGTGTAGAAATACCTTAAGTGAAAGTTCATGGAGGTAGCTTGTTCCCTGTGCAGTTGATGAAATGTAGCATTCTCTAAGCTGTGTTGTATGCAGTGGGTTTGATATGGTTACTGCTAAAATTATTGAGAATAGATTTGTGTTCAGAAACATGTGCTCTAACTTGGTTTGGTTTTTTTTTTTAGTTCTCCACCTATTTTCCTGGTTACTTTGATGGCCAGTATTGGCTTTGGTGGGTCTTCCTTGTACTAGGTGAGCATTTGTTTGCTGGGGGAAGAGGGAATGCATGCTTAAAAACTCTGTAAAGTGCAATTAGGGCTTTGTGAGCATAGCTTTACTGGCTATTAAAATACGTGTGTATAGATGTAAAACTGAAATGTAACCCTCACAGTACTCCTTCTGACTGAATGCCTTCTAGGTTTTAAAAGTACACATAAACACTGTCCGTTTGTTGTCTCTTGGTGGCAGCATCCTATTTATCATCCAGAAGAAGTAAAGAAGAGAACAATGCTTGTCTTCATAGTAACTGATGTTGTATCTGTTCTTGTATCTTAAATGGAAGAGTGGGTTGTGGTCTTTTTTTTCCCTTTTTCCTCTGGAAGTGACTGGATCTCATTCAGAGTCAAAAGTTTTGTGATTGCCTAAGGAAAGTTTGTTTTTGAGATTGCCTGAAATTGAAAGTTAGGTGTCATTTATTTTTTTTTTTTAAATCTTGTATTTAAGCAGCTCTTGTGCATCACAGTGACTTAGGTCCCCCCTTACTAGTAATGGTGAGTTGAACTGCTCCCTCTCTAATTGAAGAAGCAACACTTGTGATAACTGGACAATTGTGTTTCTTCCATCTAGGTTTTCTGCTGTTTCTCAGAGGATTTATTAATTATGCAAAAGTTAGGAAGATGCCAGATACTTTTTCCACTCTCCCCAGAACCAGAGTTCTCTTTATTTACTAAAGGTAAACTTTCTACTTTCCTGAATTTGTTCTGTTTTGGTTTTAACTCTATTTAGTGACTCTTTTAGGCTGGGCTTTTCTTTGCCTGGATATTTTTAGAACACAAGGCAGCAGAAAACAGTTGTTCTTGATAACCCATACGCAGCTCCTATTTCTAGAGTCCATACTGACTTGGTGGGGACCAGGGGAATACTTGACATTTCTTCCCGAGTTTTTGCTTTGAGGAATTGTATATTCATTAGGTTCCATGACTTGAATTGTAAGGAAAAAAATCTCTGCCCCTTGGTAATGCACTTTATTTGGCAAGTGTGTCTTTTAGAATAAATCACATGCCTGAAACACGTGGTATGGCCTGAACATGAGTAGAGGTCACAAAATGTTGTTAGAAGATCGTGCCAATGTCTTTGGCTCATGTCCCAGAAAGAACAACTTGTCTGAATTTTGCATGCTGTTTGAATTTTCTGCCAAGTTCCTGAAGAAATTAAACTCTTGCACACCTTTGCTCTTTGCAAACCCCTCCCACATACTTGAACATACTGTCCTGCCTGAACATCTTTCAATAACCTTAATGCCTAAAAGTCTTTTGCTTCAAGGCTGAACCTTAACGTTGCTGCCACCTTAATGCGACTTTAAAGAAGGAGGCTTAAGTAGTTGAACCCTTCTAGCATAATTTCCTGCTTACAGCAGATAATGGCCTTGCGTTAACTGTCCCTCCCTGAGGGGAAGGAAATCCTGTAATAGGTTGCTTCCCAGATGGTGAGTGCAACATGATGCTCCCTTTCAAAATATCGTAATAACGCTAGATTTCCCCAAGACAGGGTTGAAGCAATTGCAGCTGGGACAGTTGTATAAAGAAACCAAACCAACCCCAGTTTTAAATTGGGGGTCATTAAATTGTTCAGATTTTAGAACTGAGGCTTGATTTTTCCAAATGCACTTTCCTTTTATTAGAAACTGCAAATTGCCCAAGATTCTGCTTCATTTCTAGCCTGTAATGAGAACATGCTACACAAAACGACCATTGTGTAGTGTTTTCCAGCCTGAGTTTTCCACTGGTGATAGTGTGTAAAAATAGTTGAGTCAATTTATTTAAGTGTTTCAGTTCTGTTTAACACAGTTACAGTTTATGACCTCCTCCAGGATTTGTAATATCCTCTCAAATTCCTGCTGAGTCACCAGAGGGTTTATTTCCCCCAGTTGTATGGTCACGTAGCGTGAGTGTTGAAGCGTCAGCTTTATCATCTGTCATTTATTCTCACTGAACAATTTTTTCGATTTTGCTTCTTTACTGAAACTTAATTTTTCATTTATTAAAGGGAACTGTGTGGTTTCTTGTTGCACAGGCTTTTCCTGTGTTTGGAATTTGAAATGACAATTTTAGAGACCTTGCTTGACTCCTTGCTTGTGAGGATGGAGGTGTAGAATTTTTTGGTTTTGTTTTTTTTTAATTTTTTTTATTCATTTATTTGTTTATTTTTTGTCATTTTAGAGCTTTGAAAAAGCAATCTCTCTCTTAGATACATTTAGATAAATGTCCAGAATAATTTCTAAATATTACAGCTTTGACACTTCCCCTGAAAATAAATCTTTAATCCTAAATTCTGAGCAGGGGAACCACAAAAGACTTGGATTTTCAGTGTGTTATTGTTCTTAAGATTAGATTTCTTCTGTAGAGCATAATGAAAAGGGCATGGTGAATGATCATTTTCATTTTAGAGCAGGGATAATTTTTAGAAAATTAGGAGGGGAGGAGGAGAGGAATAGTTAGTGCAAACCAGAAAACCATAACTGGTAAAAATGAATCTAATCAAAACCTTGGTGTTTACCATTCAGCCTGCGAGTGCTAGTGATGGACACTATCCTTGGCAGCGTCTCAGCAGAGTACGTCAGTGTGTGACAAGTGCAAGTGGATTCTGCTGGATCTGGGGTTTAAACGGGTCTGGCTGGTATGGCTGGAGTAGATGATTTATGAGAGCTGGTGTCTCTCTCGTACCAGAACACTTGATAGAAAGATAGAAAAGTCATAATCGTCCTGGGTGGATGCAGCAACTGAAGGCCAAGTCAAATTTTGTTCTCATAGTGCAAATGCAGAGTAATTTCATACACCTGTATGTTTTTATGCCAGTGTTTCTAAGAGCATTGTCTGGTTTAGTGCCTGTTTTCCCCTACGGAATTTTAACTCTTCAGAACTGTAAAGTATGCACAAAACTACTGAGCGTTTTGCTAGAGTCACGTCATTGTGTACTGAGATACTTCATAAGCCTTTAGACATCCTGTACTCTTTGTGAACTACATCCTTCTCTTATCCGAAATAACAATCTAACTATAGTTACAATATTCAATATCCTTCTCCGACAGATGTTTTCTGGCAAATGTCTTCCTGCGTTAGTGAATTCTCCCTCAAGAAGCAACAGGACACCTGCAGGAAGTGAATCAAGACTCTGGAGCAGAAGAAAAAATAATCACCTGCTTTAAAATACATAAAAAAATAAAAGTACTGTTGGAAAAAAAAAAAAAAAGGAGAAGCATTTCTTTCTATTTGTTTCTAGGTGTAAAATTTTAAGAATTAGTGCAGAATTCTGTAATCATTGAATCATTAGTGGCTAATGTTTGGAAAAGCTATTGCAGTCGAGTCTGTGACGTGCTCATAAAACCTTATCTAGGTAGTTTCTGTAGTGATTGCGGTAGCATGAGCCCTGCCCCTGGAGCCAGCAGGGGACAGGCTTGCTTTTTATTTCTTCCTCCGTCCTGGGAGCGGGTTTGGGCTCTGGCCTGTCCCGTACAGCCTGCGTCATGCTGACGGCCCGAAGGGGTGATCTCAAAAGTTGGAGCGATGGCATTGCTATGGTTACACGCCTTTCTGCCGCTTAAGTCCGACAGCACCTGTGCTGCCTGTGGCTGAAAGGAAAAATGGGTCTTTGCGGTACAGGTTCTTGAGGTGTAGTTGGGAGAGAGTATGATTTTGAAGGTGGCCCAAGTATCAGTTTTTTAATAGTCTATATTCTCAATGTTGTAGTATAATTTACTTTCATACTACCTACTTTTTGGACTATATAGGGATTTTCACGGTACACATTGTTTAGTGTAAAAATGAAAAATCACATTGCAACTTTCTATAAAAAATTACCTTGCAAAACAAAGGCGCTTTTTTTTTTTTTTTTCTTCTCCTTGGCTTGGGACTTTTGAGACAATTCCTATCATACCTGTAATTCTTGCTTTTATAATTTGTGTTAGCAGAGACTATGATGCGTTATAAATGTAGATTTAATGTGCACTTCTGTGCTTTCTGCCAAGTGGTAATTCACTTTGGAGTTTTACTATGTTAAAACTGTAAATATAGCAGAACATTAATAAACGTCACTTATGTAGCAATTTTTGCTGTAGAGCAGTGTTTAATTTAGTTTCAGTGCTTTATCACACCTGATTTTTGATTACAAATGCAGATTATCTGTGGGAATTTCATTACTTTTCCATAGAAGGTGTAACACAAACCTCCCCTTCAAGGTGACTGTCTTCCCTTTTGTAGCCAGGTTTTCAAACACTGAGACCATCCTCGGTGCCAGCCTGGCAGGTCAGGAAATGGCGATTCCATACATTTTTGGGGGTGCGTCGGGTTTTTTGTGCTTTCACATATATAACTTACCTGCTTCGTGAAATGGTTTGTCTGCGGTTTTGGTTCACGGCTCAACTTTCAAATGTATAGTCCTCGCAAGCAAGCGGTTGGGGCTGACGAAGATAGATGGAGGTTACGCAGAGGCTTCCTTTTTAAACAAGAATAAGCGTACACAGAATTATTAAGTTTATCCTGCAAGGCAAAATCTGTAGCATTAGGGAACTGTGAATCACATTTGCCCAAACGTGGTAGATCAGCCTTGTGTTTACTGTCTTGGCATCTGGGCCTTATTTGGTCTTGTATACTTAGAGAACTCGAATATTTGGCATTCCTGTTTCTCTTCACTCGGTGGCCTGAAGCTACAGACACCTACTGCTCCATCATTCCTCTTCAGAGAGCGGTTCTGGGAGCCCAGGGGAGGGATGCGCTGCCGAAAGCAGGTGGGTGACGGGGTCTGAAGAAACCCGCGTTGGTGCTCGGCGTGGGTTAACACTGACTCCAAGCTCAAATAATTATTTTGGGTCTGTGACAGCTCAGCCACTTCATACCAAGTAAGTGGCAGGTCTGTGGTCATCTGCAGTGACCAAATACATACCTTTGGCCTGCCTGCCTGCATTTTGTCAGCCAGCTTGTTTTCTCCTTCCAGCATTGTAAACCTCTGGGCAGGTTCAGACAGGTTTCAAACTTAAATCTCCCAGGAACAGGTTTCATCTTTTGATTGTGGAAGACAGCATGCTCCATCCTTCCCTGGAGAGGGAGCCAGCTGGATTGGCTCGGCCCTTATCATGGGCAATACTTGTGATTTCCATGGCGGTTTTAAAATGCGCTGCCTCACACGGTGACCTTTGCAGGACACCCAGCGGTGTGATTTTCCTGAAGCTTGCTGGGGTGGGAGGGTTTGCATCGTGCCTTTTGTACTGTGTGTGCCTGAAATGGCATCTCTGAAACTTCAGCATCGCATCACGGCTCCCCTCTCTCTCCCTTTAGACTTGCTTACAGTTCGATAACCCCCCCATTTCTTGGACTGTGACCATCTGTCTTGAGTCTCGCTCAGGCCGGGCTGTGACGAGCACATTGAAATGCTGGGATGCAGCCTCTGAGCGAGGGAGTGATCCAAACGACCACGGGACCTCTCCTTTGGCCATCGGCCGTGGAGGGGATAACGAGAAATGCCAACAGAGGTTGAGGCTCTGTAGCAAATCACCCTAAATTTAATAAACTCACTGTTTCTACGCAAGCAGCGTCAAGCTCTCTAGTGTTCCTTCTAGCTAACTGTGCCTGGAAGAGGGACGGGGGCTTTGTGCGATGCTGAGGGCAACGCGCTGGCTGTGCCTTGGTGGGCAGAGAGCTCCGGCAGACCCAGCCGTTCCTCCCTGCCGCCTGCCTTAGGGCTTGTGCTTGGCCCTGGCCCGGCGCTCGCCATTCCTTTCCAAGACCAGCACGGAGGTGCTTTGGGGGCTTCCAGGTCTCTCCTGCGGTGGTGGTGTCTTTGCGGCCATCCTTGCGCTGGATGCTGGGGTGAGCAGATTCCTCTGCAAACATGCCGGTTGTTCCTGCTGAAGGCAGAGGTTGGCGTGTGCGAGGAAGGGGAGCTGCTGGCCGGGGTGTCGTGGATGCTGGCACAAGTTATTCCGCGGTGAGTCTCAAAATGGTCAAACTATTTTGCATCAGTAACAGTCTTATGCAGAAAAGCTTGGCTGTGTTACAGGGGAGTCGCTTTTTTTTGTCCAAATCCCAGAATTGTTTGTACAATTGATTTTTTAAAATACTTTGCAATCATTTGAAAGTTGCACTAAGGTTTTTTTTCCAGGTATTGTAGGAAGTGCATCTTGAGATCTTATTTCCAGCTCCCATGTAAGAAGGAAAAGCAACCTGAGGGGAGAAGGATCAGATAAAGGGAGAACAGCACGTGCTGGAGGAAATCAAATCTGCCTACAGAGAAGGTAGGACCGCCGCAGAGGAAACAAATGGGGTCTGCCCATTGTCCGTGCTCTTCCGCCTGCTCCGGTGGGAGCTCGGCCTCCAGTGAAAAGATTGGTGCTAATTGTCCGTGGCATCCATGTGAAATAGAGGATTAAACTGAGGAATAAAACCACGAAGTGGGAGGCCTCCCAGTTACTCAAAAAAGACTTTTTTTCCCTTCTCCTCTTGCTCTAGCTAATACTTAGTTGTATTTCCAAGAAGTTGATAAACATCGCTGGATTTAGGAATGATTTCTATAAACCTTTTTGCTTTACTGCAGAAGTCCTTTCTCACAAGAAAAGCGCTGCAATGAATTAATCGCTTTGTGTTTTGGCCACACAAAGCCAACGACTGACTCATTTTCGGTGGCTTCATTAGTGGAAATGATTCACGGGCTGGATTACCATGACCTCTTCTCTGGGCTGGTGCACTCTCCTCTTTAAGATACTTCTGACGGCGGAGGGGGTGGCCCGGAGATCCTGAAGCAGAGGGTGGTAGGAAGCACCTGAAAGCGCCAGAAAACGTAATTCAGCCAAAAGCTCCAGCCCAGCCCACGCCAGCACAAGGCTGTAGTGCCTCGGTGTACTCAGACTGTGCCTGGAGGGGCTGTGGGACTTGCTGCTGTCTTTTTACATGCTGGAGTAAGTTTTTGTAGTACCTGCTGCTGTTTTCATTGCCTCGTGTTTAAAAGATGGCATAGCTCGAATGGGAAGGAAAGACAAACAAATGGGTTGCGAAAATACATACAATAAGCCAAACCTCGTGGCAGTTGGATTAATGAACCTTTTTGAAAACTCCTTGACTGCAAGGCCATTTTAGTGGTGATACGTATTACTTGTCACATAAAACATTTCACAGCGTGGGCACTGGCAGGGTTGTTGTGCTCACCCAGCCCTCTCCTGGTAATGCCCGAGTCCATCCACTGTTCCAAATTGTAAGTTTACATCAATTCAGCATCTGTTTCTCAACAGTAGGTCAGTAAAGCTGCATAGATTTTCATTTTAGGTATCTCCTTTGTCCAAAGGGTTGTATTAGGAGTCATCCTTATCATGTGTATTGCTGAGAAAATATTATGGTACGAGTTACCGTGACCTTGGACAATGAGGAGTTTCTCTCTCCTGCAAATAGTTTTTAGCTGGTTTCCTTGCGAAGTAATTGTATAGCATTTTTCAGATAATCTCTTGCATGTAAATGCCAATGAACTTTTTGGTGTTTTTTTTTTTTTTAAATCAAACCAACAAAAGTAATGTTCAAAGTATCAGCTGGGTGTGTTATTTTTGCAATTTATCCAGTCGGGTGTGTTTGCTGTAGAGCAGCGGAGCTCCTCTGGAGCAAGGAGGGTACATCAGCTTTGTCCCTGCGGCAGAGTGTGCTGGCTGCGTGCAAGTGTCTGAGCCGAGTGCCCTCTGGTCCGTGTGCTCCATGAAGAAACTTTAATTAACTTCCTAGGCTTACTTTACCTTCATGAGTCTCATAAATGTATGAAAATGCAAGAGAAATTAACTGGGAAGTTCATGGTTTTCTCTTTTTTTTTTTTCATTAACTGTTGGATCTCTGTAGCAAGTTCCCCTTCACGTGAGGTCCTGGGCTTCTGGAGAGTCGTCGAGCTCTGGCACGGAGGTATCAGTCAGTGTTCCCGTGGGGATGGCAGAGTGACTTCCAGTCGATCCCTGCAGCTCACGGCTGGTATGGCTTCCTCTTGCAGTGCCTCAGTCGCCTCGCAGGGCCTTGCCCGTGAGCGTGTGTGTGCAGTAACCACTGCCCATCCGCGCCTGGGCTTTGCCCGGTGAAAAAATTGCAGTCAGCTGGCTGCGAGGATGTGGCTCCGGACGTAGAATTAGGCTCACAGCGTTTGGGTAATGAAAAAGAGATGCAGGGATGATCACTCAGAGGCTGCCCCGTATGACAGTGTTCCCATCGTGTGGCTACCAGAGGCAATTAGAGGTGATCCAGGTGATCAAACTGGCCAGATTTTGCTGAGGTTTACAGTAGAATATAAGGCTTGTAAAAGCGCTGCACGATGCGGCTGTAGTTGCAGTCATCCTGCCTCGCATCCTGTGGGTTGATTGCCCCCCACCCCGCAGCCGCACGTGGGGGCACGGAGGCTTTCCCGCGACGGGACTCCCCTGCCCTGCTCCATCCCTGCAATAAAGTTCCTGCGACAGCAGCTGGGGAGGGGAAATGAGGTGCCAAAACGTAGACTTAATCTGCAAGCAGCTAAATAACCCAGTCTCCCGGTAATTGGGACTCAGCCTGTGGTGAGAGCGCCGTACCCAGCTGGTGGCAAATTTCTCCAGGTGCTTAAATACAAAATATGGCCCGTGTCTTTGTCTGTGCTTTGGGTTTTTCTCCACCTCGCTGAATTGAAACTCCCACGGAACAGGGAAGGGCTGCAGAGGGTCGGGTCGAGTCGCTTTTGGGCATCTCCAGGTAAGGGAGATGCTGGGGTAAAAGAAAGCACCTTTGGGAAACGTGACGGGTTTCCAGAGAAGCGCGGTGGCACCGGTGCTGCCGGAGAGGGGCCCCGCAGGGCCAGGGACATCCAACCCTGCAAGGACGAGCTGGTCCTGGGGCAGGTGGGCAGGGGAGCGACCCCCATGGGACCCCCGCACGCAGGCAGGCCGGTCACCCCGCTTCGGCTGCTTGCACCTGCGCTGCTGCGACGCTCAGGACGAGGATTTCCAGTTTGCTGGTTTTTGGTGAAATTTTTGGGGAATGGACAAAAGCCAGTCAGGGAAGGCAAATATCAGGGTTTTGTCACTGTTTAATGTAAAAAATCAAGCATAGGATGTATCTTAGAAACTATTTTTAAATTGTGGGACCTACACAAACACAAGCTTTATTTTGCTAAGGTTAAAATATGTTAATAAAACCTAATGGCAATGGATATAAGAAATAACGCATCTGGAGCATCAGGAGGGGTCTGCACTGGGAGCCAAAAGGCGCTGTAGTCCCCCGGGGTGAATAAAACACTCTCCATGTCCCTGGGCCAAGTGGAGCGAAACACAAGGGTGCTCTGGACTGCTTTTTTAAAAAAATTGAGTTACTCAGTAGAAGTTATGCTAAGTAAGAAATCAGTGTTTCCGAAATAACCATCATCTCTCGGTGAGCGCTAATGGACCCCTGAACCGTAACTTCGGGTGTTTGTCGCCTGGAGCCATCTGGGCACCAGGGATGGTCCTTGGAGCATCCTTTGGGTACTGGTGGGTGATGTGCCGGGGCGGTGGGTGAGGGTAGTGTGTCTCCTGCCCGTGGGCATCGCTCTGGAGCGGTGTCACCTGCGGCAGCCACCGGCTCCGGAGGCGGCACGAGGGGCTTCGTGGGCCAAAATGCCCCAAGCCTGCAGTCATGCAGCACGTGGACAAAGCAGGCAGCAGATTGGAGGGCCGATGAGAAGAAAAGCCCATCTTCGATCAGATTTTGTGTTTGTTTTTGTTGTTGCTTTAGCCGAAGTGGCCAGAGCATGGTAATTAAAGGCTCAGTGGCTTTAATTGGAATAGGTTTAAACTTGAGGTCAAAATCCCTTCTGGCACTTCCTCTGCCTAATAACCATCAACAGAAATCAAACAAATCCAACTGGCTCCAGCCACTAATCTGCAACCAGAAAAGGTCACGGCGGCGATAAGGGAGCGCAGCGGCCGCAAACAGCCCTGCGTGGAAACACAAACTCCAGTGGGTCCGGCAGCCGAGGGATGCAGCGCCCGGCCCCCGCTCGGGGCACGCGGGGACGGTTCGGCGGCCGTGTGTCGGTGCCGGGGGACAAGTGACTGCGCGGCAGTCCCTGGCCACGTGCGATGGGTCGGACCCGGTGCTGCCCAGCTGGGGGATGGAGAGAGGATGGGGCATCTCGTGCCTGAGCGAGCGGTGCCAGCACGGCCTGTGGGACGGGGACGGGGCAGGCGCTCGGCATCGCGCAGCGTGGCTGTTTCACCAAAATGCCTGTTTCCTTTGAGCAGATGAAGAAACTGAGGCTGTGATGGGGGTTGGAGAAGGAGCTTTTGCAACCGAGGGCTGTTTCCTGGGTGCCCGGCGGGTGTTGTGCACAGCGTGGGTGCGGGGCTGCACCCCCAGCCCACCCACCGCTGCCGCTTCCTGCCACTGCTGGAGGTCACTGCCCTCGCCAGGTCGCCACTTTAACTGCTTTTCTCATTATACCCTAATCTGGACCTTTAAAGTGATCTGGGAGGAGAAAAAGAAAAGAAAAAGAAAAGGGGTTGCAGATGTGCAATGGTCAAGCACCGCGGTGCCGGGATGCAGCCGGGTGTGCCCAGGGCCATCCCTCCCTGCTGCAGGTCTGCCCGTCCTCGCTGGGATGCCTCCAGTACCTTTTGCCTACGGATTGCATCATTTTAATGTTTTCAGACTCTTGTCGCTGTCCCCCCTCTCTGCCTGCCCACTCACACACATTGTACTGGCTCGATTAAAGGGATCTGGTGGTGAGTTACTGCACTGTGCCCTGGGTTTAATTTGGAGGGTTTACTTTCCACGCAAAGACAGCCCCTGTGATGCGGCCAGCTGAAAGCCGGGCCCTGCCCCGAGCTTGCCGCGGCGGCTGTTCACCAAACACGCTCCTACGTGGGATGGAAACCCAAGGTCCTGGGCTGGGAGCGAGACGGCGGCTGCCCCGGCTGCTCCGCTGGGGTTGCGGCACGTGGCTCCCCTGTGCAGCATCGTCCTGCCCCAAAACCAGCCGTTCCTGCTGCGGGTGTTGGGATGGAGAAGCCAAAGCCGCCCTCCCGCTGCGAGAGGCTCCGGTGCCAAAAGGAACGTGGTGCGGTGCCGGGGCTGGGGCTGGCGGGCAGCGCTGCGTCTGCAGGTGCAACTCCTGCCACTGGCCTTACCGCTTCCGACGGGCGCACGGGGCAGCCAAAAACTGGAAACGGCGTGAGAGTGATGCTGCCGGACGAGGCCAAGCAGTGCCATGCCATGAAGCGCCATGGGACACTGGGCCGTGCCATGGCTGGAAAGCAACGGCTGCAGCCGCCCCGGCCGAGCCCCGTAGCGCTCCCGGGGCAGCAGCTCTGGCCTGAGCCGCCCGGGCCCCGTGGGAGGCTGCGACGTAGCTGCAATCACTGCTGACTCCCTCCCGCAGCTGCGACCGGGGCGGGAGTGCCCAAAAGCCCCGGCCATGCCTGGGTGTTAATTGCTCTGAGGCTTCTGTGCCTGCAGCAGGTGATGGGGAGCTCTGCTAGGGAGAAAGGTCCCAGCCCTGCTCTGGGACCCCCAAATA
This sequence comes from Pandion haliaetus, assembly GCA_013401275.1. Classification (NCBI taxonomy): domain Eukaryota; kingdom Metazoa; phylum Chordata; class Aves; order Accipitriformes; family Pandionidae; genus Pandion; species Pandion haliaetus. The sequence continues at coordinate 196,429 of VYZV01035007.1, read as the reverse complement.
GGCTATAACCTGCAGCAGCACCATCCTTTGCCATGGGGTGGGCTCTTTGTGTGTGCAAGGACCTGCTTGAGTTATTGCTTTAGTTCTCCAAGTTGCGTAGAGGTAAGTAGGACCAGCACAAAATCTTACTGCTAACGTGGAGCATTATTAGGATTTGTCCCTCTGCGTGGGAGCTGCTGTGGTTGGTGAAGCTATTGATGGGGCTGGGTTACTGCTGGGGGGAGCGACTGGTGGCAGCACCCTGCAGCTCAGGAGAGGGGCAGCAGAAATACATTAACTTACTTCTAATCAAAGCCCTGACCCTGACTTTACAAAAAAACCCAACACCAAAGCTCCAAAAAACCCAACCTACTGATGCCCAGCAAATCTGAAGATTGGTTGAAGTCTGCAGGTGCAATCAGTAATGCAAAGAATAACAGAGAGCTTGGCTTTTGAGTTTTAAAATTCCCAAAAGAAAAGTAAATTCAAAGCACTGAAATGGCTGTAGGTTAAAATAAAGTACAGGACAGTGGCTACAGCATGGCGACAAAGCTGGCGTTCACTTTGGAATAAGTAACTGATGTAGACGTGAGCTGGTTCTCCTGAGCTTGGCTGGGAGAAATTCATGCCAACGCTCCAGATTGTAACCAGGACTGGTCTCTCCGGACTAGCCCTTGGTTTCAGGATCACGCCAGGGACTGGGCACAGGGGACCGCAGAGCCTGGAAGGGTGAATCTTCTTCCAGTTGCCAGAGGAGAGAGATGAGCGGTGGGACCTTGCACGGGCCAGTGCCTGGTTTGGGCTACCAGTGCAGAGCTGTGGCTCCTGACAGCCTCCTCTTGCTCTTCCCAGTGACGTTGCTGAAGGATGCTCCCAGTGATTTCACTAATTCTTCGTTTCCAGGTGTCTCCACAGCTCCGTGCGAGGTGATGGGCCAGGTCCCGGCGGTGGAGGCTGCAGACCTGCCTGGCTTTGCCTAATCCTGCTGACGGAGGTGAGCACAACACCGATGCGGAGGGGTGTAAATGTCCTGTTTGTACCTCGGGGCAGCTGTCTCTGTTAATGCCTACGTCGAGGCGCATTAGGCTTGGCTTTAGGGCTAGGCTTTGAGAAAAGCGGAGCTGCAGATGCTGCAGTGTTTTGTGGGCTCCCGGAGTGAGTGGGAACCAGTTGCTTAGGTGCAATGATGGATCCGTGATTTCCAGCCGGGTGTGGAACCCGGTGTCTGCAGCTCTGAGCTGCCCTTTGGGTCCTTTGTGAAAATCCATTTCTCTGCTCCATCGTGGCTGCGTAGCATGAGTTTGGACCTAAATACTCCTGATTAGATAAAGTGATTTTGTCCGTTACAGCAGAGCACTTTTATCAGGGAACCGAGGAGCACATTCGGGTAAATTGTATCATCACCGTTCCCAGGACGAGAAGCCGAGGCACAAGCAGATGCGCTGGCACGGCGAGGCAGGGACAGCCCCCGTCGCCTTGTCCGGTCCCTGCTTCCTTAGCCCAGGACCCGCAGGGTGTCGGGGTTGAAAAGCAAAGGTCTCGATGCTGTTTCCTGGTGCCGGGGTGGTTCGGCGGGTGGGCAGAGCGCGGCTGGGGCGGGGGTTGCCCTCTCCGAAAAGGGCTGCTGCTCGGCACGGGCGGGAGTTTCAATTTTGAATGGTTCCTAGGGAATGGTTTTGCCGTGGTGTGGGATGCAGAGACCTGTGCCCAGACTTCAGGATGAGCTGCTTGCGCTTAATTCCTACAGTTTGCATGGGTGTTCATGTCGGTGTCCTCATCTCTTGTTGGTTTTAGTTTGGAGCAAAAGTAAAATCCTTGGAGGAATTTTACCGCCCTCTCAATCTGCAGCTCAATGGACATAAAGCGGCTCCAAAGCACTCGGGGTAAATCCAGTGCTGGGTTCTGGCGCAGGGCAATGAAATGGAGAGCGGGATGTATTGGTACCATGTGCCCCTTGTCCTTTCATCCTACCTCATTGCTGGTTTTATAGAAGGGCTTTTATCAGACAATCCAGATCTATTATTCCAAATTTTCCAGCTGGAAACCGGGAGGAAGAAGTACTTCACAGGCCCAAACTTCCCAAAACTGCTGGGAATAACCTCATCCATACATTAAGCAGAACCTGGGCTGGCTGAGAGCAGTGCAGGCAGGGCTCTGTTGGGAGGAGGAGGAGGAGGAGGAGGAGGAGGAGGAGGCAGAGGAAGGCTCTGCCTGCTGCCTTTCCCCTCGGCGATGTCCTCTTTGGCCCAACACGTGTCCCTCTTATTGGGACGTGGCTTAAATCTCCCGACGGGAACGTGCCCGTGTTGCTCTGCCGAAGGTGCGTTTGCACAGCAGGCAGGACTGACTGACAACCAAAGGGTTACTTCAACCCGTCTCTCATAAAACAGGCTTTGAAAGTTCAGCAAGTGCCAGGAGGAGAGATGTAATTAAGGGAGCTTGCTTTCTTGGAGATGCCATACTATTAAGCAAGTGCTCTGTTTGTGTCCCTGCTAATTGAAGTAAATTGCTTTCTGCAATCAAATTGGGAAGTTCCCCTTCCGATCATGATGCGAGTTGTGCTTTTGTACGTGGTTTCCAGTATTTAGTCTGCTTTTAGCGTTCTCCCTTGTATTAATTTTGTATATTCAGTCAATTTCTGCGAGCCTGCAGTGATGGTGGTCGAGGGGCTCTGTTGCTTTTCAGAACAGACGGGAGACAGGAGGGATTTCTTTGTCTTGTCTTCCTTCTTCTCTTCCCCCAGCCTGTGTTCCCTGGTGCATCGCTGAGGTAGAGCTCGGATAATTGTGAGGCTGCTTTCATTCAGCCATTAAACCCAAGCAGTGGCCGGTGCTCTGAGTGTGGGCTGCTGGATCCCTACGGGCTATGGGCTCAGCAGGAGGAGAAATATTTTTAATCTGGTCCAGCAGAAAATTACTATTCCAGATTAGAAATTAAGACCAGCAAGTGGGCGTGAGTCATTCTATTTGCTGCGGTCACAGTTTTTCCTCTCATTAATCTTCCGGCCTGTTTTCACTGCTGCACTCTGAATGGGAGAGAAGACTGCTAACCATACTGTAAACGCTGTCTCCCCAGTCCAGCAGCTCTCGTCTGCTGGTCGGGCTGTGCACAATTGCCAGTATCCCTTTTTTAGTGTAATTCTTTCCGTTCTGTAGAGTATCTTGATGTTGTCCCAAGTGTTTTGCAAGAGCGATGTTGAAAAACAAGGCCTTATCTACAAGCAAACATATACCATTTTAATTTAACTAGTGCAATGCTCTGTTTCAGATTAATACTGGTTTATTTCGGTGAAGCTTAAATTGATTTTGAATTGGCATAAAACTTAAAGGAAAAAAGCACTCTTGAAATTCTTGAAAGAAGAAAACGCACAAAAGGCTTCACACCTACACAACTAAACCAGTTGCCTTTGCTTCTGAAGATAAAGCGGTGTCAGTGTCTGAGGATGCAACCCCCCGATGCAGAGAGCCAAAGCCGTGGAGGGGACGATGCCCCAGCCCGCGGTCCTCCAGCCCGGGTGGTGGGACACCGAGAGACCCCTGTGGTTACAGGGGTTTGCACTAGCAGCAAATAAACCAACAATAAAGTGTGTTTAAAACACGGCAACCATGAGCAGGGTGGCTCGGGTCCTGCTTGCACCCTGGGCAGGGCTCAGCCTGACCCGCCGCAGAGCCTGCCTAAAGGCTGTGGAGCCTGCCCGAGCCCTCGGCCGTCCTGGCGGCACCGCTCCCCGGGCCGGCACGGGGGGGTCACCTCACCCCGAGGCAGGACCAGCATCTCTTGGTGGCATCGATTTGACTACTAGTGCTGGGGGGCTGAAGGGTGCACGACAGCATCTCCAAAACCGCAGGGGATGCGGGTACGGCTGCCTGCGGAGGGACGTGGCCACATGCCGATCCGGTAACCGGCAGTCAGTCACCCATCTGTCCTGCAAGCAGCTCTTCCCAGAGCATTCAGACTCCTCAGTGGGTAGGAGAATTTAGAAAAGAGACAGGGCGGTTTGCTGGGCTGGAGTCAGTTCTGCGGCCAGCGCCGGCTTTGTGGCTCTCCTCCGGCTCTTGGCTCGGCGCGGCGCTTGTGGGACCACGCGAACTCTCGGTCCACCTTACAAGCAGGTTGTGTGAATTGAGGAGTTCAGTTTTGTCCTGAGGTTTCAAGGTCTAAAGCCAAATCCATCCCTGGGACAATTCCACTGTAGGCATCGGTGCCGAATAAGTATGTCCCAGGGTTTTGCTTTTGCTTGCGGTAAGAGCCAATTTGGGTTGCTTGTGGTGACTTGAATTACTGTCTCTGTGGCCAGTAGTCAGAAGAGAGGAGCCAGTTGTATTCTGGACTGCAACAGCTCTGTACTGTGATGACAGGATCAAAACATTAAGGATCCTGCTTCTTGGGGAAATGCAGGAATCCAAAACATCTGGTACGTTTGTTTGTGCTTGTGTTGCCTTCCTTCGTGCCTTTGTTCATCCCTTCCAATTACTGCTTCTAAGTATAAACTTAAAACAGGGACTAGGCTGAGTTTGTGGGGAACATATGGACAAATGGAAAATAAACAGCGTGAGGAATTCCTGGCTAATGAGCTCTTGGATGATAAGATACCACAAAAAAAAAAAAAAAAGAAAAAAGAAAAAGACAGGGGTCTGAGCTTCAGCTCATGAGAAGAAAACTTCACTAACGATACCCAACAACACTTGGATGCTGCGCTGCAGCATATCTCTCCGATGGTCTAGTCGGGCTCCAGCCTGCTGAGGACACGACTGGGCCAGTACTTGGAGGCTCGTTCCCAGCATACAGGGCCCACAGCTGGATTCAGGCCATGGCCATGGTCTTCAATCACCAGCTCTGCTGGGCCAGGGTCCCCAGAGCCTCGTGGCAGAGCTACAGCTGAGACGGTGGAGGAGCTGCATCTTCCCCGAGGCCGTCCCACCAGTGCCAGCTGGTGGCACTGGCTCCGTGCTGGCTTTCCACGAACAGCACGTGTTTCCCCTTTTGGCCTCTCTCGATACATATGCAATTAATTACTCCAGCTGAACAACAGGAACCCGGTCCTTCCTCCTCAAGTTCAAGGTTCGCGTCTCTCTTTCTTCCTGGCAGAAGAATAGATGCTTCCTTACACTTGAGGCAAGAGTCGCCCTTCTAGCTTTGCTATTTATTTGTGGTTAGGCGGCTGCTTGGATTATTTTTGGTTGTAGGGTTTCTGATTAGCAGTCACACTCACTGCAAGTCAAGGTGTTCCTCTCTGCTCAGCTTAGGCACCCAGAGCTGATCCTCAGTGCTCTAAGACTCTCTTGCTTTTCTCTAATGGCTGTTAAAATCTGCAGCAAGCGGAAGGCTGGCGCTTCGCATCTGAGCGTGTGTCTTGTTTTTCAGCGCAGCGATTTATACTGACAGATTCTTTGGAAGTTCAGGGAAATGGCATTTTCCCATCCAAACACCATGGGGGGACAGCGGAGGGGACAAATGCTGGGGCCACGCGGGAGCTGACCATGCACGAACGTATCGCCTGGGGGTTCCCGTGTCCCCGTGGGGCGAGCAGGGACCGCTGCCTTGCTGGCTGTCGCTGCTTTCGTCCCCAGCTCCTTCTGCTGGTGCCCGGACCTTCCACGGCAGATAGCCACGGACACCAGTGGGGGAGGCTGTCCCCGTGGCTGGATGTCTGGCTGCTGGGCAGGGGACGGCGGGGATGCTGCCCACGGGCAGCGGGGAGAGGAGCTGTCGGACAGCGGCGAAGGGGATTTTACTGGGGGTGAACGGGTGGAGGACGTGCCCGGGGATGCGAGGGGGAATCCAGCAGGGAGGCAGAGAGCCGGGCAGGGAGAGGGAGGTCTCAGGGGGCAGCAAGGGAGGAACCCCAGGCGGCACAGCAAGTGGAAAGGGAGACAAAAGGGCAAACCTCCTGAAACTAAAAGCAAAGGATAGAAACCTTTCCGAGGAGCGTGTGTAAGTGTGGAGGAGTTTCTGCCGCTGGGGCCGGTGCGGGGCTCTAGGACTGTGCTGGGCGCCGGCTGGGGGCTGGCCGTGGTTTGGGGGGGTGTAGGGGGTGTATTTCAAGCTGCTTCTGTGATTCAAAAGAGCTGCTGTTCAATAAATGCAGCACTAGACCGTTTCCTTCCAGAGGGCAGGAATACAGTTATAAATGCCTCTATCACTCTCTTCTCTCTGGTCAAAACACTACTTAAGCATTAAACCCCACTGACCAGAATGAGGTGGCAGGTTTTGATTCAACTCGAAAACAATTAGTTAAAAATCAAAGAAGCAAGAGCATTGTTTGTTACCAGTTTATGCTTTTTTCCAGGGGAAATTGGGATTCTTTAATTGGCTCAGCTGGAGAAAAAAACCCCAGATCAAACAGCGAGTGAGCTGGAACAACAAAGGAATGTCCTGGTATTTCTTTTTCCAAGTTTAGAAATGGAAGTCAGGGCAGCCTTGGGATTTGTGGAAATTCCTCTGTGCATTGTTAGGAGGTAGAGGAAGCGGTTTAAAGTTTAGCTACTGGATTCTGCATTGCAAAGCAGGGGCCAGTTTCCACTCACTCAACTCAGGTTGCCCTTGGCTTGGCTGGCAAGGCTGCGAGAGGCTGCCTGCTGCTTTGCAGCAAGATGCCGTAAACATTTACGTCCTGACCAAGGCAATTGTGTGAACACCTGGGGGGGGGGTCTCGCCGTGCCCCCCGCCCCGCTCCGGGGGCTCTCTGATGGCAGGCGGCCTAGGAAAATAAGTGGAAACATTTTTCCATTCCTGCTGGTATTTCTTTCTTGCAGCTGCTTGGCACAATCGGAGTTGGAAAAGGTTGTTTTCAGTCCACTATCAGCTTCTCAAAGAGCTTTTCCCATTTCTATACCAAGCTGTTCGTGTAGATAGAGATCACATTTTCAAATTTTTACTGCCTGTTTCCCAAAGCCATTAGGGTCATTAGATAACAAAAAAGCTTACAAGATTGCCAGGTAGATTACAAATATATTAGGTGGGGGGAAGAGAGGAAAGATCCTGGTTTAAAGCACACACGCTGTTTGTTTTCCCCGTTAGAGTATAGATGTTTTTGGTGCTTTTTGGTGGTTTTCAGGGTTTTTTTTTTGGTTTTTTTGGACAGCATGCCCATGCAGCTGGAGGGTAGAGCCCAGTCTCTGCCAGCCAGGCTGGAGTTGAGTGAGGCGGGACATGAAATGGGATGCGGTGTCCCTGCGGCCTCGGGGTCCCCCGGAGGGGGGGACACTCCCCCCCAGCCAGGCAGGAAGGGGGAACCCCATCAGCTCCTGCCAAGAAAAACCTCTCCAGAACATCCTCTCCACTCTGCTGAGACCGGATGATTTTCACTCCGCCGTGGTCTCGCTCTCCCCCGTGGGATGGGTGTTATGTGCCCGTAAGGACCGTCCCCAGGTCAGGGATGGCGACAGCTCCTGGTCCCCAGGACCACGCTGCTGCTCCGGTGTCGGGAGGCCTTTAGAGCCGTTCCCCCTTGCTGCCGGCAATTAGTGGGGTGACGCCTTGGGACTTCGAAGGCCGGGGCAAATCTCGGATCTGCTGAGCTGGCCGGAGCCGAAGCTGTGGCATCCGGCAGCTGCCCGCACCGAGCAGCCCCGGCTGGCACCGCGTTGTCCTTCCCCACAAGCAGATGCTGCGTCCTGCGTCGGGGCCGAACGTGTTTCCCGCCTAACGCCTGCGCACGCTCTCAGGGAGGCTTTCCCCAGACCAGGCAGGGTGCCAGCGTGGCCGTACCGCTGTGCCAAGACCCCTGAGGGCTCCTCTGTCCCCGTGTGCTCCCCAGAGCATCTCCCACCCCGGGACCTGCCCCAGCTCCACAGTCCGACCTTCCAGCCGCCGGCGGCAGCCGAGCGATGCAGAAGTGGTCCAAGAGCACGAACCTTCTGGCCAAATAAGGGCTCGGGGTGAAGCAGAGCTCTTGACGGATGAGCCAGTGGGATATTTTTTCTCTCTTTTTTTTTTTTTTTTTTTTCCTAAATATCTTGTGCCCAAGGGCTCTGCTGGAGGGCAGCAGAGTTGCAGCTGCCTGGGTCTCTCTTTCCAGATCCAAGCCACCCCTGTGCAAAGCTGCCCCGAGAGCAGCTCTGCCCACCACGATCCCTTTGCTCGTTGTCAACTCCCTAGCAGTGGATGATTTTTAAGTGGGCATTTTTCCGTAGTTTTTTTTCCATACATGGTCGATTTCTTTTTCTTGTTCTAATGATTTAATGCAGCTTCCTCCTGCAGTCAGTGAAGTGCTTTGGAAGTTAATATGAAACAGTATTACATTTTTATGTGTTTTGGGTTATTTGTCTAGGCTTTTACCAGGCTTGTCATGCAAGTCATCACACAAAAATGTAAAAAAAATAATTGTGTGTGTGTGTGTTCGTACTGGGGACCAAACCCAAGACCCATCAATACACGATGCAGGGAATTGTTCTTTGTTTTTCAGGGAAATTAAGTCCCGGTATGAGGAAGGCCTCAGGGCGATGAGTGGCACCTATTGTTTTATTCATGCTCTCCGTCAGCCCTGCCTTTCCCAGTGCCCGCCACATGCTCTGCGTTACAGAGGTACTGAAATTGGGATGCATCTGGTGCCGCGTATGAGAGGGGCTTTGAGACACCAGCAGATCCCAGGGAATCCACACCAGGATTTTTTTCCACTGGCTTCTATATAAATCTGGGATATAGGAGCCAGTTTGGCAGGGCCAGCATGGGCACGGGTTGTGGGGAGGGTTACGGGGTCAGGCTCCCTGGTTCTATTCTCAGTTGTCATAGAAGTAATCATATGTTGAAAGAACCTGATATTGAGAGAACATGCCCATTACAACACCCCAGAAACCGCAACTCATCTGAACGCTGAAAAAGTTTACATTATTTTGGTTTTGGTTTAAATTAATTTTAAATATCTCTTTAATATTCCCGAGGGAACGGAGAGGTTTCTGTAACATTTCCCAATAACTGGCAGTCTATATAAAGCTGGAAGTTTCAAGTGGTGCTGCTGACTCTTTGCTGAACATGCATCTGTAACTGCAGCGCTGCTCATTTTTTTGGGGGCACCAGGCTGGATGCTAAGGCTGTTTCTGCAGTAAATCGTACCTACCTAGGAGCTCTTGACCTGTGGTACAGATTTTTACAGCGCACGTATGAGTGAAAGAGACTTTCTTGACATAAAGGCTACAGCTTTCTGAATGATTCAGTCTGAACAAAAAATTCAGCTCCAGGCACCCGTCTCACGGAGGCACTGCCCTCGCTTCGGGTACAGCGGGTTCGGTGCTCACGAGATGCTCTGCTCCTTCCACAGCCCTTTCCAGTGGTACAAAATAGCTGCAAAAATCCTGTGTTGGTTCCACTCCATATCAGTTAGTACTGAAAACTTTTTTTTGTTGGTGCTTGTAGCCTCGTCGACAGCAGGGTCCCTGCCTCTCCTCCCAGCTGCCGTCCTGGGCACGGGGCTCCTCCGGCAGGGAAGCGAGGGAGATGTTATTGGTGATGAAAGGGACTGCTGAAGCATGTCCTCTAGTTAGTGCAAACATAAAATTATAACACTTATGGTTGATGTTTCAGGGTTTTTAACTCCCTGGTTTCTTCCAAAGTATGTAATTTTGGGGGTAGCCTTTTTGTTGTAGCATAATCATTATTATAATAATTTTATTTCCAGTGCTTGTGGCGTGGAAACCAAAAATCCAGAGGGAGCAGGAAAACCGTTTTGTGAACTGACAGAAGGAATCACGTGAACTGAACAGAAATTTCAGTGGAGGTGTGTTGCTGGGAGCTCCCGATTCATGGGACCTGCTCCAGGCTGAGGAAGCAGCACAGCTCCTCCTCTGGTCTGTCCTTCCATTAAAGCTCTAGAAACTACATAAGTGGTCAGTGGCCAGCAGTATTTCCCCAGGAAAAAGGCGAGGAGGGAATTTTGATAGTAAAAATACAAGATTTAGTCTCCCTTGAGGTTTTGGCAGTGCTCAACACTGTCACGTCGAGGTGCTACATAGGGTTATGTACCGTTCTCCCAAAGGTTGGGTATGGCGTTCGAGTATCAAAATGTCATTTTAGACATTTACAGTCCTTATTTGTATTTTTATCTCTACACATGACGTTGGTACTGAGAGTCCCTAAATATGCACATGTGTTTAGCCAGTGTTTTACTTGCAGCTTGCGTGAGCGGTTGAAGGCTGGTCCTGGTTTGAGTGAGTCTGGGTGGCTTCTCTTGAAGCCATCGGAGATCCTCTGTTGTGTGAGGCTTTCACATAAAAATCCAAAAAAGCTTGCCGTTCCTGGTTCTAGTTTGTGTATTCCAGTTTTAGCCAGGAAGCATGGGCTAAGGATCATTCCCTCGAGTTAAAGAAGGCATTTGCACCCACTCTGCCTGACCAAGGGGTGATGGTCTTTGCTCCTGGGAGTACCTGGGTGCTTGAGCAGCATCTGTCGTGCCCGATGTCCTGCCATCCTGCAAATACACCAGCAACCTGGAGGGGAAACCTTGGCTCTGAAGTCAGAGCATGACTTGGGGTGATGGTGGAGGTGTGATGCAGCCGTTGGCATCCCAATGTCCTGGCGTGGTGGGGTGCCCTGGATGGAGCAGAATGGGAATGCTGGGAGAGGTTAAAAATGCCAAGATTAAAAAAAAAATATATATTTAAGAAAGAAAATCCTCATTTGCCAAAGGGAGAAAGGAAGGAGGATGGGGAGAAGTTGTTTGTTAATAATAAAGAATTAGCTTTTACAAAGACCTCGTGTCCAAAGCTCTTTAACTTTTCCTGGCATTTCCCATCCATTCCATTGTTAAGCCCTCCGCCGTTGGAAAACAGCGCAGGGCCAAGGCGCTTGGTGATCTCATCGCGAAGGCTTCTGCAGTCGCCTCTGTTTACACGCCTCGCAGCATTTGCTGCTCAGATTTGGTTTCCTACTTTGAAGAAAAAAAAAAAAAAAAAAAAGAAAAAAAATCTCATTTGTGCAGCAGGCTCCCCCCGCCCCGGGTGCTGGGGCTGTGAGGAAAATAGCACCTCGGTGGTTTTCAAGGAGAGGATGGACCACAGCGGATTCCCACAATTTATAAGAGGAGACAGGAAGGCCTTAGTGACTCATAAACACTAACAGATTCTGTGTATGAGCTTCTCTTTGTTGTTTGTTATCCTTAATTTCATGGTTTTCCTTCTTTTGAGCATGTTTGTATATTTTAGACGATGCCATCATTTTGTCAGGACACTTTGTGTGTGGTTCCCACACAGGAGCAATGCTGTCTGCCCGACGGCTGTGCTCAGAAGAATAAAAGAAGCAGCCGGTGGAAACCCTTGAGGGCTCTGTTCGGTGCCACATCCTGACATGTGGATCACGGGACAGAGAGAAGGAGCGGGAGGGATCTTTCCCTGGCGTGTGTTGGCCATTGCTTTGCACCAAGGGGGTCAGGACCTGGCGAAGGGGAGCAGCTCGGAGGGTTACGCTCAAAGCTCCCCAGTTGAACAGCCCTAAATCCATCACTCCTTGGTCGTTGACGTAGTGCTGGGAGGGTAAGGGCACCGTGGCCAGCGTGACCTGGGCATTTAACCGTCCCTCCTAGGATGGCTGCGTCCGAGCGCGGCTCTCGGCGCCGCGCCGTGGGCTGTCAGCCCCGGTTTCTCTGAAAGCACCTGAAGGTTGGATGCACCTCCGTGTGCTGCCAAAGGCAGCAGAGTTTCCTAATTTACTTAAACCCAATTATTTTTCAGAGGGATGGGATGAGTTTCCCTTGAGCAAGGAGGTCTTTATTGCTTTGTATGATGTTTGCGGTGTTGGGTGCATCCTGCCTTACACAGGGTGCCCGTTTTCCTTTTCTCCTTGCCCTCCCACCAAAATCTCCCGCTCTTCTGCTATTGCAACACGCATGCGTTGATACCCACGCTTTGTCTCGGAGCTGGAGATAGTTTAATCCTGATGGGAAGCCAGCATGTCATAAAGCCTGTAGAAGCCCCTGTTCAGATGAGGCATTTCGTTGATGTAAGATACTGTTTAATTAAGCAACATAGCTGTTCAGCTCTTGGGATCGCTGAGCTGCGATGGTCAGATCCCTGTGATTTAGGAGCAGCTCTTGGCTGTCGGTGCGCCCCTGCGTACGCAGCGGTCTGAAAGACCTTTTCATGCTCTCCTCTGGATTTGGGGACAATAACAGCGCAGCTGTTTAAATATGCTTGAAATTTCAGAAACACACAAGTAAGCACTAAACTTTCCCAAGGTGGCTGAGTAATCTTGTTTGCTTTAGCATTTTAGTCCCCCAATTACCCAAGTGAAGGATATTGCCTCTTTAAACAGAGTTCAAAAAGCCCAAGAATTTTTTATAAATAGCTCACATCCTCTTGATAACAACCAGGCTGCTATTTATTGCCCACTTCCCCTCAGACAGACAGGTCAGAGTATTTAAAATCGCACTTCCCATGAAATCCAGAGGAACTTGGTTTTTCAGGTTCCTACAATTGTTTGTCATTCTGGGTTTCCTTTGCAGTTTACAGCGTTTAGCCAGGCTAACCCTGAAAAGGAGCCGGCCGAGGGATCGTTAAGATATATTGCTGCCTCGCTGGAGTCCTAACCCGCATCTTCCACTCACTTCTTTGGGACTGGCAGAAAAGCCCATTGCTTCCCAGCAGCACGGGGTCCTTTCAATTCATTTTTATTTTATTAATCTCTGGACTGCAGCGAGCACTCTCTGGCCTTATTTTACACTCCCACCTCCTATTCACTCAGAAACAGTGCGGCCAAACCTCTCTCTCCTGGGTGCCGCTGCCCGATGCTCCCCTGGCTCCGGCGAGGAGGGGGTGCCGCGGGCGACAGGGACCTTGCCGGGGCACCGTGGCTGTGGAGATGCTGTTGCTTTTGTGGGAGTTCTAGGCAGATCTGTGCTGGTGAGCTGGGCTTTGTCCTGTCCCTAATTCACAGTAACTGAATCCCACTCGGCTAGGCGCGAGTCCTTTGCTGCGCTTCAGTCGCTCTGGAATACGGCTGGAGGTTTCTTAGCAGTGGGTACAGACACCCATGTGAAGGAAAAAATAAATTCGGTAGTTGTCTTTATAAGGATTATTTACAGGAATATCAGGAGAGCTGGTTCATGCCAGCCTTGAAGCTATTTGCAGTAGCGCAGCAGTGTGATGAGGCTGCTGCAGAGGGAAGGGGCAGCTGGTGGAAACAGAGTCGTAACTCCACGTCCTTGAACATGAGAGATGATAAAAATTCGGTTTTGGTGGGGCCCTAGGCACTTTAGACCATAGGCCCCTGTTTAGACGCCTGTAGGGTCTAAAGTGGATAATCTGTGCTAATAGCTGACCCTTTTCATGAAAAGCAATTAAATGCTCTATCAACAGTACTGGATTTTTTATTCATACATTCATGATTTAGCATCTGTTTGGACAAGACGGCTCCACTGAAGAGGCAATGTGAACCATTTCCTTCCCAGCTGAGAGCAGGACATTTCTTAGTGGGGGATTTTGCGGCTCCGCACATGGTTGGATGCTCCAGTGCGGCAACTGGAGTGAAGGGACGTGGCGCAGAGTGTCCCAGTTTCATGCTCCAAGAATATCATGTTTCTGATTAGGAAAACCCAGTTACATAACTGCATCACATAATCACAAACATACCTGGCATCGAGCAGAACTCGGTTTTATGATTTATTCATAAGAATTTCTTCATGCATAAACTTCCTTTCATTCCCTGCTGTAAGGGGAAGAAAAATGTCAATGAAAGCTGCAGTGCTACGGAGCAAACAGGTAGCACACATTGTGATCTTCCCTCTATTCAGGTATACTGAAAAGTAAATTTTGTCAGGCTTTTTATGGAGAAATTCCTGGACCTTTGTGCTCGGGAGCACAAACCCCGTTTGGATTTGCAGAGCCCAGCAATGCTGGGAAGGGAGTGGGAGATGCTGGGGGGGACGCCTGCCCTGCCCGGCCCCTCGCTGGGGCTGCACCCCAGGGATGCTGCCCACTGCTCTGTAGGTTGGTGGGGCGACAGTCTGGCAGAAGCGAACAGAAACCTTAAAAGACTTGGAATCCTGGCTGGTTGGTTCAGAAATTCTCCATGATCTCCTTTGCTATTTTCTGGGTTTAATAGGCGGTGGGGATTGCTGGGCGGGGGTGAGCTCTGAGGCCGGAGCCATCATTCAGCCCAAGCTGCTGCTGGGCGACTGTTGAGGCTGCGTGAAATAGATGCAGCTGTCTTGGCACCAGGGAGACCCACAGGGTTGCGGTTTGGTTTTTTTTCTTTTTTTATGAAAAAAAAAAAAAATCCTGTGAAGAATATCTCCTCCAGTCATGCCTTTGACTGCTGTTTCTCAGCTTGCTGGTTGGTTTTTTGCCTGCCGTTACGACCCCTGAGCAAGCAGCAGAAGCCTCGGGGTGCCCAGGTTGGGTGCCCTGGGCTGCTTTCCCCAGGGCCACGATGGGCTCTGGTGGCCGAGGCATGACCAGCAGCTTCTGTGGACCCCCTTCACCCCTCTTCTGCCTCAAAACCCGGTGCCCGACTCGGGGCCCCGGAGTCTGTTCAGGGTGTGGGTGGCTCTGAGCCCCCTGCTAGCGCAGGGTGCGAGAGGAGGGGCAAGACCCGTGTCTCCCTGCTGAAAGGCTTTGCCTTGATGTTTATAACCATCTCGTTATTTCCCTGAAAAGGAAACATTCGCTTTGTGTGGGAGCGCAGGTGCCCTCTGAAGGGTCGCGGTCATTCTCGGCTCTTTGAGGAGATCCCTGAAGTTTTACGGCACTCGGCGGGGGTCGGAGCGGGCAGCCCGGTGATTCACCGTCTCACACGGGAGGTTATTATCATTAGGAAGTAAAACAAAATGCAAAGGCAATTTATGTTTATCCTGGCCATTTGTCTGCCCCTCACAAAAGGCCAAACTTCATCCGTGGGCGACATGTGCCGGTCTGTGGATCCCCTGCGAGGAGCCAGCGCCTCGGCCGGCAGGGGCACGGGGCTCTCCCTCCTGGCACAGCCACTGACGTGCCCATTCACGCACCACTGGCCTCTAATCGCGGCGACAGGAATTATTTATTACTGGGAGAGAAGCGCTGTGGGAGGTGGTACCTGTATGGGAAGAGCACAGCCCTCCTGTGCCGCAGCCGGGCTCCTGCTTGCCATGCTTGCCCTGGCATCACACCTGGAAATTCAAGAAATGAAAGAAAAGCTCCTGTATCAGCAGCATGATCAGGGATCATAGAATCATTTAGATTGGAAAAGACCTTTAAGATCATCGAGTCCAACCATCAGCCATGCCCACTAAACCATGTCCTGAAGTGCCTTGTCTACATGCTTTTTGAACACCTCCAGGGATGGTGATTCCACCACTTCCCTGGGCAGCCTGTTCTAATGCTTGACAACCCTTTCAGTGAAGAAAGTTTTCCTGATATCCAATCTAAACCTCCCCTGCCACAACTTGAGGCCGTTTCCTCTCGTCCTGTCACCAGCCACCTGACAGACCAGATGTGGATCTGCTGACTTTTAATAACTTTTTTTTTTTTTTTTGAAAGACAAACCAGACCTTGAATCCCTTATCTAGTTTCCATGTAAACAGAGCAGAGGTGCTCACTAAGGGGAATGGCACCAAATAATCCCACCCTGGCTCCGCCTGTGCGTGCGTGCGTATCTGTGTACCTACAGGCGTGTGTACACACGGTGGGAAAACATTTGTAAATGTTTGTAAAAAAAAATTGCCAAGAATTAAAAAAAAATCCTTTACTGGAGAAGCTTGGGCAGGTTGGTGTTACAGCCCCCGATGAGCCACACGTGGGGGACGGGTTCTGCCTCGGTCCCGGGGCTGAGAGCGAGCAGTGCTGAGCACGTGGCCTGGGAGGGCCGGATCCTGCTGGGTTCCCCATGGCAGGGTGCTGAGCAAGCCCTGCACCGCCGGAGCCCCAGCTTTCGAACTGGGCATCCGATGCCCGCCGCAGTTACTGCCTCTTCCTGGATCACGTCGTGTCTATTGTTCCCCTCGCTCTTGCAGAGGCGTCTCACCATGGAAGAATGCGTCCTGCTCCCCAGCCAAAAAAACCCACCTCAGAGCTGCCAGTGACTGAGAAGCCCGTCTGCAGGGCTTTATTTAGTTTTCGGTGTGAAGCCGTATCATGGCAGTGTTTGTCTTTGAGGATGAGTGCAACTTTTGCCCAGCGTTGCTTGTTTGTTCTCCCTGTCCCCTCCTCCCACTGCTGGCAACGCTGGCAGATCTCACGTCTCATCAAGGGTGTTTTTTAAACCCTTGGAAAAAATCTCAACATGTTTATTAAGTACATATTTTTAGCAAAAGAGTTTTCAAAATTAGCTTTTTATCTCATTTCTATAAGTTTGAGCCCATTCACTCAGAATTAATGCTTTGCTTAATGGGTATTTTGGATGCTTTGATTCACTAGAAATTCCCTTTCTGGTCTGACCTCCAAGAGCTGTGGTTGCTTTGGACCTGGTAGTGAACTGGGAAGTCTCTTACACTTTTAGCTCTGTATATCTCCTTGCCATCTTATAACCTGTGCTTGTGGTGTTGGAACTGGTTTCCTTCAATGGTCAATTACTGAAAATGGTGTAAAAAATGATTTTAAAAAAGGTGATAATTCTAATTGAAAAAATATTACTAGTCAAATCAACAGGAGTGCTCTGGTTTGCTTCCAGCAGAGGGACGTGAATGCCGAGTTGATATTTCTAAAGCTTTATGTGCAAGACATCAGTCAGTGTTGCCAAACTCTGATTTAAATTTATACATCCTGGCTCAGTCTGTTTGTTTAAAAAAACCAAACCACCACTGGCATAACAAATTCAGCATCTTTTCCTTACTGCAAATTTTTTGGCATCAGATGTCATGATCTGTACAGTGTAGTTATAGTCTCTTTATCTGATCCAGCAACGAACTCAACATTATTGTTTCAATAATATTAATTCAGGCCAGGTAAAGCACTCGGGTTACCTTTGCGGATGACACAAAACATGGCATGCCTTTTAATGAGTCATAGCTCCATAGAGCGTGCAAATAAATAACAGGAATGGTGAAAAATAACCTGGATACTTTATTTTTAGCAGTCTAATGTGATGCTGGTGACACACTAGGCAGCACACTAGTTTGGGTCATGGAGAGCTACTATTGGCGTCAACGTGGGAAGAGTTTCCAATGACTTGGGGAAGCGGGGAGGGTTTTTCGGTCCCCTTCTGCTGCCTGCGTGCAGAGGTACCCCTCGTCACGGGTGCCCGGGGGTGGCAGGCGTGGGTGGGCAATGGGGGTGGATGTGTGGCCCCGCAGAGCACCGCGCAGGCAGCCGAAATGTGTGCAAACACGATAAAGCCTGGAGCTCCCCTCCTGTCCTGGAGACTCATAAGTTACGAAAATGTCACCTGCCTGAGGCCACGTACTTATTGCGTTATTAACGTTGGGGTGAACGCAAGAGAAGGCGGTGGGAGGGGAGAGCCCTCCTGGCCTTTTCCCCTGGCCTCCATCCCTGTCTCGTGCGGTCTGTCCCTCCTCTCCCCATCGGTGTGGCTGTGGCGTTCGAGCGGACCCCATCTCTGACTGCTCGGTGTACAAAAAGTGCCGGCTCTGCTCCTAGAAATGAGAAGCACGGCAGCAGGGAGTGGGGCTGAAATGTCGAGGGAGGCTCTGTGGGACGTGCCCGTCAGCAAAATCCCTCTATGCGGTGGGTACCACTGAGTTTGAGTTTTGTTTTTTTAATCTCTATCCAAATTTTCACGCTTTGGGTTGAGCTTTAGGCCTCTGGAAGAAGCAGCCTGCCTTCAATGCAAGCCTCCCTGGCGTATTTTAGAGGCGGAGGGAAGGAGAGAAACGCTCCTACAAGTGGACAGAGTAGGATATTCCTCCTCACCGAGGAGCTAGCTCTTTCCCGCTGCAGGTGAACTGGCGCACGCTTAAACGATGTGCACCCTGATGAGCCAGGCCATAGGGCACAAAAACCCCAGCATCGCCCCGAGTCCCTCAGCCGGAATAAATCGGTGGGGCTGAAGAGCATCCCGGCGAGGGGCCGCGTGCTTTTGGGGCTCCCCTCGTTCCGACTCCGGCTGTCGGTGCGGGGTCCACCCCGCCGTGCTGGGGGCTCGGGGGTGCCCCTTCCCATGGGAAGCTCTGCCCCGGCTGTGGTTTTCCCATAGGGAGCTGGTGGCTGAGGTGGCAGCCGCACGGTGCGTATCACAACCATCAGTGGTGCGTATCGGGGTCTGCGATTCCCCTTCAGGTGAGGGGTGGCCGCACCACGCGCCGGCATCCCCGGAGCCAGCGTGCCGTCTGTATTGAGTTATGCCACCCGGGCTCTCGACTCCCTCAATTGCTCCTGATGTGCGTAGTTATCAAATAACTGATTTTGGGCTATTCTCTGCTTGTATTTTTAGAATAATTGCTATAAACATTCTTTGGGATTTTTTTTTTTAAAAACCACAACAGCCATTTATATATTTAACAATATATATTTATATATATATATATAATTTCTAGATCAGTACATTCATCAGTACTTGTTTTTCTTCACAAACAGAAGAACTCTTACAATAGTAGACTTTCTAAAATAAATACTATTAAAATAGAGCTTCAAAATAAATATTCTATACAAAGAAAACCTTCTGTGGTAACTTTTCAGGGTGTGTATGTGGTGGGGTGGTAACAGGAGAAGGGGGAAACCTTTATCAACGTGTCCGAGCGTGGAAGGGGAGGGGAATACCCAGTGCTGCGAAAGGGCGAGGGCTCGTCCGGGTGGGAAAGCCGGTGCCCGAGGAGTGACAGCATGAATTTAGCAGCCTCTCCTTGTACCCGGCGGGCACTGGGACAGAGGGTGCGGTGAAGGTTTATTTGTCTGTCGAAGCCACTCTGCTGAGGGTGAGCTCCAGCTGGGGACGCAGCGTGGCGTTGCCGTAAAGTCACCCCTTCTTGCTTTCTGGGTCTTTCCCTCCATGTGTGGGCAGAGGACAAAACCCGGCAATGAACCTGCTACAGCCGTTAGAAGTTGAGGGTGGTAAAGCCCAAGTGCCCTGCCATCCTCCTCCTCCTCAGCCGCTCTGCGGTGGCACGGTGCCTGTCCTGGGGCAACCTGCCCTTCCCTCCCCTCTTGCCTTTGTGGCCCCAGCTCACCGCACCGGCACGGCCGGCGAGTGGACGTCGCACCCGAGGTTTGTGCTAATTAGCGGCCGTTCCTCACTGTGCGAGGGGGGACCCGACCCGCAGGGAGGATGGCCAGAGCTGCCACCTCCGTGCCCTCGCCAGGGCTGAGGTTACACGGCACCGTGCCCGTGGTACGTCTCAGGGCTGGCAGGAGACCCAAGTACCTTAAAAAGGGGATGGGGGAACGGAGGCGTTGGGATGTGGGAAGAGAGAGGAATAGCGACATTATCGGCCGGAGACGTACCCTCCGCCAGCCCCCCCGGCACAGCACTGCCGGCGGAGCCCCCGCTTCGGCTGACCCTGACCCTTTCCGAGTGCTCTGCAAAGAGCTCGGCGCTTTCTTGCTGTGCCTTGGACCGGGAGCTGATGGAGCAGAGTCTGGCCACTGTGCCGGGAGGGCGAGGAGGAGAGGGAGGGTCCCTCTGCTACATTTACCACTGCTCCAACACATCCACTAATGCTTTACAGTCTTCCAGCATGGGATCGGCTTACACCATAGCAGGATTTATATATTAAAAGAAACCAACAGAGAAATAGTTTACAGCTATGTACAATGAAAGCAAATCCATACGGGATTGCTGGGTGTATATACATGAGTGTAGATTGGCACAGTGGCGACCACTCCAGCGTTGTATTTGCTTGCAAGGACCATGCATCTAAGCCATGGGCTTTGCTATTGCAGATTTTCAGCTCAGGTGCCCCAGGAACAGCCAGGGACAGAGGGTCAAGAAGGCAAAACAACCACAAGTGGAGGCCATTTGGATACGTATGGTCCCAACAGAGGAAGGCAGCAGGTAAATACCTCTCCTGCTGCATTTTCTAGCCTGTTTGTGTCTCAGGAAAATGATTTCTCTTATTAAATACAATACCTTATACATTCAACTAACAGCTCAGCTAGTCTGACGTTGGTTTTCCTTTTATCTTTTCCCCTCCAATTTGTGCAAGATAATAAATACAGCTCTGGATCCCCACCTGCTTCCTTCTTTCTGGTGTCCCCATATGGTCAAAACAGGGATAAACCATAGGAATTGATATCTGGTGACAGATGTAGTATCCCTTTTTCTATAATTTATCACATACAAGCTAGCAAATGTTATAAATATAGAAAGTTGTTGGTTTTTTTTTTTTTTAAATTCCTTATTCAATAAATATCTACAATTAAGCTTAACTAAACCCCAAGTCATCCAGGTTAAATGAATTCTGAAAACAAGACACCAGAAGTCCCATCAGCATGCTTCTGTCAACCCTATGCAGCAACTGTATTGCAACCAAGCAAATGGGATTCCTGGAAATGCTACATGAGCTCTGCCTATTGCTTATCTAATTAGAGATGACATTTCACTGTCACTGCTGTGCATTTACTGAGGAAATCTCCTCTAATTAAAAAAAAAAAAAAAAGATTCTAGAGCAGTTTTCTGCATGCAACAAGTACCTACATACTTATTACAGTGTTGCATGTTTGGACAAAGATTTTTATGTAGCACCTTGTAGTTGTCAAGAGAAAGGGCTTACTGCATCTTAAGGGGTTACTGCATCTTCAGGGACTGCAGAACCAGCCCTAGGATGAGTGCATGTACAAAGCCGATGATACTCGCTCACTGAAAACCATGGGCACATTCTTTAAATATGCTCTCTTCCCTCCCCTGGCTTTCCCTAGTGTTTGTTAACACTAAAATAAACATTAATGGCATTCTCTACATTTAAAAAGACACAGTTTTTTACAGAGGAGGCAAAAGTGGAACAGCAGCAATGGAGCCGGGGGAATAGGCTGTACTTCAAGCAAATGCCATTCATCCCCAAGACAAAAAAAATTAAAAATCTAAGTATTTAATGAGCAAGGAGCTTGTTCCAGGAGAGGAGGTACTGGATTGATATCCCTATAAAAATACACCTATGTGTATCATACACTTAAGTTTTTGTGACTTCTTAACAGAGCTTAAGAGGTTTAGCAAAACAAACACTGAACATCTTTGCTTTGTGGCGTGAGTTAGGATCCCCTTTGCTCCAGCACTGGGGGAGCAAGCACACGTGTTGGGGAAACGGGGTTCGACCACCAGCCTTCTGGAGCGGGTTTGTACTGTTGATGTAAAATTAATATTCCATTGAGTGGAATGTGATGCTACAGATCAGCTTACAGGCAGAACGACATGATGTCGATGCAACTGCCTGAACACATCCCGCTGCTATTCTTCCCGGGGAGGGAGCAACCCTGCTACCACCTTGATTTAAAAAGAGGGTCCAAATCAATGTGGCCAGGTGGGTTCAAAGAAAGCAATATGCCTAAATGTTAAAAGACCCTTTAACAAACAAATTGTATCTTCACTTCTGGTTCAAAACCTTTGAGGGACACAGAAAGCTTTTGGGAAACATGTACTTTGTGTGCAACTGGCCCTTCTAATGGTGTGCAGGTGGGGAAGGGGGGCGGAGGGAGTTAACCCGTCACCTTCAACTGGCTGCTGGTAGCAAATCAGAGTTTGGAAAGAAAGCGAAAACAAGATGCCCACCCTGAATACGAATCCAATGCAGCTTTTTGCAGCTGGGAATGGGTATTGCTTGTGCAGCCGTGCCTGCCAAGCGAGCAGTTAATGGTTCTTGTGGTGTGCAGGCATGGTGAGCAGCCGTCCGTCCGAACCAGGAGCATCTAAGCAGCTGTACTTCATGATACACATAGGTTTTCAGCCTTCACTCTACATTATTAAGATTCCTCCTTTGGCCCCATCTATGTAAATTCTGACCAGTTCCAAAACCCTGAATAACCCAAAGTGCTTCAGTTTGTGGAAATAGTTGCTTCTGCTTTCTCCAAAGGCAAAAGGCTAACGTTATCCTCAGAACACAGGTTATTAAAAAGAGCCGATGCCACCCCGCTCCGTGGAGCGTCCTCCCACTCCCTGTCCTCCCAAACTATCAAAAGGGCTTTTCTGGCCTGCTTGCTTTGCTCTCCGGCAATGCCTTGCAAATGACGCTGTTTGTGTTTTTGCACCTGCATCCGGGCCGGCTCACTTGGTCGTAGCATCTCTGGGACAGCTTGACGCAGCCGGTGGCTGGCAGGTAGCAGAGCAAGCAAGGGAGCACCAGGGAGAGGGCACTCATGAAGGACCAGCGGGCACAGCAGTTTGAGTGGGAGCAGGAGCAGGGGTGGTCGGCACACGTGCCCTCGTCGTCCTCGTTGGTGCAGTGGTAGAAGACGCCCTTGACGAGACACATGCAGGTGGAGTAGTTGACCAGGTTCTGTGCCGAGCAGAGGCACTCTTGGTTGCACACCCAGCACGAAGGCAGAGTCCGGGGCAGCGCGCACTCCTTACACTTGCATTTCCCACAGGCTTCGCACAGTAGAAAGTGCTTGTCCAGCTCCTGGGACACAGGTCCCTTCAGGTCCAGGGGTTTGCAGTTAATCACCTTGGGCTGAATGCGAACTGCTCTGGGGGAGGACTGCTCCGCCACAGGCGCCGGGGCCATGTGGTCCAAGAGCCTTTGGTCTGAAGACGTGCTGCTGCTGCTGCTGATGGAGCTGGGGCGCCCGCTGAATGAAATCCAGGGGTGGGTGACATCCTGCTCGCAGCGCTGCAGGTGCTGGTTGGTCAAGACCAGTTCATGGGGGCCTCGGGGATGCTTCTGGGCCGCCAGCTGGGAAGCGGTGGGATTGTCGGTGTAATCGTTCTCTATGTGAGTTGTCTTCATTTGGTCAATCGGCAGGATGGTGAGCGGATGCTGCAGCCGCCCATAGGGGATCCGACTGTCCAGCAAGGGCTGGACCATCACAGAGTTGGGGACAACGGTGATGTTGTGGGGAATCCGGGTCTCCATTGATAAAGCAGTCTGAGTAACGGCGAAAAATCTCTCTTAAGTATCCTGGGGGAAGGAAAGGAGAAAGAAAAGGGGCGGGGGAGAGAAAGAGCGCATTGTTATTGAGTTACCCTGCAACCCCAGCCCAAACAGGGCTCTGTGCTGATGCTGGTTATTATGCAGAAGGTCTTACAAGGTAAACTTGTGTCCAAGGGAGTCAGAGCACTTGCCCTGGTGTAAAGGGCATCACTCCTCCTTTGCTACTGTTTTCCTCTGCCTAACCTTGGCCATATATAGCTCCTCTGGTCCTGGGAGGGCTACCATTACCGCAGGCTCCTGAAGTGCCCGTTCATCATTTTTACTGAGGGAAAGCATATCTTGGGGTTACCAGTGCGTATTCACACGTATGTTTGTCAGCAAACTGCCACAATGACTTGTCTAAGGTTGGGTTTTTTTTTTTTTCCCAATTGACCATGATCCCTTAAAAAAAAAAAAAACCCTGATGCAAAATTGTGGCTCGCAGGAGCGTTGGCCTGCTACAAAGATGCTTCGGAGCATGGGGCTGAGCACTTGTCCCTGCTAACGCAGAATCTGCCTGTGGGAGGGTGGCTTGGCTTCAGCGAGGCAGCGTCCCGTCTCCATTGGGAGCCGCGGGTTTCAAAGGCTGCTTTCAGCCCTCCTGCGGGAGGTGGAAGTTCTTGCTCAGCAGCTCTTCTGGTTGCAAACCAGGGTGGGAGCGGACGGGTACAGCTCATGAGGAGAGCACGCACACGGGTCGGACTGCATATGTCACCTCGGGCAGGTAATTAGGCACTCCAAAACACTAAGTGGACTAATATTTAGTTTAAGTGCTGTTTACTAGCTATACTAGCTAAGCCGTCTATTGCCGCAGTTTCTAATTTCATTGAAAGAGTGCAATTTATCCTGGAGTCGATCCAGAGATTCAGCAGCGGCGTAGGACAAGAAACCACAGGAAGTAACTAAACTTAAATCAAAGAACGGAAACGACTTGGTTCAAATTTAGAAAGTGCACATTGTTTTCTAGTAGATGTGCCATTTCCTCACGGGGTGACCTTTATTCATAAATAATATCATGTTGGAGATCAGTTTAAAGAAGTGGCGAGTAAAGCTTCAGAGCGAGTTGCAGGAGGGGAAAAGCTTCTGGTGTCAAGAAAAAGGAAATGGTGAACAGCTTAAGGCATTGCCAGTTGTTTGTGTTCAGACAAACAAATTAACCTTTTCCAACAGCATGAAAGACTTTAATATTAAAGCAGTCTGAAAAAAAGTCAGGAGAAAACTGCATCCAGCTACACCCAAGTCACACAGGAGAAGCCTGTGTGTGTGTGAGAGTAAATGTACGCCCTTCTGCAAGAGCACATCCCCCCCCTAAATTTAACACAACACTACAAAAATTGGAGCATGAACTAATTATTCATTTTAGGAAGGAGAAAGGGAAGTGCATTTTTACCCACTGAAAAATGTTCCTGGAGTCCACAATTATATTTGTAAATTGTTGCTTTGATAGATCACTTGTCATTTGAGGGGTTGAAAATCTGCCCGGTCTCCCAAGATCAATAGGAGAGAGGGCTGACGCCGGGGGCCAGAGCGGCAACGCACGGTCAGTACGGCACATGCCGCCTCTGCACGCTGGCACCGCGTCCTGCCTGCCAGGCTCCTCTTGTCCCCTGAGCAAGACGAGCAGGAAAGAGGGCTTTATCTAGCAAGGATGATGATTACTGTAACGCAGTCCTTATGCTGTTTCTCTTCACTAGTTAACATTCTCTGCTGGGTCTTAGCCTTTCATTTGAAGCTTTTTTAGTTCATTATTCATAGCTCATTGACATCCTGACTTGAGAAACAAGAGAGTTTTTAAAGCATCTATTCCCATTTACTGCATACAAAAAAAAATAAAAAGAAGCAATGATTCTGACAACTATGGGGCACGCAGAGGGAAAAAAATTGTTTTTCTACTGTATGTCAGATTCCAGTCTCATGGTATAAAAAGAACTTGCTGCAAATCAGAGTTTAGCAAAATAGTCAGTTCTCTATCAGCTAGGTGTTCTGTTTGCAGGAAGACTTTGATTTCACAGTTTTTTTCGGGTTTTTTTTTTTTTGGAAGGAGAGAGATGCAGCTGTTTTGGCTGCCAGGAGTAAGTGCAGCAGAGCTGGTATTAGATGGAAGGTAGCTGGAGGAAATGGTGGCACGCTGAACGATGTTACAAGCCTACCTGTCTGCTCCTGCATGTCACTGGCAGCACTGCCTTCATTGCCTCGCCATCATTTTTAAATAACCTCTAGCACGGGGCTCTGCATTCTGGCCTGAACGCACTCCCACTTGTCATCAAGTCTCTGGAGTTCGGTCCATTCACAGCAGGTTTAGACTGGATCTGTGGAGCATTATTTATTTTAAGGTGCACCGTGTGGCAGCACATGTGTGGAGGAGAGCTGTTGAGCCCTCAGGCAGCATCCGCCGCCTCTGTCAATGCAGCGAGGCTGATCTGATGTTGATTTTCCCCGCTACGGCAGCTCCGAGCCAGGCTGGCACATTGAGGGCCTTCTGCATCGCTGGCGGCACTGCACCGGGAGCCCCTCGCCCCGGCACGGGAGAGCAGCAAGCGGGAGGGCAGCCCCCCCGGGCACGGGAGCGGGACGCAGGAGTTGGCAGTTAGGCTTTATATGAACGCTGTAGTTGCACAGTCTGCACCGGTCCAGAACCGGCGATGACATCACACGGAATTTATGTCATCAGATTAATTTGGAGAGGGATTATAGCCACAGGCGCTCTTGAAACACGCAAACCCCTGATACACAGACATGGCCATATGCAGGCAGACAATAAAGATGGCTTAACTGAGATAATGCTAATCAGGATTTCAGAGTTAATTATCACAGAAAGAAGATGAACCCTGGACTAAACGCCACACTTCTTTAGGATAGTTAATGTTGAAAATTATTCATCACCTTTTTTCATTATAATACTGTTCCAAATTGTCTTTCTAACAGGCAAATTATTTCTGCAGAGACAGGGGAACGGAAGCCCTGACATGGCAAACTCAAAGACCCTGCAGATATTTGGGCAGAGGATCTACTTGGATGAAACCTCTGGAGTGAAGACAGCCAACTAAGACCCAGCCCTCCTAATTCCCAGACCCCTGCTCTGGACACAACGTCTCTCTCTTGCTGAAGATCACCTTTACACCGCCATAGATACACAGCCTACCTCTTTTTGGTGCTAGTGGCACACGTGGTCCTTCAACCTCTGCCCTGCCTTCTCACTCCTGAGCAGAGGGTTTCCACAGTTAACTGCTCTCACCTTTCAAACTACTCTTAAGAGACAGAAATTTATGATATTCATGGAATTTTCCAAGGACCGTGACTACGTTGCTGCTGCTGCTGCTCTTGTTGCCAGAAGTTTCAGCAGTGCGGTAAGATTGCTGGTGACAGATCCAGGTCAAACATCTTGAGTGTGGAACTAGAGAGTGAGCTGGGTGGTGTTTTTTCTGCAAGGAGGCTCTCCGCCATTGGGATCTGCCCAGAGGGCAACAATGACAACATTTTATGGTGTGGTTGCTTCATTTTTTTTTGTCCGTGTGCTTCCACTGGCACGTGCCTTGGGCACATCTTTCCCTGAGCTGTTTCTGCTTCAACCTTTATGTCTGCATCCCATGAAAAGAAAGATTTCAGCAAAGGGTACTAGGTAGCTGCGTATGTACACAGCACTCCCTCTCTCTTGGTAAAGAGGAATCCGGTCAACTTCTCAGGTTAAGGACTTGCACTGGATCAGAAGCAAATCAAGAAGCCAGACTGCTCCTGTGAAGTCTCGCAGGCTGAGGTGTGCCTGCCTGGGTACATGCATGGATCCTGCTGACTCCCCTGGGAGATCCTCCAAGACATCATAACTTGACCTTTTTTGGTTGATGTGTTCCCCAGAGGGGAAAAATGCAGCTGCAACCAGTCTGAAACTGTTCCAGGATGGCTGGAACAATACAAGCAAGTCATCCTTTGAAACGCAGTCAATCTGCAGGCAGATATAAGAAGACCTCATGACTGTTTACAGGAATATCTGGCAAGGTGTCCACTCAGCAGCAGGAAAGCTCATTCCCACGCCAGAAGCAGGACACCATGCCCTTCTTCACCTCCCCACAGGAACCCATCATGCACGCAGGGTGCTTGTCAGCAAGGACAACATTGCCTTAAGCAGCAACGTTGGTACCTTGTAATCTCCAGCTTCTGTCCCAGCCACACCCCAATCAAAATTAATGTTTGGGGCGACCCGGCAGAGCTTAAGACCTTGAAAAAGGACAAGAGCTGAAGGGGTGTAACCTTGGGGCTCTTGCATTGGCTCTGAAGACCTGTGCAGGTGAGCAAGGTGGGGTTCAGAGTGGTCAACTGTGTCATGTACTTGCTGGTGTTGCCTCAGATGTTGAGGTGACCTAATTCAGCACACGGCACGCGGAACTGGCCACTGTGTGTCTGAAGCAGCCCTGGGTAGAAGCGGTGACAAACATGAGCCACTTAGGTTGGGAGGGAAGGCAAGAAAGAACAAGCTGAGCTGTCCGTCTCCCCCTTTCTTCCCCCGACTTGAACTAGAGTGCCTGAAGCTGCCTGTGACAGCCACCCTGGCTAACCAAGAAGGGGATGGTTATTAGAGATGAGCTGCAAGTGTCAAACCCCTTGAGAAAGAACATTTCTTTCATAGGGCTCATCTGCTGTGAGAAGGAAGGACTGAAGTTTGTGATGCCGGCGTTGGAAACGGATCTTCTCTTTCTGGCAAGGGCAGTTGGGTACTGCTTGCACATATTGAATGACTTGCTCAGATTGAACAGATTTAATATAACAAGATGTGTCATTTAAAGAAAATTTAGATTAAAAAAAATAGAAGAGATAATAATACAGTAGAAAAGATTTAAGATACTTTAAGCAGCATACTTTGCAAAAGCTACAAAACCTTATGCAGTTCCTTTGTCGTCCACTGCAGTAATCCAGCCTGACTCTAAATTGCATTTTAATTGAGAAAAAATGCCATACAGAATACTTGTAAACAAAATGAGTTAATCTTTGATCATCAGTAATTACAGCTATATTATAGCATTAGCGTAGGCACAAATCCACTGGTTGCAATTGTTCACGCAATTTTCTGAAAATAGACAACACGAAGAAAAATTCATGAGTATGTTCTTACATTGGGATTTTTTTCCTTCTTTAGGGGTAGGTGAAACAATGAAGTTCTTTTCAAAGCAGACATGTCAACAAACTCCCACGTAGAGAAAATTTCTCTTCCCCCATGCCATCCAGGGATGGTATGGTCACTCACCACATACAACTTTCAAGTCAAAATGTACTTCCTTCCAAGGGAGTAAAATCGGATTCAAAAGTCATAAATGTGCTGCAGTGCTTCTTTCAACTCTTCATCAAGATATTGCCAATTTAAAATTACTATTGTACTAGATAATTACAAGTCCTGAAGTTGTAGGAAACCAACTGTTATTTTAAAGTGTTTTGGAATTATTTCAGACGTGAACGTTTTGTAAGACGCTTTAGTCATTTGTAATTAAAACAAAGGTGATCTTATTTTTTAATAGGATTTTGGACTTGCCTACATCATTCTATAGAAAGCTACATCCTTGTAGGCAGTTCTGTGAGAAAGTCATATAAACCCCTAGGAAAGCTCATTCTCATTAATGTCTTCAGAACAATTTTTGAAGCAATAAGGTTCTAGTATCTTTATTTTCAAAGTGGAGTTGGATAACTTGTCTTCCAGTTACTGAAAAACAAAATGGATCTTGACTTAAATATCTAATGAGTGCAGAAATATATATATAATGTTTATACCTGTCTCAGTTACCCATTAGTTAATAATAGGTACTTTCTCATATGTTTAACACATTCTAGATGTATGCAGTAACAAACGAATAAAGAGAATAAGGGACATAAGTCCAGAATCGGGTCCCGTGTGGAAACAATCCTGCAAAACCCGGCCCTGGGAAGCGCTGGTGTGACTGTCGCATCCCCAGTGCCCATAGTCCCAGTGAAGTCAATGTGAAAACGGGAAAATGTGCTCCCACGACCCACCTCCTGTCCACCCAGCACCAGGTACGAAGTATCACAGTTTCGCCCAGCCCATTTCTGAAAGATGCAGAAAATTTCAATGTGCAGATGCTGATGTGCAAACAACTGAACTCAGTCTTAAGTGTCGTAGGAAAGAAAAGCCCCGAACATGGTGCCTGGAGCGTGTTGGCTAATAGAGAGACCTCCAGTGTGATCAGAGAAGTCATGTAGGCACCGTCAACTCTTCCTATCCTTTGTAAGCTGCAAGTACCAGATTAGGGGTCACTTTACCTCCTTCTAATGAATTACACCTTAATTACACCTCCTGAGCAGCCTGTCCCTTTCGTTGTGCCTGAACAGCACCAGTGTCAGGGACGAGCCATTTACCTCGGCAAACTAAGCCTTCTGGGATTACTGGCGCTGGATTGTGCTGGGCACGTTCTGTAGCGTCGCCGGTGCCCCCTCTCCTGAGCTTGGACCCGCGCCCCAGAACGCCGGGAAGGTGCCGAACACGCAGGTGGTGCAGTGCTGCCCAGTGCTGTGATGGTGGTGGCCAGCTCCAGGACATCAACAATGGTTGTAATGGTACTGGGTGGGATGGAGAGTAATGGTATGGGAAGAATTGCCTTCTGCCTTCTTACTGTAAGCAGAGTAAAGCAAACCTGAGTTTTCAATGAGAATTTTTGATCGCAGGTTTCCAAGAATTTTCCAAGGATTGAAGCACCACAAGCTTTTGTGAAGAAGAGACAGAAAAATTACCAGTAAGATGAAAGGCCAAGCCCCGGCTGATGCCTGTGAGAGCCGTGCTCTGGGGCTGCGGTAAGGCCTGAACTCGCGAGGAGTTCTGCTGTGGGTCAGTGACGGTGAGGGGACGGACCAGAGACCTCTGAGTCTTGTCACCTAACAGCTGGATCACACCTCCTCTTGCTTACTATGATACTAGACCCGTTATTATCCATGCAAAAGTTGAATTACAGTCTCTGAAAGAGAGGTGACAATCACCTCAAGATTAACACACAGGTAGTAGTAGGTGCAGTAAATGTACTGCAGAAATTTGCTTATTTTCTTTGCTATACGGGACACGTGAATTGCTGAAACAATAGGGCAACAGGAAGAAAACAAAAAAAAGGGGCAGAATCTTTACAGATAAGTCTGAATACAAAGAAATTATCATAACTGAAAACAGTATACTTTGAGGCAGTATACTGTCAAGGGCAGGCACACATTTCAAGGCCTGTGCAAGTCAACACCGTTCAGAATCTATGGTAACCAGTGCTAAATTCCTCTGATTTATCACTGCTTTTAGAACAATCGTAACTACTCTCTCGCCTGCGGTGGTTTGGTTACGCAGTCTAGAAAACCTTATCTAGAAAGCGTTGATCGCAGCTTCATCCCGTGCTTTGGGGATGCGCGCAAACCCTGCCTCGCTGGCTCCGGCACGGCGCTGGCGGCCGGGATGCGCCAGCAAGTTACAGCTCCTCCCTAGAGCCTTTGGGAAAGGGGGCAATGCCCAGGACATAACCCGGCTTCATTTTCAGGGTATCTGGTACAAGAGCTATCCTTGCTATCAAAAACTACTTGCAAAGGGAAGATCTACAGGGCTTCACAGAGTATATGGACCAAGGGGGGCAGGGCCGGGACCTGGGGAGGGATGCGGGAGCGGGCAGGGTGCTGCTGGCCGGGGGTCGCTTCCACCAGCGCGAAGGAGAGGGATCGATAAGGGACTCGCTTGGCCGAGTCCCCAGGGAGGAGAGGCTGGTGATAAGGCAACAAATTCTGCCACTGCCTTTGTTTGGAATGAAGGACATCCTCTTGTCCAGACCTCCCAGCAGTGACGAGGGACGCGCTGCTGCTGCTGGAAGTCAAAAGGTTCCATAAAAGCTTTTAACGAGGGAAGACTGTACTTGAAGTTAAATGAGACCTTTCAGTAACCACATGTTTTTAATGTGTGATTAAGAATAATACACAGTGTTGGAGTTCATTAAGACTGAGTTAGGCTTTCTAAATTTTGAGTCAAGCTGTAAATGTTCTAAAAAAGAAAAAAAAAAAAAAATGCTCTTTTCCGTAAAGTGTGTATTAACATTAACAAAATATTGATCTTAATTCTTTTTGTTCCCCTCCTTAGCAGCCTTATCTATCTAAGGACAACTAGAATTTTCTCTATGAGTAATGAGGAAAAAAAAAAATTAGAAATCTTATTAGGGAAATCTGCCATTTTTAAAACAAGACACTAAATTCTTGCCAGAGCGTGGAAATTCAGAAGCTGGGAAATGAGACCTGTAGACTTCCAAGAAGCTGTCTCTGTCCAGCTCTGTCTGTTCCTATGGTGCGAGTGAATAAAGCACATTTTGGCCCACTAATGTTCAGTTCTCTAGGGACTCAAATTTCTTAGTCAAGGCTTTTTAGTGGATAAGAACATTTATTTTAGGGCCAGAAAACTAAGCTCAGATAAGATCTATTAAGCTAACAGTACGAAATGATAACCATATTAGAAAGGTTTTATATTTCCTTAAGGAAATACATTGTATTGCACTTAAGAATAAAAACCAAACAATATTCATGCAACTGTTTGCCTATAAAAAGGCAATTTTAAGTACTGGGCTGAATTTGGAAAATTATATAGCAATATGATTAATGATTTTTTTGCTTTTATGGTTAATACTTGGAAAACTATCAGAACTGTGAATTAATTATTGCTGTAGTGTTGCAAGGGTTGTGAATTTTATTACACTGAAGTCTGATAACAGGAATTTTTTTTTTGGGGGGG
>VYZV01035007.1:126830-162156 GCA_013401275.1 Pandion haliaetus | reverse complement strand
GGGGGGGGTGTCCCTGTCATCCCCGTTTTTGGGGTGTGCGTCCGCGGAGTGAGAAGCTATTCGTGGTTTTTCGTGTAGCGCTCGGCTGCCTTCTGCTGTGCGAGACCTGCGGTTCCTTCCCTTCCCTGGCGCCCACACCCGCTCCCGTCCCGGGAAGCGTCGGGCGTTTTGCTGGCAACGCCTCTGAAAACGCGAGCAAACCCGGTGGCTGTAGTTGCATGTCGTATGTGCAACCTGTAGATTTATTTTTGCGGCTCCTGAGGAGGTAGAGGAGGTGGGACAGAGCCGTGCGGGTCGCCCGAAACCCCCGAGAGCAAGGAGATGGTCCTGCTGGTGGAAGAGAGGCGATTTCTGTGCTGTTCGCAGCTTTGCCGTTTTTTCCATGTTCAGCTTTTTGCAAGTCCTCTTGGACCTCACCCCGAGCGCTCCCCGGGCAGCGAGGGGCAGGCCCTCGGGGCCACATTTTAAAGCCATCTTCAGCAAAGAGCTGCTGTTCTGCCCTTCGGTGTTGAGCTCCCCTGAAACCCTTGCCCTGACTGCGTGCCGAGAGCTCCGGAATGGCCTTATGTGCTCCAGTTCCCAGTCAGCAAATGGAGAATCTCCATTCTCGGCTGGCGCAGAAGCGGTGGCAGGCTGGGTCTCCCCGTGCACCGTCCTCCAGGATCCTCAGAGGCAGGTTGCTTCACGCTGAAAATGCATTAAGAATAACGATGCATTTTTAATATGTGTGAAGAGACATCTTCAGAGGCCAAATCAAGCCCCTTCTCATTTCCTGCCATATTAATGGCACGTAAATTTAAAAGCTTGCGCAGCACTGAAAAGATGTCGGTGTTGTTTATTCATTTCTTTAGTGCTAATATGAACATCGTGTGCTCTTGCAGAGACGCCCCACAGGAAAGATTTCTCTCTCCCAGAGCGTCTGCTCTGAGGCTGATTGTTTAGTTACAGCTCTGTTTGTCTCTGAGGGCAGAGACCTTTGCAAGCGGGAGCAGTGTTCATGGGTCATGGGCAAATGCAATTTAACAAGGAAAGGCCAGAAGAAGGAGACTCTAAAGAACAGCTTGTTTGAGTGGTGCATGAAATATTACTAGACTTCAAATATAAAAGATGGATGCTTGCTTTTGAGAATAAATAGAACACGGTTGTTAAAAATGTTGCTTTGTTATTGGTCGTGTTCTGTACCATAAAATACTGCTTGAAGGACAGGCAAGCATAGAAATCCTGTGTCTACGATTTTGAAAATTGGCAAATAAATGGATAATGGAAGAAAATGCAATTTTTAAAAAGCTTATACAGAGGAAAAAATAAAAAAATAACATCTTGTTGTATTCAGTGCTGGAAACGAGCTCAAGGCTGAGAGGCTCAAATGCCTGAGCAAAGAAGTCTGCTCCGATCCCATCATTTTACAACACTAGCCTGTGCACGAATTCTGAACCTTGCCTGGATTTTGCAAGTGTGCGGTAACATTGCAGTAGGGTGAGAGTTGAGCATCTCGGCAGTAAAGGCTTTTATATGACTGCTGAGTTCTGTATTTCAGGGCCACATGTACAACGCACGCGGGGGAAGTCCTTTGTTGCAGTACAGTAAGCATCCCCCCCCGAGACCCCGGCCGCCTATGTGGCAACTGCAAACTGCTATGGAGTAGCAAAGAAGGCTGACGCTACAATTGCACGGTAGTTACAGGCAAAGCCCAACTAGATAGTGTGCTCTTGACAAAAGCCCTAGCAATAAAACTGAAAAGAGGATATAAAAATTATTATTTGGGTGTGTGTGGGGAGGGGTGAGGAGGAAATGGGGTCTGGCGATATGGCTCTAGGGAGAGAAAACTTGGAGTGAGGAAAGCTCAGAATATTGCTAGTATCACTGCAAATTGTATGAAACCTTTTTAAGCATAGAATTCTGAAATGGTAAATCTTCGAGTTAATTCACCTCTTCTTCCTTCTGCCTCTATCCCTAACACATTTAAAACATATTTGGCTAATTCTTCCCTATGGACAGAGGTGTTTCTTGCTAGAGCTTATCACGTTTGCTATGCCCGGGCACGTAAGGCTGCTTTGGACCGGAACCGTGTGCGGATTCCCCCAAGCTGCTGGTCCCATTTGTACCAGCGGGCCCTGGTTTGGGTCAGGATTCAGAAGCTGAGCTGTGGGTCGCTGAAGCAAAACCCCAGCGCGAGGGTGGTGTGTGACTGTCTGTGCTCTGGAGCCTCCTGGCTCTTTCGGCTTTCCTCTGCAAACAGGAGGAGCTGAAGATGCGCACGCTGCCGTGACCCTTACGAATCCTGAAGGAGCGTGCGAGGCATGGGGTGGGATGCGTGCCGGAGGGCCGGCGTCTCTCCCCACCTCTGCCGCCTGCCTGGGGCTCTGCTCTGCTTCTCAAATCTCCTTGTTCTTCTCTAAGAAGATTGTGCTACTGCCTACAAGGATGAGACTGTCCTTGTAGCGAGGGCTCTGTGGGGTTGAGAAAGAGTGCCGGGGAGGAGTGTCACGTTATCATCGTGGGATTCTGGAAGCTGATGCTCTAAGAGAAATACCACTTATCCTGAGAGGTGTAATATGTTTATACGTGTTGGCCATACCAGTGATACAGAGCTCCACTTCCTTTCTTGTGCAGGAAATTAACTGCTTATGCATTTCATGCATATTTAAACCCTGAAATGGCTGTAGATTTTTGAATGTGATTTCTTCACTGGGATGAATTGTGGTGCTGCCACAACTGCATTGCCTGTAAAGTAAATACTTTGATTTTGTTCTTGTATATCCTTGGAAAAGCTGAAAAGTTGCCTGTGCTTTGTGATAGAGGCTACATCTTTATCTTCTGTAGGGCTTTGTGTTACTTTGACTGTCAGGTTCAGGTCATATTATTTGTTTTACTGAAACTATGTGGAGCAGCAAAATGCCTGTCTGGCTAATACAATATTGCCTGTTCTGGAACCTCCTGTATCTGCCCATCTTTTTTTCCTTCCCAATGAGGACAGGAAATACTCATCACCGTCATCTAGCTGAACACTTTGCAGTCAACTTTTGTATGTTCTGCAATTAGTAGAAGAGCTATGATTCTGTGAACAGACTACGGTAAGATGACATCCGAAATGTTCATTTTGTACCCTGCTCCGCTAACCACTGGTGATTCCATAAAGTGGACGTTATTAGTTACTGTGTATAAAGCCCTGTGAGTCTTGGGTACTTACCAGCTACTACCCCGCTGAAATAATGGTGCATGATAGAGGCACCTCTTCCGACAGCCCATCTCGGCATCGCCCAGGTGGTGCTGAGCAGGCACCTTCACTTCTGCTCGTCACCCGTGCCACCTGTACGAGTGTCTTCAGACATCAGATGCCCATCTGGTCACGTTCCTCAAATGCATTGTGCCTCGCAAGGCCATAATCCACCCACCAAACCGTGCACAAGGCAGGTCGGATATCCAAGTTGTATGTGCGTGCCTGGAAGAGGGCAACGGGGCCGCTTTGGAGGATGGGGTCTGTCAGCGTCTCGCACCTGGGGCCAGCTGGAGCGCAGTTTTCTTCCTGACTACCCGCAGCAGGAGATGACGTTGCGTGAAGAAGCTGTGTGTTTAAGTGAGCGCTGAACAGATAGCCAGAGATAGAGAATATTTAAGGGGCTTTCACGCTAAGGCTATATAGCCTGCTCCGCGCAGCATACACGTAACCAGCTGCTGGAAGCACACGGGTTTCAAGGCTCAGAAGTTGGGTCTGCTGTAGAGGAATGTGTGTTGCTACCCATGTTTTTAAGGTTATACTCCTTTTTCCCTACCTTTAAAAAAAAAAAAAATCCCCCTTACAATCTGGCATGTTAAATGGAACGTGCGCTGCTTCTTCTGGGCTTTCAGATTTGCACTTTTCACGGTCACAAAACTATTGTATAAAGATTTAACAAAATGCCATAGGCTGAACCCTGGGCCTTGTTCGGAGGGGTCTGGCTACTCGGCCAAGCTTTCCTCTTTTTAACTGCGCTCCCGCGTGCCTGGCCCGAGAGAGCTGGGACTATGGTGAGTGCCTGGCGGTCGCCGGCAGCCAGCTCCTGGGCTCGCCTTGGAGCAGCTTATGTTGGAACGTGGTTCTCCAGATCTGCCTCTGCTGTGAGTGTGGGCTGGCAGGTCTCCAGGAAGGGCGTGTGTGTCTTGGCCAAAAGCTGGCGGTTTAAGGAAATGCATGGTTCCTAATCTACCATCAGAAAAAAGCAAATATGCAGGCAATTTAGTAAAGTGAAAGTGCAATCCCCTGGGGAATGCGTAACTTCTGCTTCTGAGACGTTTTGAATGCATAGCCATGTTCTGTCTTAAATCTTTGGTCACTTGGCATTTTACTATCTTTAAGCTGGATCAAGAGCATATGTGTAGACTTTATCTGCTGAGGTTTTCACGTACCTCCAAAGCCTTTCTGGCTGGTGTTTGTAGGCTTATGGTAAGTCAGCACGCAGGCAGCACTCCTGCATGAAGAAGTAGCTACTTCTCTGTCTAAACTGATACTTCTTGTGGAATTTTCTAATTTGCTGGCAGCGGGCTCAAGTTATTACAGAAGAGGTGGTTTTTAAACTTGGCCTTGCCTCTTGAAACCAAAGGATGCCCTTATGGGTGGTTTTGTCATCTGTTGGTGGTATGAGGAGGAGAACTTTTTCTGTCTCATTATTTACTTAACCATTTCTGTGTATGTTATAAGGATGGAAACCATAGGTTAAAATTTCCTATTAAAAATGCAAAAAGGGAATTTCAGGTTTTTATCACCTAACTCTTAGAAACAGTTCATAAAACCTGGATAACTGGATCTCTATCTTTTAATCCACTGAGGTGATATGCCCCTTGCATGGAAATGCATTGCTGCAGAATCCACCTAGGGCAGCATCATCTATTTCTGATGTGTTTGATGCTTGTGATGCTTCTAGCCATAGGCAGAGTAGGGAAAATTATGCTGACTGTTAAATTTACTGGTGTATTGTGCCAAATGTTTGTCATATGTATCTCAGATAAATTGTTTGGATGTTGCTATAGGGATTCTCCTCCCCTTGTGCATTGCTAACAGCAGTTACTATGCTGGTCTATCATGCCTGCAAATAAATAAGAAGGGGTAGGTGTGGGGTGACAAAACTGTTGGCAAAATGGTGACTGCTACGCTGGCAGTGGCGTTGTGTGCTATCAGGCACAGCCTGAACCCGGTCCATGTTGAGATGCCAAAGAGTAATCAGGTGCTACAAAACAGATGCCAAACAGAGAACAGAAGTGCCTGCTTAGGTGCAGAGATATTAGGCTTGGGTGCAACTCTTGCAGGGCTGTGTTTGCAAGCTTTTAAGATGAGGAGAATCTGGGAGGATTGGAAATGATACCACTTCTCAGGAGCTCCCTTTTGGGTCCTTTTGGATTGCACCCCCCCCAGCCTCCACAGGAAGTAACAGAGGAGCCCAGTTGTAACCCAGAAAGGGACGGAGGGATGTCAAAGCAGACCCTGTATTTCTGGTGGGGAGAAGGGAACGCTGGGCCCATCCACGCAGCGATGCACCATGAAAGCCTTCCTGAGCGTTATCTTGCTGCCTTGAAATGCCACAGCACGTAGCGGGGGGTCTCTCCCCGGCAGCCAGGCTCCCTGACACGGGGGCAGTGCATCCACTCTGCTTGTTATGAAATCACCTCGGAAACTCTGCAGTCCACCCTGGAGGTGACTCGGTATTGTTATCTCTGTTATAAATGAAGCTATTGCCACTGTCCGCTTCTGCGGCACAGATGAAAGGTCTGGTTTCCTCCTCTCTTATCAGGCACCTGTAGCTCGTACCCAGACATTACTCACATCCTTTAAGTCACATCTTGTTTTGCATAATTAACACCAACTGCGCTTCATTTCCTTCCTTCCCTCGCAGTTTTGCCTTGTGGCCTTACCTGGCTATGGGAACATTCGGTGTTGTTTTTGAGTTTTAACGCAAGGAATGGAAATCAGCGTCAGCTTTGGGCATTGGCTCATGAAAGATGAGAATATTTTAGTCTGGTATAAGGGATGCTCTTTAGTCTTGAACTGGTGCTGCAGCCACAGTCTGTGGTGGGACATTCTGTTCCAGTTCCTTATGAGTGGTTTAAAAAAAAAAAGCAGCAAACCTAAACAAAAGTCTGTGCAGCGATCGCCGCAGTTGGGAAGTTGTGCTCGGGAAATGCCAAGTCCTCCATCTCCGTCAGCTTGCGTCTGAGAGGACCGAGCTGGCCGTGCCCCGGGGTGATGGAGAGCTGTGCGACGTGCTCCGACGTGGGTCAGGATGGTACCAAGGGGAACCGTTTCCTAAAGCGTGTGTCACTGTCGGTTATTTTCAGGTGATTTCTAGCACTGATGCCTGGCTCCCGGCAGCAGCCCGTACATGCAGGGTTTGAGGTGGGAACCGTAACGCCAGCACTTTTGCTTGCTGCAGTAATTCATGATTCGCTTTTGTTTGGTAATTCACTTCAGCTTTTAATAACTATTGACCTGGTTTTACATGAATAGTTGGGTGTTTATGAACAACTGTAGTAACTGAACCTACACCGTTACCTCGCTGAGCTCAGGGTTTAGTTAGGATAAAGTGAACGGTAATGAGGAGTTTGGAAAGACGGTATGTGTGAGGAAGATGGAAAAATGGGATTCTTCAAGGGGGGGGGGGGAAGGAGATCCTGAATGAGCAAAGAGCATCTGGGGCAAAAACTGTGCCTGTTCTTCCACAGCCCATCAAATCACTCGTGATGTGCCCTCTCTCCTGAGAAGGCCAACAGGAACTCTCTTGCCTTTGCCTCCTGCTGGCCTGTTTCTTCCTTCGCTTTCACTCAGATCTGGTACAAGCAGGAAATAAAATGTAATTCTTGCAGCTATTGAGTCAAAAATCAAGACCAGTACTGACCTTTCTTCTTCACTCAGGTGCGTTGCTTGACAGAATAACAAGATCTCTCTAAACAGCTTCCCTTGTAAAGGGATTTTCGTAAGCTGTGGTTAAGTTTGACTGATACCACCACTCAATGGCAAAAATTAATTTACTGTTTTTTCTTATGCGCTTAAATCTCTCTATGTGAAATTTACCTTGTACTTCAGCATGGTATGTTAGGTGTCTACCATAGACCAGAGCAGAACGACGTTATTTTACCTGTAATCCCAAAGAATAGTTAACTGCTCAGTATTAAAGTGACAGGGTGATGCTGGCACATTTAAATCTCTGGACACCTGCAGTTCACTGGCACTGATGGAATAAAATTCCCAGCTGGGAAGCATTTGGATTATTGGGTTGTAGGTTTGTGTATAAGGTTTTTTTGAAGGATCAGGTATTATATACGCCTTTATTTTTTGCAATTATGTCTGACTTGTCTGGCAACTTTAGTTCCACCTGAGTGTACCATCTTTTGCACTTGCTTTTCAAAGTTTTGCTGGCTTGAAGATGTTTTCTGGTTAATATTTGGTGTGTGCTGGCTGTCTCAGTCTCAAAATCTGAACTTGCTGTATCAGAGCAATTTGCCATTCACTGGGATAAAAAATTCCATTGAGGTAAATGTGAATTCTGAGCTGGGTACCTTACCGGAATACAGATTTTTAGACTGGCTGTTCCGCATAACTGCGGTTTGCACAGGTAGAAATCCTTGAGGTAGAGAGCAGATATGGCCCAGTTGTACTGAATAAACAGGATTCTGAAGCTGCTGTGATTTTTCCTGCTGTCCAACTGGCAGAATAACAGCACTTGTTATCAGGCAGAGGCTCTAAATCTGAGATACGGATTTTCCCATCACAGGCTCCAGGTCTGAAACTGGATCCGTGAAAGGGCTGTGGGTTATTTACCAATCTACGGGACTTGGCCACTTGATTGTAGATCAGCGAGGGTCCTGTGGGAAGTATTTCCAACCCTTTCTGATTGAAGAGTTCATCTCAAGGATTGTAAATCTTTCTATTTTTTCCTGAATATTTATTTACGATTCAGGTCAATAGTCTCCAGAAACACAATTCTGCTTACAAATGAAATTCCTGGGCTGCATTCCCAGGCATTCCCATGTGACTCGAGCATTTTTAGCAACTAAGTGAACAAATGCAAACATATTTTCAGGGCAGTGGAAGTGTTGCTATTCGCATTCCCTCCGAGTGCCTGGGAGCCCTGGCCCCAGGTCCCCTGAAACGCGGCAAGGAGGAGATCCCTTCTGCAGACCATCCCGTGGCGGGGGGGCTTGCAAGCGAACGGCTCCTCTGCACAGGGCAGGCACAGGGACGTTGGCCATCCTGCAACTTCATAATGCCAACGTCACGCTTTCGGTGTCCCCACTGGACACGTGGAGCTTTACGTGCCCGCGGCTGCGTGGGGACGCAGGAGCCACGGGGCAGCACGGCCCCGCTCTCCCAGCAGCCCAGGCTGCGATGGTGGCATTCAGCCCAGAAGGTTTTAACAAATCTACTCCTGAAGTATCCCAGGTCGTGTAAACCTTCCCTGGGCCTGCCCGAGGCTTTACTTTTGCCCCTTTTGTCACTAACCCTTTGGGCAAATCTGCCCAGCTGCTGCCAGATGTGGCTGATGCCGCTGTCGGAGGAAGGTGGTCCCCCGGCACGGCACAGCCGCTTGTCTCCGTTGGGGCTGGAACAGCTGGCGATTGTCTTTCCTAATGGATTTATAGGCTTGTCATAGTTTGTGTATATACATTTTTTAAATGCAAAGGAAGAACTGATGCTACCAGCCTGTTACCTGTTGGCACACCTTTCTCAAAACCCTATCAGTTTACTTGTGACTAAGAAAATGAATTTTCATACGGAGGAAATTGTGTTCCCTGGCAAACAAAGTAACATTGTGGAAAAGTACTGACATTAAAAGTCTTAGTGACTATAAAGCAGTGCTTTGTGGGCCTTTTGGTGTTCGTATTGCTATAGCAGGCCAGTTTGAGCCTGAAAAATCCAAGTATTGGGATTGTTCTCACTTCTCCGGCACCAGTCCATAAACAGAGCTGCAAAGTACTGACAGCAGCCTGAAAAAATGCTGCATCCTTCCCTGAAACCCTTGCTAATACTCAGTTATATTTTGAATAGAAAAAGCTATAACTCTTTCCTGAAAAGCCATATAATTTTTCACTGCAAGGCTCCATTTAGAAATGATGTAATTAATGAACAGCAAAGCAAACACTTAAACATCAACTTTTTTTTGCACATATATTACAATGAAGTGATCAAAAGCAGACAGCAAATCCATTGTTATTTTGGCAGGGATAAGATCTATACCTTCCACCTGATATAGACAGGAATACCAATCACTAATAGCCATGCTGAATTAATTGTATCAGCATAAAAACTCAAATACTGTTATGTTCTTTTTTGCCCCGTCTGTAGAATTGAGCTTTCCCTGAAAAAAGACTGCAGCAAAATGATCTCTGAGGTCTCTTCAGTTAAATAACCTGGTTTCAGCTTTAAAATACTTTTTGTGGGCAATTAGTTTTGATTTGTTGGGTAACATGTTGGGGCTGTTTCTTCAGGAAGAGCTGAAGTCCTACAATGCAAATGTATAAATCACTTGAGCTTACAGCTGTGTGATTGCCAAGGTACCACTAATGTTTCTTTCCTGTTGCATTTCTGGATTTAAGTTTATGAAACTTGTAGCAAAAAGGAACATATTTAATTCCAACTTAGCTACTGCAGAACTTCTGTTAACTAATTTCTGTTATTTCTGAGGTTAAATGCAAAAACTTCACTGGAGGTGGTGTCTGTACGCTGGGGCTAGCTATAGGTGGCTGTGCTGATGGAAAACAATTGTTGGGGTTCTTTTTGTATACTATAAAACCATCCTGTATTGTAACTCTCTGCTGTTTCCCCCGGATTGGTGATGATTAACTGCATGTTTTAACCATAGGTCCTTTGTGCCCTGTAGCACAAATACGGTTTGTGTGGCTCCTATTTCCATCCCCATGCAGTAATTTTTTAACTAGCTTTGATTTTTGATGTGATGTGTTTATGTAACATATATTACAATAGAAAAGGATGAAATGTTACATTCCATTAATGATTTATAACTTCTGAAATAAGCCGCAAGCTAAAATGTTCCTCCAAGTTAAAGTTCCTTTGGGAAAGTGCCGTTGCTCAAGCAACTGGTGTGAGTTTGTTCCGAATTAGCATTTCGGGTGAATTTTCCAGCAGGTTGGTCGATCGGCGTGCGCTCCCCACCGCTTCGCCCTGCCTGGGCGATGGGCAGCTTTGCCGTTGCACCCCGCTGCAGGAAAGCCTCAGACAACGCAGAAATCAAAATACCTCCTTGCAAAGAGGTGCCAAGCGAACGTCCCGCTTCTCCCTCCCCATCCTCTCCCAACGGCCGGAGCGGGATGCCGGTGGGATGGAGGCTGTGGGGTGGGGGGGCTTGCACCTCGCCCCCAGACCCACATAAGCGGGGGGGGTGTCTGTCTCTCCCTGCAGGATCCGATCCCCCTGGTTTTCCATTCCTCATGAGTTTACTCTTCCACAGAGTATGGCAGTAGAATAAAATTAACTCAGCCCTTCCCTCTTCAAAGTGTTGCTGCGTATTACAGAGTCACAGACTTGTATACAATTACCATATTCTAACTCTTAAATATTTTCCTGACTAATTTCCTCCTGTCCCTGCTTTGAAAATACCCAGATTATAGCCATTAAAATGTTATAGACTAGAAAATACATGATTTCAAAGGAAGTTTTTTTTAACACTTAAACCCCACTTTTCTTTGTGGCCTTAACCCGTTACCTTTCACAGAATTACTGGGCTTTAGTGTTCTTTTTTTATTCTTTTTTTCTTTAAAAAAACCCACCACCCACAAACCCACAGCACCCCTAATGTTGTATATCAGAATGTTATGACAGTACTGCTGGGCTGAGTCCAGCAGTCTCTGCTCTGTCAAAATACCCATCAGTTCCTGTAGTTTTGCCTAATTAATGGTGCAGTAATGTGGAAATTTAAAACAGCAAGAGAAAGAAAAGTAAATGTTAAATGGTTTGCCTTTAATGGCTCTCAAAGCTTTTTTTCCTTGCGTTGTTACTCATGTGGTCTTCTTTGGGCACCTTCATGTTCTTCTTTCTGCTGTTACTGGTTCTCTTCAGAGTTTTTCTTTCTTCCTGCGAGTCAGTGATGTTATTAACGTCTGAGACTCGCAGCCTAAAGACGAACAGTCTGGGCAACGAATTTCAGGCAACGTATTTCCTCGGCATAGTAATTAGACCCGGCTACTGATGAACAAAAGCAGATAATATTTGAAATTAATAAGAATTTGCTTTTGCAAGACCTGATTTCTGACCTTGCGGAGGGGAGGCAGGGAAGCGCCGCATCGGTTCTGGGCGGACGGCAGGAGGGTTCCGGCTCAGGACCCTGGCTGTGTTCGGAGAAACCCAAGTACAACGGGGGGGATGTACGTGACGCCCTTCTGCAAGCTGGTACCATTCGGGGGTAGGAAGCGGTCAGCTTCGTAATGCTTTGCCAAAGGAAACTGTTAAATATTTGAATGCAATATGGACTTCAAGGTTCGGAGGAGGATGTGCAGAAAGGCGAGACCACGGGACTGTGGTGAGGGGTGCCGGCAGCTCGGGGCTTGCTGGGCTTTGGAGCTGCCGGCCCCGCATCACCTCTCCGCAGGCTGCAGTCACTTCTCAGCCCTTCCCAGCAGCTGCGTTCCCAGGCCGGCCTTGGGCATCCCTGACAGTGGCTGGGCTGCCCTCTCCCTGGTCTCGCTGCCACACCGTTCTAGTTACCAGGATTTTTCCGCACCTCGAAGTCTGTGTCCTCTGCTGCAGCTTAATGCTGTTACATCTTGTTCAGTTCCCACTGGCTAATTAATGTAATTAATTCATGCTCAGTTGATAGCGTCCTTTTGTTTCTGTCTCTCCTTAGCTTTCTATTCTGAGTAG
Organism: Pandion haliaetus; assembly: GCA_013401275.1. NCBI lineage: Eukaryota > Metazoa > Chordata > Aves > Accipitriformes > Pandionidae > Pandion > Pandion haliaetus. The sequence goes on along the minus strand of VYZV01035007.1, from coordinate 150,311 downwards.
AATATGGGTAGTTTGGGTAAAGTGTCCTCCAGAGCCTCATTTTCCTGCTGGGATGGGGAGTTGAAGTGAGGCTGTATAGCTTGGAGCACGAGGCAAGGTGGGCTTCTCTTTCGTTTCTTCTAAAATGGGAAGTTAGATTAAATGGTAGACAATGAACAAGATCGAATTGATTAAGAAAAGGCCTGTACAGACCCCGGTTCAAAGAGGGTTTCTCACCCAGGGAGCCCTGCGGAGCAGCGTTGGCATCAGTGGGAGCCCCCACCGTCGGCCGGCCCCGGGTCAAGGGCACCGGCTCCGCGGCTTCAGCCCGGCGCCGTCGTGTGCCGAGACTTGGGAGGATGCGGGGACGAGCCAGTGGAGTTTGCTGATCCTGTCTTACGGTGTTTTGGTTAGCTTAAAAATATTTTGTTGTGAGAAACTCCAGATGGATGTGAATGTTCTCAGGGGTGGAGGGAACAAGTGAAGGGAGAGAGTTAGTCATCGTCCTGGCAGGCGAGAGCCGATGAGGACAAGCACTGAATGATGCACACGGGCAAAAATAGCCTGAATTTCAAATGTAATGGGATGTGACGGTTAAGTTCCTCTGAGGGAAAATACTCTGAAGTCCTTGCGCACGTCTTCACAAATGTTTTGGTGCACAGTGCAGTGTAGGAGCTTTTCTTATCTGTGGGACAAACGGAAAATGTTTGGGAAATGGAAAACTAGAGAAGAGAAACTGATGTAGAAATATGTCAGGACTCATTGGCCCAGAGTTACAGGAATGATGAGATTTATATTTCAGTCCAATCCAAAACCCCACTTTTTCAGTTTAGAAGTGAAGCCTCCTGCCCATCAAATGTATGCTAACACTTTCCAAGACTATTGAGTTTGTCCAATATTCTTTGAAAGGAGTAATGTTAGAAGGGAGAAGTTGTTTGTAGAGATTTTGACCTGCTTATTCATTGGTTTTGTGAATTCCTTTTCATTAAAGCACGTGTTGAAAGAGACTTGAGATTTCACCTCAAAACTTGTCTTAATTATCAAAGTAATTGGAAATGAAATGGTTACAGTCTGGAAATGACCCTGAATGTTCATAATCAAATCAAATTCTGGCCCCCAGAATTGTCAGGAATGTAAATTCTGGTAGTTGATCTGCTAAATGATATCCCTGACAGGAGCTTGGCAGCCGACAGGGCAGGGAGCCCTCGTAATTTTCTGTCATACCTAGACAAATTCAGTCATATGATTAATAAAATTATGTGGATTTATCCTACTGAGAAGGTCCCTGGGCTATTTCAGATGGGAGGCCCTCGTCCAGCTGCTGGGCACTTGGCTGAAGGGCTCTGAGGTTGGAAGCTCCAAAGGGCGTGGGGGAAGGTTTTGCTGTTGCTCTAAAGCAATTTACAGTGAAATTTGTAGAGCAGTGAAACCAGAGGTTCAATGGAAACCACCACCTTATTCCACTTCTCCTGTTCTTGGCATTCCTTACCACTCAGCCATGGTTTTTTTTTTCTAAAAAAATATAGTTTAGCGGGATGTCACGTGTCCCTTTTTTGTCCCAGGCTCTCTTATGAAGCCTGAAATGGCTTGTCAAAGATGCTAAAGTTACCTTTGCAGGAACCTAGTAAAACTGTTTAAGGACAACCCTAACTAGGACCTGTCTTGCACTTGCATGCTCTGCTATTCCCTGCGGTGTATCTGTGCTTACAAACAGAAATTATTTAATGTGAATGCTGCAGTATCCCCAAAAGTGCTTAATGTTTTGCCAGTAGGGTATTTGTGATAGGCGTGTTCTGGACGTGGTTTATCCCCATTTAAGGTTTTCATGCCTTAGGGATTGGATAGACTTTTTTAATGGAACAGTGTGTATCTCCAGTGGAAGTGTTTTTGTTTTCAAAGTCACACAGCACATTGTGGACACATGGAAGTGTGTGGCTTCCAAAAAACAAACCACTATTTATGGATGCTTAGACAGCTACCGTAGGCCAGTTTGGTGTATTTTTAGCAGTAGAGAGTTCACCATTTGATATGGGGGGATTAGGATCTGATGAACGGAAGGCTGGAGATTTCGATTTCAGGTTTTGTCATTTGTTGTCTGGAGATGGAAAAGCCCTGGACTATTAAAGTACTGTCTCTCTAGGCCTGGAATAGCAAGTTAAAATCTCCCAGGAGAAACAAGGATCTCATGCCACTCAATGGACAGGCTCAAGCTATTGCATGGTAAGCTGATCCTAAGCTTGATCTTAGCCCAAAACAAAGTCAAATTCTAGTCTTTGGCCCTGTTAGTCACTTGTAGGCTATGAAAGAGGGTTGTTGTGATTGAAAATCCATCTAATAAGAACTACTTTTATTATTAAAATAAAGTAATATTAGTAAAACAAGTGATATTATTATTACTTTAAAGAGAATGCATGCCAACATGGTGTCTTCATCTGTTTCTTTTTGGAGGACATGCTCACACTCCTAATTAAAATCTTACTCTTCACAGCCATATGTGTAGTCAGCGCATGACAATAGCTTGGGATTTAATATATGCACCGGTTAAATTAATCTGCAATTTTCAGGAGAGCAATGCATCAATATCACAAGATGATGAGATGATTTCCTACGTGCTGTTGTACTTTGGTTTTAGGACAAAGTGTTGGTTCTGTAGCTGTGTGCACTACCAGTCGCTGTAAGCACAACGCTGTGTGTGACAATGGGATTACTGTACAAACAGCGCTGGTTTCTTAACATAAAAAAAATGCAGCAAGGAATTTTTAGCACGTTGTCATGCAGCACTCTCTTGTTTCCTGGCTTGTACATTCAAGCTGTGTAATAATATTTATATACAAATGCTGACTGTGATTTTCCACCCCGGAAAAAGGAGATGTCATTTAAAAGTGCTGTGCGTGATGTAAAGCAGAGATTTTTGACTTGCGTACTTGCATATGGTGTGGGTGTGTATTTTAATTGTTTGAAAAGAGATCATTTAAAAAAATATAACATTCTTGCTACATAAGCACATTCTCCTGAAGTAAAGGTCACTTTGGTCTTTAAAAGTTGCTCTTGGAAGGGAGGGGAGGGGAGGTTCCTCATGTTGTCTTTCCCCTGTTCCTACCTTTTGAAGTTTTCTGAAAAACATTAAGTAATTAATTGTTGGGCTGAAGCAGCTCTTAGACTATGTTCAAGCTGGGATCCAGTAACCTGAGAGCTGCTACAGTCATGACTAAATGTGCATTGGCACATGGAAGAGCATTTTTCCCCCCGAAGAACCACGCTATTCGATCTCCCCGGAACCGACACCTGTGCCCGGCAAACACGCAGACTCATTTTACTGTGTGAATGATCACATTGAGTCTCTTAAGCTTTTCTGGAGCCAGGATTTATAAACAGTTCCAAGGCAAAATCACTGCTTTTTGGCTCCAGCCAAGGAAACTGTTCTGACATCTTGCCAGTTGCCAGCACATTTCTGATCCCAGTATCCTGGGGTCTTAGTTTTCATGTTGAACTCTCTGCTCCTAACAATCTCTTAGTGGACTGTACATATAGAAAATAATGACACGCCAAGCTGAGATGTGTGCGTTCATCTTCTGATCCACGCTTGACCAAAGAAGGTCGGATCGCAGCTTTGTTTTGTCCTTTACAGTGACAGAATCCAGATGTGAGGATCCTATATCTTTAAAGTTCTTGTTTTTCTCCTTCATAAACTCTTTGAAGCCAGGGCTGGCGTTCTGACTGCACAGCTCCTGGTGTAACAGGGTCCTACACATCTCTGGCTCTGTAAGAACGGAGTCTTTGGGCTACAGGCTTACCTATGCCAAGTTGCATTTCCAGATAATCCCTCAACAAAGATTGATGCTCTTTGTTGACAGCAAAACACAGGGGTCCAGAGAATAATTAGGTATTGGAATAAACAATGGGTGGCATGAAAACCCATTTGCTGACGTACCGCGAGACCTGCAGGTAACCCGCTCTGCTCTCCGCGCCCAGGCAGAGCTGCTCTCTAGCCAGTGTTCCTGCTGCATCTCTGTCCTCCTGGTCTTAAATGTGGGCATTCTCAAGTTGGATATCTTTAATCCTGAATGAGCTCTGCTGTGGAAATAGTGCTGCAGTGCACAGCTGGGGTAGGTACATGGGTGTTCATAGACATGGCCCAACTCCACCTGCTAACGAAGAGCAAGGCCAGTGCTTCTGGGCAGCCTATCTGTGCTTTAAATCTCATTAACTCTGCCTTGAAGAGTAGAAATATGTCTCTTTTTAGTTAAATAATCTTTAGCCTCTGTTCTCCTGGATGCCCTCTGGACCCTCTCCCTGCGGTTGGACGTGGAGCTGGCAAAGGATGCTCCACTGTGGTACTGCAGCTGCGAGGGGTGGGTGACAAGTGCCAGCTCCTGATGCTGGTGGCTTTTGACTGAGCCCTTGGATGCCTGGGGGGACGTGTGAGTTATCCAGGACAGCTGGAGCCTATTTCAGATATTTGTGGGGTTTTTTTTGTGTTGTACATTTAAATTGTATAGATACTGTTTGATGCAAAGTCAGTGGGATCCCATTTCCTCCCTCTCCTTTCCCAAAAGACCATTTGGAGGAATGCAGTCAAGCTTGCCCTGGCCCTGAGCGTGGCTCATTTTGACAGTATTTTTGCTTTTCTTCTTTAAATTCAGGAATTCTGCATTCTGGTAATTTGTGTGACTAGATGCGCGACTTTGTCACATTAACAATAACAGCATTTGTGCCCCCGTGCCACAGCAGGCACGCAGTTTGTGTTTTCCTTGGCTTGCCTGCGGACATCTTACAAATTTTCCATTTTGTGAAGAATAAGGACACTTTGTGCTCTCAAAACAACTTCACTCATTAGGCTTTGCAGTGCACTCCCGTTACGCTAAAAGCTTGTGCCGAGCTCAAACCTGCAGTGAAACGAGCGTCCCTGATGGCGCCCTGCTCCTTGTACCTATGTATTTTCATAAGTCGCAAAATGTCTAGCCAGCAGTTTGTCTCAAAGCTAGTCAATAAAACCTTTGGAGGGGACTGCTGGTACCCAAGCACCTGCTGAGGAGCAGGGTGGGAATGGGGGAGCCCCCGCAGAGGTGCCGGGAGGGCGGGTGGGTTGTGGCATCATGTTTTCCCAAGAACAGGTTGTCTTCCTTCGTCAACGAGGGAAAGATGTAGCAGCTGAAATTTGGTCGGCAATATCAGTTTTTTTGCAGATTCCTTGATACTGATTCCCTTTGAAATGGTATTTTTAAAGGAAAAGTAGAAATAGTTTTACGTGCCGAGTTCAACTTATGTTCAGAAAAGTCCCCATCCAGATCCACATCACAGAAATGCTCTTTAGCAGAGCGGGTGCAAGAGCTGCTTGCTGCTGTTGGAGGGGCCGTAAGCAGGACCACGTTATCGGTGGGGTTCATTGCACTGGCCCAGGCGAGGTCCAGGGCTTTGCCCAGGATTAGCACTCGTGTGGTGGTTCTGGTACCTGCTACGGCCAGTTACTTGGATTTCATTCATGTTGGGCTTCGTATTCCATGACCCGAGATGCGTGTTCATGCACCGGGTGTCCATGTGGTGCTCAGGCTTCCTCGTGTGTCAGTGGAATAACGACATGTTAAACAACTATCCAACTCTGCAGTATTTTCAAGGCTTTGTTAGTGACTGCCAGCACTGAGCAGGCTTCTTGCTCTTGCTTGAACTGCCTTTCCCTGCTTTACGGAGTTGAGAGCTTAGTTGCTGGGGAGCTGCACAGAGCTCCAGCAACTCGTGAATTAGAGAGCAATAGAAATTGGCCGGATCTGCAGTACCACCAATACAAATATTCTGTTCTCTTTTGAGGAGTCAGGACTTTCTGGATGGCCCAACAGTGATTGCAGTCACCCCTGTGGCGTGGGGCTGTGCTGACACCCCTCCTGCCGCCGGCTAATCGTACGTTAGAAAGGAGGTGGAGGTGGCAAATGCTGTATGTCCCAGCTCAGGGGTTTCCTTTCCTGCTTGACTTTGGAGATGTCGAATGCAGCAAGGGATTCGGGAAGCCGGGCAGAGTCTGGCCGGGCTGGCGGGGGCTGGTGAGGGGACCCCTTCTCTCGCCATCACACCCCAGCAAGGTGTGCTGTTACCTCTTCTGAGAAAATGAGTCTTTCTTCAGGGAGCAGAAGGGTACCCAAATAAAGAGATGTATTAACTGCCCATTTCGAATGAGCTTTGTCTCTAGGTGGGTGGTTTTGGCCGAAGCAATAACTGCCTGGGAGGGGGATACAGGTTTTGCACAAGTGGAGTAACATGGCTTTAAAAACCTGGGCTGGACGGGACAGCGAGAGCCAGCACTTCCTCCCCTAATGCGTTCAAAAGCAGCAGTTTTAAATCGGATTAGGATTTTAACAAACACTTCATGGTTTACTCTCCACAGGGAGGATCAAAGCCCAAGGAGGACTCTTTAGCTGTTTGCTTTTCCTTTATGTAGAAACTTCACCGTGGCTGCCCTAAAAAACCCACTAAATACAATTAAAAAAAATCCCTTCTCAGAAAAGCAAATGACTTGACCACAGCCTAAAATAAGGTGTTTGTTATCTGCTGACTTTTTTTTTTTCTTCTCTATTTGCTGCTTTACTGAGCTCCCATTCAGAGGCAGTGCAGGGAGCAGGTCTGCATTCCCAGCTCCAGCTGAACTGGAGTTTTGGGAGATCCCAAAACCGGACCATGTATTTGCTTTAACGCGCTCTGTCATCACAGCTCCTGGGCAAAAAATGAGGTTCAGCATTTACTCCATTGAAAAATACAGTAGTGCAGCATCTCACTAGAGAGAAGGACTGCTGCAGTATTGCACAGATTTGCGTATGGACTTTCTTTTGCTATTTGGTGGCAATGTTTTTAAAATAATAGCAGTTTGTGCGCATAACCCTGTTGAAGATGACCAAGGGTTTGTCCTGCTGGGGTTTGTCCTGCTGCTCAGAGACATAAGCAGCAAGGTTTTAAAAAAAATAGCAATAACAGGAGAGGAAAAATAGTTTTGTGGTTAAAATAGGGCACCGCGTCTGACCCTCTGGCTTCTTCCTATTATTGTGCCAGAGACTTTTCTGAAAGAAATCAGTTGGGACTGGTCAACCTGGAAATCTGGAGCTGAGGTGCCGCAGGGACGTGTGCTGGGGGGTCCCTGGGCTGGGGGGCTGTGTGGCCGCAGCCCCTCCGTGGGCAGGGGGTGAGCTCCTCCTCCCGTCACGCCTCATCTGTAGATGGAACGTGCCGCGAAGCCCGTTTCTTGGTGTTTGTGGGGGAAACGTGGTATTGACTGAGGAAGGGTCCGCTCGTGCCAGTGGATTCCCAGGGCTTTGACTAGAGAGAGCAGCACGGAACGAAGCCCTGCGTCCCGTACCCCGCAAATCCACGTGTTGGGTGTGAGGCCAAACGTTCTCGCTCTCTTGGCGCCTTGCAGACGGCATCTCGCAGAGCTGCATCCCGGGCTGGTGAGCTGGTTCAGGCTTCGGTCCAAGCTCTGTGCGCCTTTGCCAGCCCAGCCGAGGACCTGGCCAGCCTTCCTGGCCTTCGTGGGAGGGTGCCTCAACCAAAGCCTTGGCTGATAAGCGCGTGATCACGGGGGTCTGAGTTGTGCCAACGGTCCGAGGAATGTTTGCAAGGTCGATGGGCTACGATGCCCACAACTTATTTGTTGGCTAATGCCTGTTCTCTCCTCCCCACGTAATGCGGTTTAGTTCAGAAAGCGAACTAAATGCAGAATGAGGATTAAAGTGTGTAAGCACTGAGGGATGTTTTGTAGGTGATGCTTTGTAGAAAATCATTACTTTGAAATGGTGGAATAGAAAAGAACATTTTTCAGGCTTTTCAGACATAACATGTTGTGGAAAAGAGGCTTGGAACAGATGTACTTGTAGTTTATTCCATTTATCATATTAAAAATAAAGAAAAGACAATTTCAGCTCATTTACTGCTTTATTAGTTCAAACAAAGAGCTTTTCTAATCAATGTGTATGGCAAACACAATGCTTTCATAACTGGCATTTGGAACTAGTGATTCCAAAATTAGTGAGACTGTCCTTGTTTATTGTGTGGTAACAAGTCAGACAGTTAATACATTGGTCTAATCCTACCGTTCTCTTATAGTCATTTTAGTATAGGAAAAATTATAGTCTTATTTTTAAATTTTAAAGCATTTGAGGGTTGCTTTTTTCCCTCCATCTGTTTGAGAAAGCGCAGCTAGAAATGAGAAGGGCTGTACAGGAAATGTTCACAAAGGCAGGCATCTAAACTACATCTAAGGGAGTCTTTTGCTCTTATTTATCTAGAGGTATTTATTGATTTTTTTCCTTCCTTTCCAAAAATACTGATTTAATTTATGAGGTGATTGAAGAGGCTAGGAGAATAATTTTACCTCTAAGAGTGCAGCATTGTCCAACTAATTGCCCAGGAAACAGAGAAAAGATCTGCTGATCTACCCCTGCAGATGTTTCTCATCTGTAATACAGACCAATTCTAGCCTTTTTTTTTTTTTTGATTGCTGTTTATTTTGATGCTTTATTACATTGCCATTACCAGGGAGGAAACAACGCACAGAAATCCAGCAAGATGCTATTTGTACTTTGGTAATATTTATTCAGCAACAGTTTGGGGTTTAACCCCTTTCTCTCTCCCTCTTCTTTCTCTAGTTGTGAGCTGTCGCTTCCATTCCTTCATTGGGAACAGTAAAACATGCTGATGGGTGTATGGGCTGATAGCCACCCTGGATGTTAAACTACCTGAAATTTTATATATTAATGCTTCTTTCCAGAGTGTAACTAATAAGGACCTGTTGGCTTTTTTTGCCACCTAGTGCTTCTGTCCCTGCATTACTGTGAAAGGTTGGTATGTGCGAGGAGTAAGGAACCATATGCTGCAGCCTTCTCAGCCAAATGCATGTTTGATTTGTCGGAGAAGTTTCCTTGTACAAGTGGAATAAACTTAAACCTTCTGTGTCTTGCTAGGGAGCTACCAAGGGCTGGGGCAAACCTTTTGTATACTAAATGGGAAGAAGCAGGCTTATATAGTACCTCTTGCTTTTGGAGTCATTGTGATCTGGATTTTAAACTTGGCGAATCCTTCTCTATGAAAGATGCTAAGCTTGCTGATATTTTATGTGTTTGATAGGATGATACATGTTCCCACCGTGTACAGAGCTTCAGATCTTTTAGCTGTGCACACAGAGCATCTCTGTCTTCTGGATCCGTAGCCAGTGATGCTCTGACACACCGAAGCTATCATTCCATGTGATTAAAAATGTCTGAAAAATTACATATAGGCAGAGCCAACAATCCCGTGCTGCTTTATTTCTCCAGATTTCTACTGAAGATCTTAATGTGCAAGGTGAGTGTGCCTACTTCTATTGCATGCACTTGCATTTACCCACAGGCGCATATGTAATTTAAGGTGATGATGTGCACTATAGCTGAAAATGGGCAGAATCACATCTGTATCTAAACTGGGTGGTTGCAAGAAATGCAGTCCGATCAGAGCTGTGTGTGTGTGTTCATACTGAGGGACGGCGGAAGCCCTCCTTTCCCCACGCAGGTTCTGGCTTCAGCAAACCCTGTGGTATAATGGAGCTGTTCTGCTCCGAAGGAAGGCGGGTGGATTAGGAAGAATTTTATATTAGTAATTTTCTTCCACCGGGCCATGTTGCATTCAAGTCCCACCACAGCTTTACAGCTTACCAGGCTACTCGCCGTCCCTTCTGCAAGCAGCGGACCTGCTCTTGTCCATCCACCTGCAGCTGTGGGTCTGAGGCAGCACTCGGGGGGGCTGCGTGAGCCAGCGCTCTGCAAAGCTTTGCAGTGACGATGGCTGCAGGTTAGAGCAGCACCGACAGACTCCTGCAGTGGGTTATATATTGCTTTTTGGTACCTGGCTATGGCATCCAGACCTCCCAACTTTTCATAATCCACAAATGGAAAAGTGGCACTTAAAATGAATTTATTCAGGTGGGAGCACTGTAAAACACAAAAATAAGGCTTTTGACTTGCTGCACCTACATTTGAGTGTCAATGAAAAGCTTTTTATTTGGTTTTAGAGCCAGACTTTCAGAAACCAATGTGCCTTGTGGTCTGGAACCGAATGTTACGGGTAGCAGATCGGAATGGGGCACTGCACAGTGAGAAAGGAATTGCTAGCAAAGCTGCATGGCGGAAAGGCAAGAAAACATTTGGGCACCTCGTAGGAGAGCATTTGCCTGGGGAAGGCTGGAAATGGGAGGGGGAGAGATGGGAGAGGCAGAACCCAAACAGAAATTCCTTTGGGATAAATAAGCAAGTCTTAATTTGCACGCCGTCGGGTTTTCTTCGCTTTTCTTCCCCACGCACGGCGCACGCCTGCTAGCCTGCTTCGTGCAGCCGTTGGCGTGTGCCACGCAGCTGGATCACCCAGCGTGCCCAGGCTGCTGCCTGCCGGGCGGCGCGGGGAATCCACTTCGGGAGCTTTTCGGCTCCCTTCAACCAGAGAAGCTGCCTGTTCCCTGAAGACAAAGAGGAAGAGAACCGTGAAACGATGGTGGAGATGCAGGGAGAATGAGCAGGCACGGTTTTCCTTTGCTTATTTTATTTGACACTGTCCTTAAACATAAGGTCATTTTATAGCCTGCCCGAAGGCTGCCAGGCGGAGGAAGTTACCTTGCAAAGGAAGGAACTAGCCCATACTGTCTAAATATTGTCGATTGTGTAATGAATGGAGGCCATGGCTTGAGAAATCTCAACAGTAGCTCTTTGTGCCCTGGCCACCTCCTGCCAAAGTACTTTCCATAATTAGGCGTAAAACGTATTTACATTCCTGTTGTCTTTGGTCCTGGACACACACCTGTATGTGTGTGTATGTACATGTATGAGGTGCAAGCATATATATTCCTACGCATTTAGAATATGTGTTTCTGCCCAGTGCTCGTGAGAACAGCCACAGCAACCGATGGATGTAATGGGTATGTGTGCTTTGAGAAAGTCAGGGGTCGTAACTGTGAGAGGCAGAAGGAATCCATTGGATTCATCCCTCTGCCAAGCAAGAGTATAATCCCCATATAGAGAGATACTGTATTTTGTCTGAATCAGAAGGTCTGGACTGAATGCTCCCTTTTAAAATTCATTGACGTTTGCATGGAAACCAGAAAAATGGGCTTAAGTCAAGAATGCAATAACCTCACTTAAAACTGCTCTCCATGGCAGACACTCATCCGCGTACAGCCTTTCTGCTTGTGTGAAGATAAATGGTGGAGTAAAATACTGTGTATAGCTGTATCACTAGCATATTTATAATACAGCAGTTGATGTACAACAGCTTTTCCATGCGCATTTCCCCCGCTCCCTTCATGATAATTAGCAGCCAGACATTGATTAGTTCAGTTTGGGGGGAAAAAAGTCATGCAGGACAACTGGATACTTCAGCAAAGAGATTCCTGAAACGTGTCCAAGGGAGAACTGAGCGGTCATGTGGCGCTGGCTCTGTGCCTGCTTCCAGCTGCCGAGTTTCATTAAAAGACTGCCAAAATACATTAATTAGTCTTCTAGCATAACTTTCCTGTGCAGGCAATGCTATAGCTTTCGCGGCCATGCCATCGGGACAGAAGAGATGGTCTGTACGATGCATGAATGATGCCATGATGCAACCTCTACGTCAAGATGTGTCCCCTTCCTGAGGCTCCCAGGAGCCCACCTTGGTGGTGGGGTCATGCTGGGGAGCCAGCAGCAGGGGAGGCAGCCTGGTCCAGATTTGGGCTTTCCCAAAGTTCAGTGAGGCTCCAGATCTAGGGCTGTTTCCAACTTACCTCTGTATGAAATCTCCTCTGACAGGTCTTCCCAGCAATAGTGTCAGACAAATACTCTCAAATGGCTAAATTTGTATTATTATCTGTATGGCAGTCGGAAGAGACACTCTCAAATTTACCGGCGTAATCCCCGCTCCTATTGCAAAACTACTTGTAGTAATTCTGCAGAAATTCAAGCAAAAAGTCGTGCTCAGGCTCATCATGAGTTTACTTTTTCTCCGGATGCTTTCTGAGCTTTCAGGCACTTAATGGAAACACCAGTGCTCACACTTGGAGGGCAGGCTGGAAAGTTTGCGTGGGCTTGTGTGTGTGCCAGGGAGTCACTTTTTTGTCTGTCAGAAGCCTATTTCCATTATGCTTTTGTCAAACTTTGCCTCCATAAAGGGGAATTTGGACTTTCCGTGTCAAAGCGCCCTGCAAATGTTATCCAAGACCTTTACCTCTAGTCTACTTTACCTATAGTTTGTCATAGGAACACCTACCAGCACTTGACCAGGAGCAGGGAAGGCAGGGCTAGCACTCTTGCCCTTTGAGGGAAATGTCTGCTGATTTGTTTTTTCACTTTTTTCCTCCCTCTGTGTTCACAATTTTAGATGCATGCTCATGCATATGCTCTCTTTAACAGCCTGTTTTTCCTCTAACCACTTGCAGCTTCAAAACCTCTCTGCATCTTCTCAATGTAAATACATTTTAGCTTGCCCAGCGCAGGCTGGGGAGACAGTAGTGACCTTCAGCTGAGGGCAAAGCATTTGAATTTGACCTAGTTTGCTGAAGAGTTTGGTGGTGGCAGGGCAGCTGCTGAGCTCTCTCCTCCTCTGCCCTCCTCTTGGTGACGGTCCTTGGGAAGCCCCGGGGGCAATGTGGGGGAGATGCCCCATGCGAGTGGGAGAGCAGAGCTTAAGGAGGATGAAAACCTCAGGACTTGAGTTTTGGGTGATGTTTGGGTACCTAAGATGCAGGCAGGCTGGGCGCTGGGTTTCTCTGTAGTGCCAGCTTTTGTATTTGCAGCTTTAGATGTTTGAATACATCTTTAAAAATCTGCTGTTGGTTAGTAACACAAAATGCCCTTCACAAAACACTCATTTTTCGTTGACTACCTAAATTTTTTCTCTTTGGTTGCTTTCCTCAAGCCTACTTGTGTGAAGGCAGCTGCTGCGGGAGGAAGCAGGCTGCCCTGGGGCTTCCTGAGACTACCTGGTTGCACCAAGAAGAGCCATGATTGCTTTGCCAGATCTCGTTCGTCCTCTGCAAGATCTTCTGGGCAGTACAGCTATTGCTTTGCTTGGGCATTGATAACACACGGCACCACAAAGGGCCTGGCCTTGCTCCTGAACACTTCAGAGGGCAATCCTAAGTGTAGAGGGGCTCTCACTCCCCAAATCTCATTCTCCTTTGAGTGTGCATGTGTGTATATACGTATATACACTTAAATTGAAGCTTAACTGTGTTGCTGAGTCACAATTACAATTCCTTTATCCAAGGCTTCTCAGATCTGTAGAGTTTTGTGTCTGCGTGGCTTTGGACAAGTTATTTCTCTCTGTGGATTCAAAGTTTGGTCGAACTAACATTGGTCGGGACAGTAACTTCTAAAAGGCTACGTGGGGATTCACCAGAACTCACCTGTCAGTGGCTGGAGTTAATGCAATAGTTCAGTTCTTATGTATGTAAAAAGTCAGCCAGTTATTGATGCAAATGCAAGCAACTTTGCAGTGGTTTATGCAGGGTGTAAATAAGTTGGCTTAAAGACACGTCTTTGAGCAGTGCAAACTGGCCTGTGGTGAAATTAATGGTCACACATGAGGCACTTTGAAAAAGTCAAATGCAAGGTTTCATTGGAGTGCAAGTGTGTCTGTGTCTTACACACAGTTAATGAAGGAGCTATGGCCAGACGACCTCCAGAGACCTGCTTTGCCTTCAGTCACAGAGCAGAGAGTTTGAGCTCCTAGCATAACCAACAGGTGCCCGACAAGTTAGACAAAATCAAAAGAAATAATTTTCACGTGCATATTTTAGTGGGTTTTTTTTAAAGACCAAGCAGGGAGGAGTGTCTGAAGTGGGGCTAATTTAATAAACGCACACTAGAATCGTAATAGCTCTTTAGATTTTGCTGTTTTCTGCAGTACTGGTTTCTCAGGAGCACTGTGGGGTGGCCCCTCTGGAAGTGTATTTGACTTTCGTTAGGGGAAATGTGTCTTTAAAATTAAGTTCTCTCCTTATCTCAAGTTTAAAGTGCAAAATTCCCAGGTTGGAAGCAAGTTAAAATTTCCTGTTCCAGCTGCATCTGCATTCAGTCTCAGGAGCAGATACTTGGCTGTAATAAAGAAAGAAATCAGTATTGCAGGTAAAAAGGACAAACAGAGGAAAAACATTCTTTCAAAAGCCCCCCCAAGCAGTTTTCAGGATAATTTTCACTTATTTCCGAATAACTCCTACCACTGGTCAGCCTTTAAAAATAACAAAACCAAAAACAACCCCACATCCCTGCTGATGAACACCACGGACTTGCTTGTAGCTTATCTAATGCCTGAACATCTGTTTCTCCCTTGCCCGAGAGGTTCTCTTGCGATGAGTTAATGCAATTCCCTACACAAAGGTTAAATAAAGTTGAGAGGCTCTGACCGGTGGCGTCGTGCCACAGAGGCCCGCACTGCAAAAAGAGCTTCACCGCGGAAATATCCAATTCTAATTCAGAAAGAAACTCAGGAGGGGGAAAAAAAGTCACCTTGGCTAAGCCAGGGCTGCAGCTCCGAGCTTTCCAGCTTGAGGAAAAGGTACTTAAATATGGCAAGGGTGCTTTGAACCATGCGCTTTTCCTGGGTCTGAGGAGCTGGTGCTGGTGGTGAGCTTGGCGTCTGCTTCCTTCTGCTTGGGCAGTTCATCGTCCTGCTGTGGGATGGACTTGGAAGCTGACTACCTGTTATTGGTGATTGTGTAGTATGTGTGCACAGGATTATTTAATACTTTTTTTGATTATTTAATGCTCTTTTGCATGTTTGACAGCAGGGCCCTTTCTGACTGGAGCAGCCGGAGGTGGGAAGGGGTGTGGGGCGATCCCACCACCACTGAGTCCTGGAGGTGATGGACTGATCCGTGGGTGGTGGGTGGCAAGAGACGCTCAGTGCAGCACGGACACGGCTGTTCCCTGTGGGGATATCACACATGCATGATGGGGAATGTTGGATGTCCGTAACCTTGCAGTGGTGCAGGACTGCTGTACGTGGGGAGCGGCTCCTTCAGAGGCTTCGGCAGCTGTGGGGAGCGCAGCATCCTTGCAGGCAGGGACACTCACGGAGTGCAGCACAGCATGACTTCGTCGCTTCCTGACTTTCTGAAGAGGGAAAGGGAAGTAAGGGATAGCTTAGACCTTGGCATTTGGTTTTCCAAGTCTTGTCTCCGTTTTCTGCCTATCAATAATTGTTAGCTTGCAGTTGTTAGTGTTAGATTTTTGTGGGATCAGCGCCTGACAACTTGCCCATAAGACTGTTTGTGGTACAGAGCCAAAGAAATCTGGGTCTTGAGTGAAGACCCTTCCCTTAAGATTAGTTCTGCTCAGAAACTTACAGTGCTGCTATGAAATGTTGCATAAATTAAGGCAATACTTGTCTCTTCCACTCCTCCTTGTTTTCCCTATCCCGTTTCTCACTCTCCACGTCACAAGGCAACTCCACTGTGAGGCACTTAGATGCATGATTGTGGAAATCTGTAGCATGTGATGATGTCTCATAAAGGTAGAGAGTCCTGATACGGACAAACCAACCCCCTGTATTGTCATGCCATCCTGCGATGGCATGTACTTGTAGTGCTTTCTCTAGTCAAGCAAGCAGAAGAGCACTGGCAATTCATCTTTTCATGATGCTAGAGAGCTGGAAGTGTTTGGTGTTGTAACTCCCCAGAGTTCGTGATGCCATTGCCATGATGTTGGCTGAAATCTCTGCCAGGCCAAGTGCCGTGTTGGGAGCAAGGTTGGGGCAGCCCGGTGGCAGGGGCTCTGCTCTGACGTGCTCTGCAGCACAGGACGTGCCAAGACGTGGTGCAGAAACCTTCATGCATCCAACACCATTTGGAGATGACGGGGCCTTCCCTGTCCTTGAGGAAAGTGCAGGGCAGGAGGGCACCTGTGACAACATCGTCCTCCCTTTCCCTGTCTTTGTGGGGAGTCACAAACCAGCTTTCGTGGTGTTCCTCCCATTTATCAAACCAGTACCCTGTTTCCACTCCCCTGCCCCTGCCAGGTCTCGGCGAGCGGCAGGCAGGGCTGTTATCGCAGGCAGCTCCCAGCTGTGCTGCTTTCGGCTTTGGTGGCAAATGCCGTGATCTCCTCTTTAAGTTTTGCTTTCCACTGGAGTGTGAATTAGCCCCGTGAGAGGAGCAGCCTCTGACGGGACCCGGGCAGGGATGCCTTAGCGGGTGGTACAGCTGGGGTTACTCTGCTTTCCCACTCTTTCCCACGTGCCGCACAGAAACAGTCCTGCGCTCTTTGGATGGGCTCGTTGAGAGTTGATAGCCGTGGTGGTCCAGCAATGGTGGGTGGTGAGACTCTTACTTTGGCTTCTAAGTCATGAAGGGAGACTGCTTGACAGTGGGAGAAATAAAGTGAGTGTGATTTGGTGGAATAAAACCTGTTTGCTGGCAGAGTTATTTTGAAGGTGGGGTTTGGTTTTTTTTTTTTTCTTTTTTTGTTCTTTAAAGAGAAAATTCTCCTTGTAACTTTGATCACGATGAATTACACAGTCTGCTTGATCCAGGAAATATCAAATGTATATAATCCTGTAGCACTGATTCAATATTTAAGTAGCTGGAAAGGCAGAATTATACGGTTGCATGTAATCCTTTCTTTGGTCTTTCTGTCTTTCTCTGACAGGCAGATCCAATAACATACTGTGGCAATCCCAAAGCACATGGCACAGATGCTATCTATCGTGGCAAATAGTTAGCATCATGTTTGAACCATCCCTCTTTGGAAGAAAAAGCCTCTTCCTCGCATGTGGGAGTGGGGTTTTCATGAGAAAAGCCTGTCTGTCCCCATCCCGCCCGGCTGCTCGTGGCTGAGGACTTGGTTTTCTGTAAGAGAAACCCCCCACGGGGACCCTTGGGGGCTCAGCTCGATGCTTCGGGAGTGGGGAGGGACTGCCTGGTGGCAAGGACTTCCAGCACAGCTTCTGGTGGTGTGTTGGTATCAAAACGCTCAAACACTGTGAGCTGGGACATATCTCCATACCAGAGGGTTGGGTTAGAATTCAAGGGTTAGAGTTCATAATACTTAAATCTGCAATATGTTTCCATTTACTTGCATTAATTCATTATTATTTTTTTTAAATTGGTTTTTGGTTTTTTAGTCTTGTTTATTTCCAGTTGTTCTACCCTAACCATTGTGATTAGAAACCTTTTTAAAACTTAAAATTAAGATTTTGTGCATACCATAGGATCCCAGCTTTTGGGTCTTTAAGAACATCTCTGTCTCCTGAGATTCAAAATAAAGTTATGAAAGAGGGCACCAGGATTTGTTTAAATGCAGGTGACACAGATTTGAAATAGAAGAACCAGTGAATTGAGTTAATACAATAAATCTTGCATCTAGCAATTACTGCAAAATAGCTGTGTGTCCTCTCTCTTTAGAATAAGTGTGTTATCTGCTGAAGGCCAGTTCTTGCAATAGGACTGAGCTGGGCCAGGCAGTTGCCTTTGACCAACCCAACCAAATTGGTTGCGTTGTGGTTTTGGATGCAGAGAAGCCAAATTAAAGACACCAGGTGGGAGGCAGATAGTCAGGAGCAGGGACAGGACCTGGGCATGGGCTGCTCATCCCTTCTTCTGCCCAGGGTAGGCTGCCTCTTCCAGCATTTTATTCCTAGTTCTCAGGTCTTGAGAGCACATGGGAGATGGGGATGGCCTTTGGAATGAAGGACCAGCCAGCTGCCCCTCTCCTTCATCCCCATTGCTTCTGCCCTTGAGCTTTGCCAGCCCATGGTGCCTTTGGAGGAGCAGCTTGGGTATGATTACACCAGGTTGGTATAGCCCAAAAGTCAACACATTCGGCAAGAATAAGGGCCGCTGCCTGTGTCCGCCTGCGTGGCCCCAGCGAGTTATTGACAA
The DNA here is from genome assembly GCA_013401275.1 of Pandion haliaetus. Lineage (NCBI taxonomy): Eukaryota > Metazoa > Chordata > Aves > Accipitriformes > Pandionidae > Pandion > Pandion haliaetus. The sequence continues at coordinate 132,478 of VYZV01035007.1, read as the reverse complement.
ACACCGCATCCACACTTTTACTTTTCTGTCCTTTCCTTTCTGTCTCGGCTTTCGGCTCCTCTGGCTCCTGCATCCTGCGAGGCTGCACTTCACACAGAGCAGCAGGAGCATCAAAGAGGAGATCCTAAATAAAAAACCTGCTTTATGACATATCTTCAAAGTGCCTTTTTAAAAGTTCAAAGGGCGTGAGGAAAGGAGGGGATCAAAATCAAAGGAAGATTGGGGGGAGGGCAATTAAAGCCTCAGAGGAGCTTTATGGCATGTTTTCTGTAACACTTTCAATGCCAAAATCACAAGGGTTCCCAGGACCAGCTCTTCTCTTTCCGTCAGACTCCTCATTTACTTGCACCGGTTTCAGTGCAGCTCGGCAGCTCCCAGTAGCTTCTGCCCTGTGCACAGGTACAGGGCACCCACGTTTTTACTTTCAGTGATGAATTTCATGTAAGACCAAAAATTCCCATTCTGTTGCCTCCAGGGCAAGGGGGAGATACTTGTTCTGTACTGGCTGGGAAGTCCTGGGGCTGACAGAAGAGCTGTTCCACTCTTGGGGAAGGACAGCAATGAGACACGATGGCCATATGCGTCTCTGCTGCTCTTTCAACGGGTTTGAGGTGATTTCTTCTTTTCTTCTCCCAGTGCCTGCCTCTGACAAACTGCAGCTCCTGGACAAGGAGTTGAATTGCCGTCTTTGGAAACCTCCTAGGGAACTGGGCTCACTTTTAATGAAAAGCTTTTTTTTTTTTTTTTTTTTCTTCCCCTTTTTCTTCCAAAAATGCATCTCCTAATGTCTTCTATTGCAGGGCCAAATTATTTAGTGGGTGTTTGGGAGACTTCTATTACTGGAAAGGGACTTTTCCTCCTGAGCAAATGTTGTGGATCTGACTCCAAGCAAGAAAAGAGAAGCAAAGCGCATGCCTCTGTATGAAAACCCCAGGTACCACCTAGGGACTCTGCTTTACTTATAAAGACAGGGAAGAAACCCAAATAAATGGCATGTATACTTCTTAATATTCAATTGGCTCTCACAGTTTGATCATTTTCCTGCTTCTCTCTGCCTTTTTTAAACAGCGTAGAAAAAAAGTGATGTAAGAGGCGAGGGAAAGAAGTCAGGCTATTTTTGACCCAGGATGAAACCTTCTTTACTGATGGGCACGTGCCCACTGAGGTGACCTGGAACCTCTTCACTGCTGTGGGGATCGGAGAGTGGCCCAGGGCTGAAGCTAAAAAGGGCAGGGATACACATTGCTGAACAGCTTTGCCAGGCTGTGCTACAGTTTTGGGAGCTTTCAGGCTTGTGTGTTTAAATGGAAGTGGAAAGACTGAGAAGAAAAATGAATTATCTGAGAAAAGAAGGTGGATATCAGTGGGGGGGTGTGAAAGGCTCATGCTCAGAGGAGCCATGGAAGACTTCCTTGGGCTGTGGAGGAGCAGCCTGTGGATCCGTTCTGTTGCTAACCATGTTTAAACCATCGGCCAACAAATGCTTTTCCTCCATAGGGGTGATGGTGTTTCCTCATCTGACTGCTTGTCCAGAGTTCATAGACTCAACACGTGTGTGTTGTTCCTGCAGCAATACTCAGTCCCAGGTAAGCTCGCCTAAATGAAGCACTTTCCCACAGATGCTTTCTAGGGCTGCTGCTCAGAGTAAGTCAGAAAACTGTAGCTAAACACCCTTCTTGTTAATTCATTCTCCTGTTTTTTTAATACACTGAACTATGCACCTTGTGCTGTGCACTCTGGTTTAGGCAGTCATCCAAAAATAGTCAACAGTGGTGCGTATATGGGAGATAAAATTCAGTGTGCGCTGTACTGTTGTGGAGGTCTCAAACTGTGGTGCGTGGGTGGTGGTCTGGAGAACAGCTAGTGCAAAGAAACAAATCAAATTACTTGTCTTTCACCCAGAGGTCCCAGTTTCACTAAACATCACTGGAAAGGGCACCTCAAGGTGAAATTCAGTAAGTGTTTAATATACCTCAGCAAAAAGGTAGAATTTACACTTTTATTCATTGGCAACTACAAGGGGGAATTTAAGGCATGTGGAGTAACGAATCAGATTGGAACTTGCCTTAGAGACCGGGGCTGAGACCTGTAAGGTTTGTTTACAAGAGGGGATTTGCATCCAAGTGAGATCCTTTAATATAAGCTCTTTATATTAATTGGTTTGAAGCAGGCATGTCTCAATGAACAGATGGCTTTATTTCCCTCGCAGTCATCGAGGCCACGTGGGAGGATTTCCTTTTCAAATACACCGTCAGCAGTGGGGACAGGCACACAAAGTCGTGTCTTGTGCCGTGCCAGGGCTGGGGCACGGTGGGACCATCCTGGCAGTGCCTGGTGGGCAGCGTGAGGGAAGGAGCCCCATGTGCTTATCAACCCACTGGCTTCTTTCTCAGTATCCCATAATAGCACGCACGTTAAAGGATGTGACACTGTTTAGGAGGTTATTAATGGCTTCCCACGGGGACTGGGAGCCTCGCAATTTCCATCCACCTCACCCAGGGGCCAGAAATAGAAAGGGGCTCTTCTGTATTCCCCCACGTCTTGCTCGGCCGTGGGTCTACCAACAGTAACTGTGGGAAAAGCTCATGGTGCTCAGACGTGTTTTCCCTGCTGGGGGGAAAAGCAGTGAGTCAGCAGAGCTAAAGACGTCTATCAATGATGTCAATTCTTCCTCCTGACTCCTCGACACCCAGCTCCACTCTGCTGTCACCGCTGGCGAAACCTTCTGCGGGCATTTGGGTCACAGGACAGAGCCGTTTGCTCTTGGGACAGTAACGAAGGGCTGTGGTCACCTCTGGGGTCCCCTTCTTCTCAGCCTGGAGCAGGCTCGTATCCCTCGGCGGGGCTTGCTGCACCAGTCTCAGACTGTGAGGGGAAAATAAAGCTTCAGTATAAGCAAACAAAACACGACTTTGTCCTTTGAGCCCAGCAAGGACAAACTGTCACCAAAGTGCCAACCTCGGTACCTCTTAAATCATTCCGACTTGTTCCAGTTTTGGGCACGTCGAACTTAATGGGTATGGGATGCTTAGTAGTGTTTGGGTTGAGTGGGAGAGGAGAAAGACTCAGCTGTGAGGAAGAGGCTTTGATGTTCAGGGCTGCTCTTGGGCTGCTGCATGCCAGGGCGGCAGCTCGGGCTCTGCAGCTGCGTGGGCTGACATCCCTGCCAGCACTTGCCTGCATCCCCGAGGACAAATTCTCATGTATTGTAGAAAAAGCCGCATGGCTGCACCCTGTAGCATGGCACGGCACGCTGCAGGGGGGCATGGCCATGCCACATGGTGCCATACTCACCACTTGCCCCAGTGTTGCCACAACGATGCTTTCACCAAAACCTGCTTTCCTGCACCTGCTTTCCACCGCACCGCTCTCAGCATCACCTGGAGCAGCCGGTGCAGGGGCATGCCGGCGCAGGAGAGGCAGCTGGGACATGCACACGTGCCTCCAAAGTGTTTGTATCGTTCGAGCTCACAGGCATAAAGCCTGGCATCGTGTCGGCATTTCAGCCTTTGCTCACCGTGATGCTAGCCGAGCTGCGGCTCTCGCTGGCTGAAGTGGCAGAGGGTGGGAATCCCCTGATGGGCCAGCGAGCTGCTGCAGGGTGCAGGCAGGGGATGGGGAACTCTATTAGGTGCAACTTCTTCCAGGGGGAACCTGCGCTCCCTGGGCCGTCAGGAGCAGCCTGGTTTGCACTGCTGTGATGCACCATGCCTACAGGCACGGTTCACCACCAAGCCACTGAGTTGCCACCCATGGGCATTGCTCTTCATTTGGCAACCCCTCCCAAAGCTGCGGCGAGCGCGGTGCGTGCCGGCCCCGCCGGGCAGGTGCTGCTGTGGGGCCACGCGCCGGCTTGGGGATGGCACAAGGGGAAATGCATCCGAGCGGGCAGCTCCTCTCCCAGCCCTGCGTTTCCCCACAGTCTCCTTGTCCTGCTTCTTGGGGCGAGAGGGTTGCGGCCGAAGGTGATGGTGTTGTGCCCAGAAGCAGCACTGCGGTTGCTGGCATTTCCTTGCAGTTTGCTGGTAGAGTGTATATAACTCCATTAAGTAGAGGTTTTAGATGTTTTGGTTTTTTTCCTTTTCCCTGTCTGAAAGTCCGTGGCTGTCGGTGTAAATTCCCGTGCGCCAGCCCTCTCTGTTGCAGGTGGGCTGCAGCGTGGCCTCTGTCTCAGGTCTGTGTGGGTTTTTATTTTATGTTATTTTTGTGAGTGTTGCTAAGAGATGATTCCCCATGGAAGTTGCTAGACCTACACAGATGCAAAACTGGTGTGAAAGGGAGGGGAGACTCCCTGAAACCCAAATGGCAAGCATCGCAAGTGAAAATCTGTTCGGGGATCCTCAGCCACGTATACACAGGCAGTTGCGAGAAAAACAGTGCTGTGCACAGGGTATTGCCATTTCTTGGTGAAGGTCATGGTGCGCAGCACCTCCTGGCATGGCCATCTATTTGAAATGTCCTTTTGTAATGAAACTGTTTTTCTGTGCTCTTCTTAGGCTGCAAATGGTTATGCAAATTCCTAAATATTTTCCTACTTCCTTTTTCGGATGTCTAACATTATGTATTATTTTCTGATACTTACCTAACCTGGGAAATCTGTTTTCCGTCTCATTTCAGCCAAGGCTTTCTTTTTAACTAGTCCTTCCCAGTATTTTCCTTTAACACTTTTGGTTTGCTGAGTGAACTTTGCAATGTGAGGATAAATGAAAGTGAAAATGTATTGCTTGTCACATACTTGCTGTTTAGAGAGGTTTTTTTTTCCCTCTCTGGATTTGAAGAGAGAGATATAAATCATTGATTTAAAAACAGGGTAATTTAACAAGATTATAGGAGAGAGAAAATCCACTTCCTACCCAAAGTAACAGTCTCTTAGCTTTCTCCACCTACACAAGCCATATGCATCCTCTGAGCTGCCTGAGATCCTCTTTTGTGTTTTTCTGGCAAGACTGTGGTATAATAATTAAAGTCCATATGCAAAGCTTTCTCTGTGGAGCCCATGGTGGGTCTTTTAATTACTTTGTAATTGGTCAGAGAGTTACCATCCCTCAGCCCCCAGCCTGCTCTGCTGTGTTTGAAAAGTCCCAGACCTGAAGGGGTATTAAAAGCTCAAAATCTCCGGTTGGAGGGATGTGTTCAAGGGTTGCCTTTTCTTGCCATCTCCATTTTTAACAAACACGAGCAAACTGTGCTTTTCTTTGCCGGGAGCGAAGCCCTGGGATGGGTAGAGCAGTGGGATGCTGTGCTGCATCCGTGTGTGTGGGGGCAGCGGGATGCTGTATCCGAAGGGCTCCACGCTGGTGCAGAGGGATGGAGAGAGGGATGGCCAAGGGAGCGCTGATCCCTGGCTGGAATTGCTGGTTTCCAGTTGCAGGGAGCCTTTGTGCTGACCCCGGGGAGAGTGGGGGATAGCAGAGCTCCTCGCTTGGAGCACTGCAACACCTAAAACTCGGGCATTGTTTAGGCTTGGTCACATCATCCAAATTTACTTTGTCCTTGCAGTGACGGTCCCCCTTCTCCCAAGGGGTGAAGTGGCGATAACTCCCAGGTGTTACCAGCGCAGGATGCAGAGGTTGTGTAAGTGCAGGCTCATGTTTCTGGTGGCCACTTGCTGAGAGTCCTAGAAACAGGTACAGTAACAGTTGTCAGCA
>VYZV01035007.1:104330-124330 GCA_013401275.1 Pandion haliaetus | reverse complement strand
TTTTGCTCACTTTAAGCCCTCTCTCCTGCCTTGCTCATCTTATAATGCATCCCTCTATCCAGCCCCGTCGTCTGGCAGTGGTGGGAGCTGCCCCCAGGGGCAGTGGGTTGGGAAGGCAACGCCGAGCATCCCCGGGTTGGGATGACCAAGGCTGAGGGTTTTCATCCCTGAATGCACATTGTTCTTGACTCTGCCAAGACCAGAGGGGAGAAGAGCTGAGCTGTTTACAATATTGTTTCATAGACTGCTAAAAAGCGGCCGTCTGTTTTCCAGAAGTGCAATGAAACGTTTATGAGTATGGGACGTGGTACAGCTCGCTGCTGACGGAGCTCTGCCGGGGAAAAGGGGCAGTTGCTTTTTTTACGTGCACCACATCCCACATTATGTAGGCTGTTGACAAAGGAATTAACAGGACCTTTATATCTCATTTTCATTCTTCTCTTCCAAGGTGGTAATCTCCCAGGTACCCTGATTTGCAGAGGGCAGAGCAGGCAAGCGGAGCCAGCCAGGTCTGACCCGTACCGCTGCCGGGGTACGCTGGCAAACCAGTCCCGGGGACGGGCAGGGCACGGAACTGGGTAAGGTGCTGTACCAGTCTGCTCTCCAGGTTTGCTTGGCTGTGACTCTTTCTCTCTCACAAGCCCTGGGCTCTTTCTATAGTTCTATATGGTACGTAAGTCCCTGTACCGGCTATGGAGCTACAAAAACCTGTGCTTGCCCATCCATACCTATGCTAATTCACGTTAGCCATTTTAAATCTGGGCATTTTACTGAAAATAAATGAATAGCACAGCAGTTTTTTATTTCTGTGCAAGAGGAGAGGTCATATATCTGCCTCTGTACTTTTACGGCTCCATTTTGGTTATTTCCAGTGCCGCAGCCTTTTTCTCATGTGGAACTTACAGCAGGTCCTTCCAAATAATGACCTGTTTTTTTCCCAACACAGGATCACTCCAAAGCTCATTAAGGTTATTAAAAATATTTATTTTAGGCAAATGGACGCTCTAACCAGAATTGTAACCTGGCTGTAGCTAAATGCAGGAATAAATCAGAATTTGGGTTTTACTGTAATGTCTATGAATGTTTCACTGTATCTTCGGCATAAGGGATCCCATTGTACGTATTTAGGATGTCTACAGCTTTTACGTGGTTTCGTCTACATTTCTCAGGATTTAATATTTGAAGTTCCTTCTAGGGATGTATCAAAGGAAAAGCTGGATTTGAACTCCATTCAGAAAGTTTTCACATATTCAGAATTACTTAGTGCTTATAAAAGGAATTTGCTTCTGTGGGATATGTTTATTATATCTCCTGGAAATGGGGTGTTTTGTCCCATTCAGCAGGAGTTTGGGCTGTGAACTGGACCTGAGGAGCAGAGCAGGGCTGTGGTTAACATCCTCCCGACTCACTCGGGGACGTCCAGCCTAAACCCTTCCTTCCTGCCCAAAGTGGAATCATCATTAACTCGTAACTAGTTTTCAAGAAGAACATTTTTTTGTAGGTTGCGGCGTTCTTCCAAGAATTTTTCAATTTTTACAAATGAAAATATAGTCCTAACCAGATGCCAACTAAAATGCACTTACTTTATACCAGCTAGCCAAGGCACCGCACCACAAGCTCTGCGGTGCGACCTTTAAAATAGCCTTTCTAGAACAAGCTGGGAAGAGCACTCTCTAAAAAGCCACAATTGCAGCTACTCTTATTATTCATAATATCCTTGATGGAGAGGAACTTAAAAATAATACTTAAGGAACTTATGCTTCAACAGGCCCCAGTAGACTTAGTTTATGTGCAGTGCAAGCTTCCTTCGTGGGATTATAGACTCGGGACTGTGATTATAGTGTTGATGATAATGTACGTTTTCTAAATCATTACTTGCATAAGAATAAAATAAAATAAAAGGAGTGAAGCCTTTGCTTCACTTTTCTTATGCAAATGAATGGATCAGTGATTGAGCCATTTGTTTCTAAAAGCAGATACACATTTCCGTGTTTTCTCCACATATTTATTGAACTAACAAGTGTTACATACATACATATGTAAAATGCATTCGGACAATGTATTTCAAATCAATAGAATACTTTGAGTCATCAGTCTAAATGGTGCTTTGTAGATGCATAATTATATATTACTTTCTGGGAGTTTTATAATATTCCAAGCTGTGCTGAGCTACTATTTAATTAAAACTGCCACTTGCGATCCAATTTCTTTAGGCTTTGTGTATGGAAATATGAACCCTAATTTATATATTTTCATTAGTATTATGTCCATAGCACATGGACATGCCTTGCACGTGCGTGTTCCTAACCCCGCACCCATCTTCTGCTTGTAATGCTGGCTTTGGGATGCAGAGCAGGATCGTGGCCGTATTGAAGTCAAGAGATCAAAACAACATTAAATTCAATTTGCTTTAGTAGAACCAGTGAAGATTTTGCACCAACGGTGTCAGGACACTTGAGTCTTGATTGAGTGATACTTTTTCTATCTGTGAATTGTCTGTTCTTATATTGATTCCAGTAAATAAGTTGGGCTATGGGTACAAATTGTCCTGCCTCTTCAGCTTCTTTAGGGTGGAAACAAGATACGTTTTCCTTAAACCCCTTTATTTTTACTCGTTTTTCTATTCCTCTTGTTACCAAGCACATTGATATTCAAATTTGTCACCCTAACCCTCGCCTCCCAAGACCACGGCTGCTGCTGGGGGGTAAGGCCAGCTGCGGTGATGGGGAATGCTACTCCAGTGGGGCCCGATGGGGACCACCAATTTCGTTCTCGCAGACGATGGCTGCTGGCTCCTCGAGCGCATTGTTCTGTGCTGGCAGGAACAAATTAGAGCATTGTCTTTTCTCCAGAAAACTTCCTGTCTTCCCTTGATGAGGTACCCAGCCACAGAAAGTGCCTGTCTGCTCCCACAGCAGTGAATCTCGACACCCACATATGGGGCTGGTGTCCTGGGGTGGGGTTTTTTTTTCGGGTTGACTTGGGAAGCTTGCCCATACAAAATGAACGAACAAATAAATAATTTGCAGCTCTCAAGCTAGCTGGAACACCTCCATGCTTTGGCCAGGGTTTGTAAAGTTGATGGGGAGATGGGACGTCGAGCTGTGTCCTCCTTTGTCCCTGTTAAAACTCCCCCGAGCTTGGAGAAGCTGTGGGCATTTGGGAGAAGATGCTGGTGGTGACTCGAGGATGAGCCTGCGCTGGCACCTGGTCCCGTGTCCTCCAAGTGGGATGTCTGTACGAGTGGGACCAGGCTCTCCCAGTAAGGATGGGAGTGCTGGGGGCGTGCCATGGCAATAGGCACCACAGCTGGAGAGGAGAGGCTTTCTCTTTTTTGTGTGCGTTTGCCAAGACAGCCCGGAAGAGAAAACACAGCAGGGAATCAAATAGAAAATCCAAATGTTTGGTGGAGGAGGGAAAGCTGGAGAATGGGGTGAAGGCAGCCTGGAAAATCGTGGGGTATTTTGCAGCCTGACAGGGGAGAGGGGGGTGACAAGGTCTGGGGCAGTGCTGGGAGGATGGGAGGAGGCAGAGACCGTGGAAAGCAGCTGGGGAAGAAGCCTTCTGTGCAGGAAGCCGAAATGTTATTATTAGTGCTCAGTTTCCTGGATAAAAGATTCTTGTCTATTTAAATACTTCTGCTTCACGGAGCCACAGTTCTCCAGACACAATAAAATTTGCCTTTTTTCCCTGGCATTTTGGTTTTCCGTTTGCAGCAGGTGGTTAAGGCTACTGTGCGCTGTCGAATAAGTCATTCGCAGGCTGCTGCGTGGACTTGCTTCGCTTGGGGAATGGGGAAAGGCAAGCCCTGGGGATGAGGGGTTTGCTTCTTGTGTCCTGTTGCATCTGCCGGTGGAGATGCTGCTCTTCCACAGCAGTACAAATGCTGCTGGTAGAGTGATTAAGATCTAGCTAATTTGAATAAAAAGGGCAAAAGCATAAAAACTCATAAAAAAATTAAACATCTAGATAAAATCCCTTATCACCTATCTTATGAAGCCTCTTTGGGCCATCCCCAGGCTTCCTTAGCCAAAGTGCTGACAATGGCAGGTTTTATGCTCCAGCAGCGAGGTGCAGAATCTCACTACTGCTTAATAATCTTGGCTAATGGCTAATTTGCATTATTCTTTCCATCCAGGGATGCGCAAAGAATGCAAGGGGTTTGAAGTTGCTGTTGCGTGGGTAAGAGATCCAGTTTCTGTGAAAAGTGATGCACACACACACGCTAGAGCCATCATTTCGGTAGGTGAAGTGCTGTCCTGGCCCTGGCATCTCCACTTGCTCTTCTCTCTGTGCTTCAGCAGTTCAGGCAGATTGTTTTTCAAAGAAATTCCAGATCGTTTTATGTGATAGCAGTTAGAAATACTTTTTCTTTCTGTGTTGAAATGTGAAAATCTTCCCCTAAATCATACCTGACAGCAACGGTATGAAATTATCTTTGTAGAATCCTGATTTTTTTCCTATATTCAGGTATCTTGAGTTTAATATCAGATATATCCCTATAATGACAGAAATGGGACTTCTATTCCATAAAAAGATGGGAGTACCACACTCTGCTGACTTCCTGATTATAATTGTTGCTTGTTCCAAGCACTGTAAGCATTTGAAAAAATCAACCTCCCTGAATGTACAACAAATATAAATATATATTTATATTTAAGTTTCTACAGAGGTGCAAATGTACTTAAAGCACTCTAACCGTGGTGCCTTTGGGCTCGTGGTTGTCAGGAGGGACAGACAGGATGCACAGCTGCTAAACCACTAAAAGCACGTACCGTACATCTCGGCGTAGGCAGCGGGAAGGGTTTCTGTGTTGGGATTCTGGAAAACTGAATAATTCACTCATGGTGAATGAATAAATAAAGCCAACCTACAATCATGCCAGTTAGATTTTTTTTTTTTTTTTTTTAAATCATATGGCACCCTAGTTTTGAATGATAACAGTGGCCATTCTTCAAATGATAAATACTTGGGCATAAGCTGTCAATGTTTTACGGGCGTGAATTTGGTCTGGTAATTTTTTTCAGGGTAGGTGAAGTTCTATATGGCCTTAAGCCACACCAGTGATGTGTCAGCCCCAACAAGTGTAATTAATACTTTTATTTCACAGCAGTCTGCCCTGTTCTGTGCTGGACCCATGGTTCTGCAGCAGGCTCGATCCAACGTCCTCGGCATTGCTCCCAGGCCCCCCAAAGCTCAGCGCGCGGCAGTGGTCCTGGTCTCAGCAAAGCTCGACCTCCTCTCTCTAGGGCTGAGCTCCTTACTCTGCCCCCCTGCTCCGGCAGTGGCAGCAGCGGAATGCTTTGCCAGCAGGTAAAGAAGGAGTACATTTTGAATACGGGAGTGTTTTGAACGTTTTGAGTACGTGAGTGCTGAGGGTAACAGAGGAAGGTGATGTCTGTTATCGGACTCGATGACAGAGCTGGTGAAATGGAGGAGGTTTCAGTGGCCAGGCTTTCAGCGGGTCCCTGCTGTCAGTCTGGCTGGAAGCTCACAAGCACTCAGCCTCCCGGCCAAGGAACGCCGCCCCCGGGCCCTTATCTCTCAGGAAAGTGCAGTAGTTAAAGGTTTTTCTGTGCACCTTTGTAGTTTTTCTAACACTTGTCAGGCAGGGCTCTGGAACGCTCTGGTTTTCCTCCCGGTGCAGCTGAGCTCGCACGGTCGGAGTGATGTGGATGTGCAGATGCCTTGGTGAGCTGTGCCTCTGTCCCTTCGCCCTTGGGAGGTCACGGGCTGCCACGACTGCCTGTCTTGGGGCAAGGACAGGCATCCAGGGGCCCCTGCCAGCCTTGTTCAGCTGTGGGTAAAAACAAGTGGCACACTCAGTATAGCTGAGAACATTTGCAGCGGCAGCAGAAGTGACAGGCTGAGTGGAAGTGTGCAGTTCTGAGGAAGAGGTGCCCCAGCTCTAACATCCCATCCATCCCTTGGTGGGATGAAGGGACATTAGGGAACTTGTGGCGTGCAAATACAGCCATCCCCTGGATGTACCATCCGGAGTAGGGATGGGGAAGGGGCTTGGCAGTTCGCACTTGAATGCGCATTTCATCTGGAAGTGTGGTTTTTACGAGCATGAGATCATTTCAGGTCCCTCAGAAATGTAATTTTCCTTGCCCGTGTATTGCTAATTGTTCTTGGTGGTACAAATGAGCACCAGAAGCAGCGGTGTCTGGAGGCAGGAATCTGGAGAGCTGTGTGTAAGCTGGCATAATTATATCCTTTGCTGTGTGTAAGGATAGCTGAAGTCAGCAGGTGTTGAGTGTAGGTGAATTCATTCACATGGAAGCCCATGTGCAGATCCACAGCGTTAAATAATTGTGGCTCACCAGGTTATCCCTGAAAGGTTTTACTGTTCAGAAATAAGAAGTCAAAGTAATGGGTATTTTCTTACTTATCCATACTGCAGGCATCATTAGGGATTTCATTTTGCTTTGCATCAGGCTTTGTATAGAAGTTTCTGCAAAATGTAAAAGCCTTTGGTAAAAGTAGCCTTAAACATCTGCAAAATCTGGTAACAAATGAAAACTTCCCCGTGTTCTCCTCTCCGTCCTTTTAACCCCCCTGTACAATTCTAGACAGGAGTGTTTTAGGGGGAGGGAGCCTGTGCAAAGGTGGGGGTGCGATCTGCCTTTCCACAGCTCCAGGCTCCCTGCATCCTGCCGGGAATCTCTGGGCAGTCTGCTTTCCCCTGTTGTGCCTACAGCAGAGAGTGCAGCTGAAGGAGGGCAATTCATCCTGTACTCCCTTCCCAAATAAGCCTCCAGAGTACTGAGTCTTAAGAAACACCAAAAGAGTTCACGCTAACCTATTGCTCAGCTTCCACATACATAGCGAGCGATAATAACACCCTGCTATCTCCTGTGAAGTGCTCAGAGAAACAGGGATAAAAGCATCTGTAAGTGTAAAGTATCATTACTTGGCTGCTGCTGTCCTCCTCCACTGCCTGTGCCGTGTCGGCCGCTCCTCAGCTTAAAGGCTGCAAATAACCTCCAGAGCTTCTCCAAGCGGAAACAAGAAATGCTTTGCCAGAAAAGATAGCCCTTCGTGCATTTTTTCTGCTTTTGTGATATTCACGTGTGAGCCAAGGCCTGTGATTTGGCAGGGATCTTGCCTGGAGGGCTGCAAAATCGAACGTGGAAATGCTCAGGAAGCATTGCATAAACCCGACATTTTGCTGTTGCTGTACAGAGTGGCGAGCAGAAGCTCTGGGATTCCCGGCTGCTGCCGTGCCCCAGCCTCAGAGAAAACAGCGTTTTCTCCAGCGTCTCCTTTGCCTTTTCATTTAGCAGCTTGTCTTCTTGCTGTCCTCCTCTGCAGTCTCGTCTCCCCTTGCCTTCCAAAGCGATGGCCGGGTACCTTTGCAGGAGGGACGGAGCTCCCAGGGACAGACAGCCTCAGCACACCCGTGGACAGTGAATGGTGGTTTGCCTTGCCTTTATCCTAAGCCGTTTGTTGGGTTGTGTGGTTGACAGGCTTCCGTGCACGTCAGGGAGACAAGCAAGACATCCTGTTTCTTTAGTTAGTTTTCTTTTCTCTTTTTCCCCTTTTTTCTCTCTGAAATTTAGGATATATCTTAATGTTCTTCCAGCTGCCCAGGCCAAACTCCAGAGAGACGCTGGAAACCCTCATTTCCCTTCCTCTTTATGCTTTTATGCCTGCTGAAGGTGCAGATGCCTGATTTGGGGGCAATTACCCAACAAGCGAGAACGACTTGGCTTTCTTTTATTTTATTTTTGTTATTTGTAGCGGTAAGCGGAGCCGAGCCAATATCCGGCTGGACAGCCCTCCCCTTCCTTGAGCCCCGGGGAAGTTTAGATCCACAGCTCGCTGGGTGCTGAGCCCCGTTTCAAACAGGGGCCAGGTCAAAACTGCAGCTCTGTATCTCCCTGTCACAGTTTTGGCCTCTTTTAATGCCTTTGCTCTGTGTGAGGGATGAACAGTGACTGCTGCTTGGTGCAGAGGCAGAAAGGAACTGGACTAACTCTCATGGCGTTTTTTCCTGGTGTGATCCAAGACTTCGTCCAGTCTGCTGTCTGAATACCATGCCGTTCACTGGAATAAAATGAGGGTATAGAATTACTTCTTTTTCCTTCTTTTTGTTTTTCCTTTTCTCTTTTTTTTTTTTTTTTTTTTTTTTCTTCTGGAAAGGGCATGCTTTTACCTCTCCCCACTTTTCATTTCCTGGGGATACTGAACTAGCTCATGCCAGAACTTGCCCGTGGTAGTAGGAGCCCAAGGAATAAGGGACTTCGTTTGCGCTTCAGGCCAGCTCTGCCTCTCACTGCTCCAAGGGAGCTGGTGGCCATGGGGACAGCAGTGGTTCCTAGGTGACTGTGGAGTGCGTGTTAGCCCGGGTGATACGCTGAACTGCTCAAGCAAATCATCCTAAAATAGGCTTCATATGTGATGCAGAAGAACCCAAGCAAAACACAGCACCCAGCCAAACCCAAATTTATGCTTGTGGTTACTGAAGCTTGTGAGATCAATTTTTTGTTTACTTAAAACTGATTTCAAAGAGGTTTTTTTCTTTTAATTCTCATTCTTGATCCTCGGGTTGGGGGATGGTCATGGCGGTGATGGTGGCTCAGCACCGCTCCAGCTGGGGCCAAGCATCCTGCTGTCACCTCCTGGGCAGCCGATGGCCCAGAGACGGGGCAGGCAGAGGGACAGGCAGCAGGAGCAGGCAGAGGGGCAGGCACTGTCCCGGGCAGTGTGCCCTGGCACCCGGGGAGCTGTGGTCACTGCCCACCACTGCAGCCGAGCCGGCAAAAACACAGGGTCCTTCTGGAAAAGTCATGGTGCTTTGGAGTCACTGACCTTCCATGAGGTCAGCAGCAAAGTGGCTTCTCATGTGAAACAACCAGTGCTTAGTTTGGACCCAGGACTAAGTTTGGAGGGAGAAAGAGAGCTCACTGACCTTAACGCGAACTGCGGGACCTCTGCACTGCGGAAGTGTTTCAGTGCCGTGTTTTGTCCTTATCCCTCCCTGTGACAGGGAGAGCAAAACTTCTCCAGTGCACAGCGTTGGAGCGTCTGTCCCACAGTTATGCTGAACCTCTGTGGTGGGTCATGGATGGGCTTTTCTCCAAAGTCCTGGACTGCGATTGCCAAACGCAGGCTCATGCTTCCTCTGAAATGTCCTACAAAAGCAGTGCAGAACACAGCAAAACCAGCTGGTGGGTAGAAAAATGCCTCTTTCTGGATTAAGCTGTGTATGTAAATGCTCTGTCCCAAAACGCACAGATTTAGGGTGCTGGTGAACGCAGTTACACCCTGCAGAATAGGACCTGCAGTCACTGCTCTGTTGGCACACTCCAGCAATCACTCAGGGCATCCTGAGCCATTCTCTTACTTTCATGAAAACATGGAAAAGTAGATCTGAGCAGAGCTTTTTTCATTTCAAACTTTTGAAAAGACCGAAGATAGCGTTAAAAGCACCAGTTCAGTTCAAAGAAAAAAAAGGAAGGAAAAAAAAAAAGCCAACAAACAAAAAAAACCCCAAAGCCCATAAAGGCTCTGCAGAGCTGGCAGAAGCCAGAGCCCGGTAATAGCAGCGATGGCTGATTCAATCTTCTGTGCCATCTCACATATGTCGGGTTTACCCCAGCAGGACGGGAAAGCCTAGAAAGTTGCATACTGACATATTTCAGCACAAACCGTATAGAAAATAAACACGTGGCATTATTTATGGGCAGGCAGGAAGAAATGGCTTCCCAGGACAGAAACCAGAGGTGATGCTAGTCACAGCCCCCCGGCCGGGGCAGGGAAGTGCCCACCCATTTTAATTTTTTCAGGAATCCCTGGCAGCGAGCTGTGTGGCCCCCATTTCAGCTGAGAATTGCCTGCAGCCCTCAGTGTTTCAACTGGCCTAAGCCCTGCGGGGCCGGAGCCAGCAGCTTTGTTGCTGGCCAGAACCCATCGTCCCTTTTAGCAGTGATGTGGTGAGCACGCGCCGATGCCAAGCCCAGATGGAGTTGTTCCCTGTGCAGATTCCTTCCTCTGGGTCCCTCTCTTTCTTCTTTTCTTCTTCCTTTTGACACTTACTTATTTACAGATCTGTCAGAGTTAGAGGGTTGCGTCCTGGTGGCAGTTTGTGTTGGCCCCGTAGATAAATGCCAGCTCTGCCTGGAGCTGCCGGATGCGTGGAAATGGCACCAGTGAGACAGCAAGAGTTTCTAAACAGGCTTAATTAAATCTGAGCAATGCTCTTGTGCGGGCTGCTCTCTCCCTCCTGTCCCTGAAAAGCACGGCAAGAAAGCTCGGTTTTCTGGTTGTCACGCCGGCCTCGTTTGCGCAGGGCTGCTCCGGGTACCTGCGCCCCTGGGGTGGGACGAGGTCCGGGCAGGGGGACGGTGCCAGGCGGCAGGACCTGCGCGGCAGCAGACCCCTGCGTGCGAGGCGGAGGGAGCCCGGCCTGGGGGGTTCCGCGCTGGCAGCCTGGGGAAAGAAAATTGCGTTTGTGCTTGTGAATGGAAACGGCTTTGGGTGAAAATCCTGGAGAGGGCAGGGGTGGGCAGTGCTGCTCTCGCGTTCGCCTGTGCAGAACCTCGCTGCTGCTGACAAAGTGGTTGCCTGCTGCCTCATTGCTGTTGGGTGATGCTCAGGTACCAGAGTGGGGCAGAAGCAACTCTCCAGGCTGGCTTTTAATTCTTTTGTGGGGGTGCCATTTCTGGGTTGGTCGCAGGGGGAGGTGGGCTGGGAGAGGTGGGCAGCGGGGCTGGAGCCGTTGGGATGCGGGACGCTACGGCGGGCAGTGCCGGGCACCGGGGCGCTCGGGATGCGGGCAGCGGGGAAGCGAGCCATGAGGAGCAACCAGAAAAAGTTATTTTACTGATCTAAAAAAAAAGTGAGGGTTAAAACCTGCAGTTCAGTGTGGAATTAGAAGAGAAGGCTTTGAAGGGTTCGGAGTAATGGGATGGAGCCGCCCCTGGCTGGGGGAAGCAGGATAATCCATGAAGCTGTGGTGCGCACGCTGGTATCCACAGCATGTGCACAAAATAAATCAAGGTGTGTAACAAGCATTGAGAGGGATGAAGGTATGTTACAGAAACACAGCCCCTGAGCCTACAGGACTAATTGCCTGGGCAGGCTGGAGGAGCGGATGGCGTTTAAGAGCTGTGGGGACCTTCCTCTGCTCTTTGGTGGAGACAGTGTTAATCGGCCGGGCTTAGCGGCGTGTGGCGGATGTCAGGGAGGAACAGGAGGGCCGTTAAGCACAAGGAAATTGCTTGCTGTCTAGATGGGCTTAACACAATATAAACTACATGTTATGCGCAGAAAGTTAAGGCCTGAAATGGTGAAAGAGTTGGAGTTACCCAGCGCAGCAACGCGGACATGAGCGGAGGGTGATGTTTTTCCTGCACGGTATTACTTGGAGCACGGCGTCCATGCACCGGCCTTTTCCTTCGGACAGAAAGGCATCTGCAACCTTTCAGAGCCCCTGAGATGGTTGTGTTGCTTTTCCCTTCCTGCTGCTTTGTCACCACCTTTTTTTCCATAACAAGATTTCAGAATGGAAGGAAACCATCTAGAAAGGAGCCTGGGAGCAGAGATGACCCAAGCCCAGCTTCCTTGGGAGTCCAGCTCTGCCCATCGCGCCGCTCTGCTCGGCCGGGCGACGCGTCCTGCCTCCCTCTCTCCCTCCCTCCCTCTACCTGGGCCACGCTGAGCACCGGTGCGGCTGATGTCTGCCTGTATATGGGGAACGTTTCCCAGTTCCTGAACCAGGAGGCAGGACTGCAGCGTCTTTGCTCCCCACTGGGCAGCCCCCAGCCTTGCTCAGCTGGGAGCTGTGAACCATCCCTGTTGATGTGTTTCTAGCTGTGGCATTTATTGGTTTGTTCTCTGCAAAAAGCACCCTGCAAAACCTCCCATTCCTAAATTTCTTGTCCCCTTGGATTATGCCTGGTATATGGAGGAATCTGCATGGGGAAAGCTGAGTTGCCTGTATGCATTTTCCTTCTCTTCAGAGTGTTGATATGGGCAGATGTGGTAAGGGCACAGTGTGCCTTTCTTACGGATGTCCTTCTCAAGCTCTTGCTTAGAAAGGTTGTTTGGCTACAAAAAAATATGATTCTTTTTTGTACTGGGGAACTTGGGGAAAACCTGTCCAGACTCTGAGTAAAATTGGTAAAAAAGGTATTCTAATTATAATTCATTACTGTAGTGTCTTGTTTTGGAATTGCACCTTTGGCTAGCATGCATCTTGCCAAAGATGCTGTGATAGTGCCCCACAGCCTTGGTTTTCATTTAGTTTAGAAAAGTAATTAAAAGAAGGTAAAAAAAGAAGCAGCAGAGTTACTGACTCTACAAAAGTAAAGGGTTTAGGCCAAACCTACTGCTACGAAAATAAACAGAATTTCATTTTTTGTTGCAAGTTCTTCTCATATATTGAATTTCCGTGCTCAGTGACAAGGATGGATCTGCCTGAGTGAGCAGCGATTGGATTCAGATGGCTTTGAGCTGCGATTGGCTTTGCTTTGGAAAGCTGGAACTGTCCTTGGAGAGGAGGGTTTGGACCTGAGGTTGGGGCCTTATTCTCTAAAGAGCAAAAACCTTGCAGCCTGATTCATCTAAGTTGTTAGCTTTTCATGGCTGTGCCTGGAAATGATTTTCCTCCTTTATTTATCCTGTGCTTAAGGTATGTTTTTAATGCATGCAACAAGCTGGCAGTTGCAGTTATCCTTCGAAAAGCTTGACTTGCGTTCACCAGCGTTTGCGTGTAGGTCTGAACACGGGCTCTTGTCCAACAGGTACATTTTTCTCCAGATTACCTCCCTAATCTCTCCAGAGAAATGCTTCCCAGAGCTGCTGACACAGCACTGGCTGGGGGAGCCGAGCTGCCCGCCGGTAACCCCTCAGACTTTCCCACCGGCAGTGGGACCGGTTGTGGCACTGGGGGGGATGCAGGAGCGTGGCACGGTCCCCTGCCCAGGGCATCGCCTGTGCCTCACCGGAGGAGCTGGTGGCGGTTCGGCACAGGTGGTGTGGGAGCAGGACGGAGCACGTGGCACGGCCGCGGTGCTTCCGAGCGCAGCCGGTCCCAGCGAGGGGAAGGCAGCCCCCGCACTTAGGCTGCTCCCCCCAGTTGCTCTCTCTCTCTCTCACTCCCCTGCATTTCCCAGTTAGAGTTGGCAGCTAGCGTAGGCACGGCAAAGCCCATGGTAAACACCGTGTACAGAGCACGGGCCGTAAACTGAGCCTAATTTGGCACCGAGTTCAGTCATGAAGGGTAAATGTGCTTTATGGCCACATTCAGGATGTAGCTGTAATGGCTAAATAAAACCATACCCCAAGTGATGGAAGCTGTCAGCTACGGCCCCGGGGAATCGGGTTTTCGTGCAAGCAAACGGCAACTATTGCAAGTCACAGAAAAAGGGAAAAGGACTGAATGACTGGAGTGCGGAGAGAAGCAGGGGAGGTGGGTGTGCTGGAGAGGGACATTCATGGTGAGATGAAATCAGCAGCCAGGAGACCCTGCATTTATCAATAACCGTGGCATTTCCTCTGTGTCGCAGGTGACTGCTCAGGTGCGTGGCCAAAGAGAGGAAGACATGAGCTCCGCGGTTGCTCTGGCTCCGGCAGAGCCAGCCGTGCCGGGCCAGGACGCAGGATCAGGCCACGCTGGTTCCTTAAGGCTGGAGCCCGAGTGCTCTGGAAACGCCAAAGCCCTGAGCAATGAGTGTGTGTGGCAGGTAGGACGCAGGGGCTCGTCCCTTCTGCCAGGGCACTGGTTTCTCACTGGTGTCACCTCGAGAGGTATTTGGCTCCTTTTTGCAGTGGGGGAACTGAGGCACGTGGTGGTTCCTGAGGCTGGGTGCGTTTCGGGAATGGCAGTAGATCCAGAACCTGAGCCAGGCTGCCTGCTGCTCTTTGTACGCTGCATTGCAGCTCCTCCTGCAAGTCGGCTTCTTGGCCTCAGGGGTCCCGGACAGGGGAAGCGAGGAAGGAGCCTCCTGCCAGCAGCCTTGGTGGACCCAAGACGTTCTTCTAATAACATCCAGATGGATCCATAGAAATTGTTAGCATCTCAGAAGAAAAAAGAAAGAACATCAGCTGCAGGATAAATGCAATTCGAATGGTTTAGGAAGGGCAGCCTGGAGGAGGAGCCCACTGCCAGGGCTCCCCAGATGCCATGGATGCATCTGAAATAGCAGATGTGGTGGTGTGAGCTCTGCTTCCCCAGGAGCCCTGCACAGGCACGGCCGGGAGCAGCGTCCTGCCCAGCAGTGCTGTAAGAGAGCCTTTCCTTCCAGAATCAGGCCAACGTTTGCTAATTTGAGTCTAGAAACCCCTTTTATTTATGAGGCATATTGCAGAGGTTGGCTCTTTTGGTACGTGTGGGTGCGGGTGCCCACTTGCCCTCCTTCCCAGCTCCTGTCCTGCAAAAGGAGGAAATCTACATTGAGAGAATTTCTGCAGGGAATCAGTAGGTTTGGGGTGGTGGGGAGCGGTTTGAGCTTGTCCTGAGCATACCCACCGCCCAGGACCTGCTGCCGTGGGGCTGCGCCGGGCAGAGGCGAGCCCTGGCAGTGGGGGTGGGAGGTGTTGTGGTAGTCATCGTGTGCACCAGGGTTGTGTTTGGTGGTGACAGCAGATGGTCCCAGGGGAAAAGACTCAAGGGTGAGGATGGGGTGAAGATGCTCTGTGTCTTGGGTGATAAATGCATCGCGGCCCAGCTCCGGAAACGGAGCAGGGGAGGATGTGAGCGACGGAGGATTCATATCCTGGAAACGCCACAGTGTAATGGCTTGGGAGTTCAGCGTGATAAATGCATTTGCCTGTACTGTTGCAGGCAGTCTGCTTAATGTGGGAAGCAGAGTTTCCTGCAGCACCAATTTAGTGGGGAAGGGAAAACCCTGAGAGCCAGGAACAGCCGGGAGAATTAAGCAGGTAAACCCATTACCAGTGACCACCTCTTTGTGTGGGGATTACACCGAGGTTTAAGCTCAGTGTCTCGGGAGAAGCGGGGGCTGAGCAAGGGCCTCTCCCTCCTCTTGAGGGGCTTGACCCGAGAGCTGGGATTAGCGGTTGCCACAAGCCGCCCTCACTAGCCAGAACAAATTGCTGCACGTGCTTAGAAACAGCCCAACCTGCGCAAACTGTGGCAATGCTCCGAGGTGGAAGTTTGCCAGACCTTGCTCTTGCAAATTCCCCCATTCTTCCTAATGTGACCTTCACCGTGGAATTCTCTCCTCTTTAATTAACTGATTTACACTGTCCCGGGACCCTGACCAGAGGTTTACCCCAACTCCCTCCACAGCTCAGGAGCGCTGCTCTAAAAACGGAATCCCAGCACATGTGGGAATAGCTCTGCTGTCCCAAGACCTTTTGGTTGGCACATCATGAAACGGTTTGGCACAACCCATGGTACCTGTGCTCAGGGAAGGCTGAGGAGGGTGGGGAGGGAGGTCCGGGGTGCAGTGGGGGGGTGCTGGGGATGGGGGGTGTGGGGGGTGGGGGCACGGGCAGTGCTGCTGCACCCCAGTGCCAGGGAGAGCTGCAGGGATGAGCATCGCCAAGAGCCAGGCGTGGGCTGTGGCTGCGGGGGCTCCCTCGGTCCTTGCCGGAGCCTCCGAGGGGACGATGCTCCATGGCATCGTGGTGTCCTGCAGCCCTGGCCCTGGCTGCCCACCACCATGCCGACCCACAGCTCCCGCAGCCTCACCCGACCCAAGACGTGTGTGTCCTCCGGCAGCCTTTCCAAAATGCCAACCACAGGAAAGCAGCAGAAACCCAAGCTTTCCTTTTGCTTGGATTCCCATCGGTTCCCAGTGCTTAATAACAGATTATTTCAGGCTTCCTTGCTTCAGTTGTTTTGGCTTTTTGGGCTGGGGCTGAGCGCTGTCTCATGGGCAAAGCAGCCCTTGGGGTTAGAGGAAGAGGAAGGAGAAGCCACTTTGCGGGATGAGATTTCTGCCTGGGATCAAACCCCCCTCCAGGCTTGCCAGGAGCGTAACCCCTCTCTCCCCTTCCCGCTCGCCACGGGGGTCCCTTGCCAGCCCTGGTCCCATGGAGGGGGGAACCTGCAGCGGGGGTTTCCCGGGGTGGGAGCAGCACCCCAAGATGCCCTCACCCAGGGNGATGACAACACCCCCATCCCCCCTTCCCCGGCCCCTTTAAGCTCCCTCTGGCTCCATTTGTCGTCCAGATGCCGATCCAGATGTTGGCGCTTTGGTGTCTGCCCGCTGGCACCGGCAGCGCGGAGTGTGTGCGTGGGGGTGTGTGTGTGTGTCGTCCCCCCCCCGGTCCGGCGCCTCCGCATCGCCATCTCCTGGGCATCCCGCGACACGGGGACAGCGGAGGCGGTTTGTTTCCCAGGGGGAAAAGCCTTAATTCATCTGCGCCTGGCCCCGAGCCATTTGGGGGTGCGTTGCTTCTTTATCTTCTTTATATTTTGGTGCACACCCCCACCCCTGGAGCTCATCCCTGCCCGCTCCCGCTGGAAAACTGAAGACGAAAGAGGAGCAGCCCAGCCGCTCGCCTTCGCGACGCTTCCTTGGCCCGAAGATGCCGAAGCGTCCCCGATGACGGGTGCGCTGGGCCAGTCCTGCTCTCCTGTGGAGCCAGTGCTGGGTGCTGTAGCTGGTTCCAGGGGCTGGGCTGGGTTTCGTGCTGCGGGCTGGGAGCTCGCGTAGCCCTTCTGCGGACCCTCGGTCCTCAGGGTCCCACGCTGCCGCGGGCCTGTGCTGTAACGAGCTCGAGGAGTGCCATGAAGACAGTGGGTCAGCTGTCAAAAAAGGTCTGGTACCTACGGGAATAATCTCCCCGAAGACGCGGGGAGCGGTGAGGGGCCCCGAGCAGGCAGCAGCGGGCAGGACGCCTGCCTTGCATTTAAAGGGAGCTCATGATGGACTGAAGGCCTACGGTCCGTCTGCCCTGTGAAGCAGAGGTCTCACCACCCTCCAGCATACCTCGCGGCCAAACCTGGCTGTGCTGCCCGGCCCTACCCAGCTTTTACCTTTCCTGGGCCTTTTCATGTCATGCATGGAGAACATATGGGAGCCATTAGACCCAGATTTACATTCTTCCATTAGACCCAGATTTACATTCTTCCCTACTGAGTGGCAGTGTGTCAGAGAGTTGTTTATGTAATGTAAAGTGTGATATTTTTAAAAAATAGCTTCAGTTCTCCTAGTGCAATAGTTTGTGTAACTTTTCATGCCCTTCTTCCTGGTGCAGGATAAACAGTTAACAGGAACTAGCAGTCGGGTTTTAAATCTCCGCAGAGGACCCCTGAGCCAAACAGAAGGAGGGAGCAGAAGCGATTCAGAGTGCTCTGCAGCCTGGGGCTCTGCCTGGCGTGTTGTCGAGGTTGTGGTCTGTTAAGATGTCTGCAGATTTTTAGATTTAGCTGACGAACTCCCATGCTGCACAGCCCGGCTGGGATCCGTGGCCCTTTATTGCTCTTGCCGTGTCTGAGCCCTTCTGGATTGGGTAATTGTGCAGAAAAAGAGCTGATCAGGGATGCCCTCAGCCTGAGAGGTTTGACAGGCGTGGAGGCAAAAATATGGCTTTGGAGAGCCCTGGTGGAGTTGTGTGTGCAGATGCCACAGACCTCAGCAGTAGGAGAAGGGGTTGTGGGGTCACATAGGACCTTACCTTCCCTGCACCACCTCCTCCTTCCACTTCTTTAGGATGTAGAAGCTTGCAAGTTCCTGGCAAGATCTGCCAGGAGACAATACTGGGTCGTAGCTGAAAAAGGCTGAAATCTAGCCCATCGGGTGTCCTTGGCTGCTGCTGGATTTGAATGCTGTACATTTAACTGAGCATCTGAACACCTCTGTCCTTTCCCCGCCCAGCCGTGCCTCCTGAGCTCACCCTCTCGGGCAGCAGCACTTGCTTTTCCTTCCTTCCAACACGCTCCAGAAACCCTCTTGCAGCACACTTGCACTCACTACGCTTACTGGGAAAGGTCTTCAAGCGTAATGATTTTATTAAATCTTATAAGTCTTTTTTTCCCCCCCTCACCTCTCACCCTAAGGACAAAACTCTCCAAAGCGAGCGTGGTTTCTCTGGGTAATGTTATCCTTGCTTGTTCATCTGTCTGAAGCAATTACTGTGGCTTCCTTAGGGATTATTTTTCAGACAAAGTGTTGACATTTTTCCCCAGTTGGGCGTCAAGTGTGTACCTGCGGTGGTAACTTCTGAGCGGCAGAAGTCTAATGAGAGGAATGCCCTGCTGTTAATGAGGTGTTCAAGACAGCAGGGCTAAATCTCGCATTACGCTTTCCAACTTTCCAGTTTAATTAGACCATCTCCCGGTCATGCATTCATTCAGTTTTTTACTTGAGTGACAACCCAGCCTTTCACAGGGAAAGCGACCACAATGTTTAAGTAAGGTGTTGATGCTCTTGGCTCTCCACATCGCTCTGTCTTGCCCAGCTTTGTGTTTGCCATTGGAACGTCATCTGTAGCCTTTCCCAGGTGCTGGATCCACCAGAGCAGTGGTGCCAGGGACATCGGCAGTGGCTGGGTCCTTCTCATGTCCTTTCTCCTTCTGCAGTTCATTGGCCTAAACCTGGGGTTTGGGCAGATATTCAGTCCTTACTGGATGCGGCCAGGTACTGGGATAAACGTGAAACTTCTCAACTCATCCACTGCAATTAAGAAATTACATTTCTGTAGCAGCACAGAAGGTAGAGACAGTGGGGTTCAGCCTGCTGAGGGAACCGTGTCCCTGCAGGTGGAGGATGTGGGCACACGTGAGGAGGATGATGATACCCCCATGGTGTACCCCTTCTCAGCTGAAGGGCAGCAAGGAGCCGTGCATCTGCTCCTCGCCCACCATTGGCCTGAACCGCCTTCAGAGAACAGACAGAGTGTGTGTTACCTCACCATTCAGGTAATTAAAAGCATGTACGTTGTTTGTGGTGGCAGTAGAGCTGATGAATCGTTACTTGGTCACCTTTTATAGTGGGCTCATGTACGCTTGGTATGAGTTATATTACATGTCCTTAGCTGTGTAAAATATGGCACCATTGCAAAACAGTCACAGGTGTTTGCCAGTTTAGGGCTAACCAACTAGCTTACCTGTGATATGATGATATTGAAAAAAAGCCTGAAGTCATTCTNGGGGGGGGGGGGCAGCACCTGTGCAGAGTAGATTTTTTGCAAGCATTATTTTCTACTTTCTTTACTTAGCATACAGTAAAAATGTGCCTTTTTGGCTGTTGGAGATTATAAGTGAAAACTGGAAATTGATATTTGTATTTCTTCAAGCATTCAATGTGCACATAGTAAATAGCTGCAAGCCCACACAGCTGACCTCCCCATGGGTAGGCAGCTGCATGGAAACTTCGCTATGTAAAGGACAAGAGAAGCAGCTGGTGTCCCGCAGGCCTCCAGGAGGAGCAGAAATGGCCTTTCGACTCGATTTCCACGCGGTTCCCCCAGGTGAGAAAGAGCACCGAAGGGCCATGGCAATGGGTGGGTGCAAGGAGGATGCCGGGCCGTGGCAGCGCTGGTGCCCGTGGGTGGGCGATGGGACCCGCACGCTCCTTCCCCGCCACGGCTCCGCCGTTCCCACGCCAGCTCCCTGCTTGCCTGGGAGGACGATTAACCATGATGCTATCAGTGCTGGGGAAAAGATTTCAGAGCCGGCAACTGCAAAAGTTCAGGAGTACAGTAATTAGCAGAGCAATTCTAAAGTGCAGTAATTAGTGGCTAATTGCTGCTGCAGAAAGATGCAAGGCGTAGTGCCTTTTATTCCTCTCTCCCATGCAGAGATGGCTTATCTGGGGTTTGCTGGGTGCGGGGAGCGCTTGTCCCGTGTCCCTGTCCCCGACGGCAGCAATGGAAAAAGCGAGCAGGGGAGCCCAGGTGGGACGAAGCCAGGGGGAGGCCATGGAAGCCGTGAGGGTCTGCTCTCCAGAGCAAAGGCCGCGGGGCTGTGCCAGAAACGTGGACTTGGGACTCAAAGAGGCCGAGCAGTGACTGCTCCTCCATCGTGCGAGGCCAGGCAGGTCCCCCCAGCCCAATGCAGGTGTCCCGTCCCCCCC
>VYZV01035007.1:74563-103373 GCA_013401275.1 Pandion haliaetus | reverse complement strand
CCCCCATTCACTAGAATTGCAAAATTGTGATTATTATTGTAGAAACAATAGAGTGTGCAGGCTGTGGCCATCCCTCCATGCAGTGGGAGCGGCGTCTGCAGTGTCTGACCGGGCTGTGTCACCCACCGTGGCGCAGGGTCCCCCAGCTCCCTCTGTGGGTGTCCCCAGTCGGGTGTCCCTGCTCGGGTCCTGCCCCTGGAGTGTCTGGATTTGGTGTCTCATCACAAAGCTCATCCCTGTGGTGAAGAAGCACCATGCTCCATTTTCAGCCCCCCCCCTTGAGAGGTTTAGACTTTTTTACTCAAACGCCTCTTAATTTAAGACCAAATATAGCTTGCTGCAATATTTCATATCAAATTTTCTCGTACCAGCATATTTTATTTACAGCTCGAAACCTCAGTCCGAGACCACCAGGAAGACTGAGCCGAACGCGAGTTTCGGCAGCGCTCCCACCACCGCGATGCCGGAGGACAGGCTGCCCGGAACCACTGCAGCTCCAGCCTTGCATAAATGAAGGACTTCTGTAGTTTTGCTTCCTTGGCTGCCGAATCCGTCCCATTGACCGTGGCATCCCTGGCCACATCTCTGCGTACACCTCACCTGCGGCCACAGCCGGGCTGTGACAAATCACGTGAGTGCAACGAAGTTAAACCTATTCCTAATTTACTCGTTAATGCAATATCACCAGAAAAGGTTACTTCGAGTCTTTGGGCTAGTCTACACGTGAGGAAACTCACTGTACAGTAAAATGCACTTGCCGCTCAGGAAGAGGTGATTAGAGAAGCGCTGACTCAGCAAGGCTTTGCCCCGGCGGTGCCTGGGCTGATCTGTCCCCCTGTGCAGGTCCTGCCCCATCCCTGTAGGCATCTGCAAGCGCCCGAGGTGGATGGGGGAAGACGAGCATAGGGCGTAGCAGCGTGGTGCTCCCGCGATGCTCTCCCCTGGCAGGAGCGGCTCTTGAGCTGCTCGGGAGTTTTGCTTTGTGCCAAGAGAGGAGAAATCCAGCGGCACAGAGGGTTCGGGAGTCACTAAGGGGCCCCAGTGCCATTTTTGGAGCCCCATTTAGCCCATTTAGAGGAAGGCCCCGGGAATGGAGTGCGATGCACTGGCACTGTCATGCAGCCCGTTCCTGCTGCACCATCACACCTTCAACGTCAGACCTTAGCCATTCCCACTCTGCCCCATCCTCACTGGGATAACGTCAAGGAGCTTCAGTGCCTAGAATTACTTATGAACAGATTGTAGAAGAGACATGTTTACTTAATAAATAAGTACAAATAACATATGGCAGGTACTAGCATGAAATACAGCAATATTCATGTTGTAAGGGAGGCTAGGATGTCTGGGCTTGGAGCTTTTGGCTGATGCTAGTTTAGCTTAATACACCAAGAATATCGGCAAGCATTTAACCAGGCTGGCACTCGATAACATGACTGATGGTGCAGTCTGAAATTGCTTGAAGGGCATATTAGAAGTTATGTACTTAGGTGGATAAATATGTTAATACAGAGCATCCAGGGAGGTTTTGCCTTAGAATGACTGGGGACAGTAAAAGCGTGCATTTCTCTGCTAACCGGGGTGTCCCTGGCCACGCTTCTGGGTGCCTGCCCGGGGGAGGGCTGCGCGTGTCCCCAGGACCTGCAGCGTGGTCACGGCGTGCACCGACAGACGGCGGAGGGCAGGGGGAGGCGGGGATGCCGGTGGGCCTTGGCGGCAGGGTCAGGGCTTTTCCCTTCATCTCTGCAAAGCTTCGTGCAGGGCAGACGAGCTCTGCTTTGTCTATTTTTGGTAAAGCGTTTACCTAAAGCTCGGAGCTCTAACGTTTGGCTCTGTCATACTAGCCAAAAAGAGAGCCAGCGAGGGAAAAGGAGGAGGCAGCGGTTGGGCTTTGGAGTTGGGGCTGTCTCTGAGCTCCCAGGACAGGTCTTAGTCGGCCGAGACGGGCAGTGGGAGGAAGAGGATCGCCTTCTGGCCATAGTGAGTCCGTGGCCCCAGCTTGCTGTTCCCGTTCTTCTTCAGACCTACAAACCAGTTCTTATCCGCGTGCTTTTTGGAGACGTACGTGTTGTAATGGTTTTCTTCGATCCTTTCAAGGAACAGGCACTCCTCACCCAGTAACTGCTGAAAGAGAGCCCCAGGTAATGACGGTGAGAGAGGGCGATGCCGTAGGGAGGAGGACGCGTGTTCCTAACACAGCAATGCCAGCTCGGGCGCTCCCTGGCTAGGATGCTATCCAGACCCACCTCCGAGATCTTTGTGCCCCAGGACACTTCATATTTAAAGCATGGAGGTAAGGAGCCTTGATTTAGACTCCTGGGCTACTCCTGTAGTAACTTGTCTGTGACCTGGGCATTTTATTCGGCAGTAACCAAGCCTGGCCCTGCGCTCTGTAAGTGGGTCCTGGCACTGGCTCCTGCTCTGGCTCTAACCTGTGCGGTGGTGGCTGCGGGTTCAGGGCATGAGCATGGGGAACAAAACAGCTCTTTGGTAAGGCTAAGCAGCCTGTGACCAGGATTACATGTCGCGCACTTTGCTATAAATGGAGCTATTCTTAAAGATCCAGATTATTTTCAGTGACTCCTCCAGTTCCTGGGCACAGGGGGGTAAGCTGCTGCCTTGCACGATCCTGCTCACACTGGGATGTTGTGGATCCCGCACAGGGTTTGGTGCAGCCAGCATGCAGAGGAAAAATGAAGCACCTCGCAAAGCGGTGGAGAGGCGGCAGGAGGTGGGCAAGGCGCTGCCGGGGTTGGAAGAGCCGGGCTGGAGGTGCAGCAGCCCTGCACCCTGCCGGGGTCCCCCCACGGACCCGCTTGCAGAGCTGGCAGCTGCCGAGGGGATGCAAAGCAGCTGCTGCTCCAGATATGAAATACAACGTTTGTCAAGAGGCAGGGCGGTAAATGGTGTTATTTGATTATTTATTTATTTCCCCCCAAAATAAAGCCGGATGAAGGGCGGCCGTCCAGCTGCCAAAATGACAAACAGAGGCTAGTTGTTGCTTGTGGTTTGCGTTACTCAGAGCTACGAGATTTCTGCAAACCTCAAACCCTCTCTGTGTCTGGCCCCACATAAACCTCCTACTTACCGAGCCGTAGAGCAGCCCGTTGGTGTCCATCGCCAGGTACTGCCCAGACTGGGTGCTCTTTATATACACCTCTCCCACGCTTTCTGCGCTCAGCTGGAGTTGAACTGAAAGTAAAAATAAAACAACAACAAAAGTAAAAAAAATAATAGAAAAAAGGTTGTCAGAGATAATGTCCAAGCTGCTAGGAAAGTTAGCAGGGTATTTTTGTCCTGAAGCCCGGCTTATAAAGAGTTTATAGGAAACAGTACAGCATGTAATAAAAGTGTCTCCTTGTACCCTCTCCTTCAAAGAAACCCCACAGCCATGCTTTAGGAACCAAAGACCAATTTTTTCCTTATTTTACATCAAAGGAAGGGCAGCATTTTGGTTAAGACGCTGGAATGGGACACAGGAGATTGGGGTTTTAATTCTGGCTCTAATTTACAAATTTCTCATGTGGTTTTGACAAGACACTTAAGGAGTGACATATGAAGAAATATTTTGAGAGCTAAACCAGGGACGGGCAGACTTCAGATGCCTGCGTTGCGAAACCCTGATCCGAAGCATCCCATCCAGCAGTGTGCCGTGGCTGGCGTTATCCGGCACGTTGTAGACGGATAGCGGAGAAATAGCCACGAGCCACCTCTTAAGATTGTCCTAGTTTGTGGCACCAACATGAATTTGATGCTAGACCAAGGTCTGAGCCTGCCAGCGCACAGGCTGGGCAGGGGCGATGGGTTTGTGGTGATGCTGCGTTGGTTCATGCAGCCCACCGGACGCTGGCTTTCCTGCCCCGTCACCGATGCTGGACTTCAGCTAGAAACTCTGGGGCTAAAAAAGCTCCTTATTGGTCTTGTACTGTGGGAGTGAGCGGGTCGGCTGCAGTCTGGGATGTCTGGGCCACCTCCCTCCTCTGCTCAGCATCCTGTACCGAACACAGCAGATTTAACTTTTTTATTTGTCTGGTTACTTGTTTTTCCCCTCTGGGTTCCTTTTTTTCTTACTTTGCTAATTACAGAAGTCTCGGAAAATGATTAAAACCTGGCTCAAGTTCTTGTTTAACGTGTTTATCGGGAAGAGGCCATTTGGTTGGAGCCGAGCTTTGGGAGGACAGCTCTCTAGCACTGTGTGCTCAGAGAGGACCCCATACTGCTCGCATGGGTGGGCAGGAAAACTGAAGTCTGGGCAATTAGTGGCCCTGCCGGCATGTGCCGACGGCTGTGGTTGTAGTCAGTGTGACTTGCAAAATCCAGCCCTTTTGAATGATCATTCCCGTCTCCTAGTCAGCTTTTTTTCCTGAGCTTTTACTGTAGAGATTTGTAACAGAAATATTTAGGTTGGTTTGAATGAAGTATGAACAGACGCCTCAGCTCCAGCTCCTTCCTTCCTTTTTAAATTTATTTTATTTTATCCTTATTTGGACGAGGTAAATGGTGATGTTACCTCTCGGCATGGCAGAAGCCCCTGTCCCAGTGAAATCTTTGCTGCAGTGGTTCACATTCTTAATTTTTGGCATTTCCTGCTCAGTAAATGATGGTTAATTAGTAAATTGCATGGGTGCAGATTTGCAGTAGTACGCGGTCCCGGTGCTTGCCTGGTTCAGGCTGGGCACTGGCAGCCAGCAAACCCCGCAGTGGGAGAGCCCCCAGCCCACCTTACGTTCGCTGCAGTGCTGCAGCCCCAGGACGTGGCCAAGGAGAAGTCCAGCTGGGGAAAGAGTTAAAAATGATGATACTGTCCTAAAAACTGCCTCTGAGAGAGGGGAGTGGGGGGACCCTCCAGCTGCCGATGGGGACGGTAAGGTTTCAGGCCACAGAGGGAGGGAGAATGGTGGGTCTGGAGGAAGGACCTCCCTCATGCACAAATTCCTGTGTTGTTTTACAGGTCCGTACAGATATTTCCTTCCATGAAGTAATGGGATGAAACAGAGGAAATAAGGCTGTTTGTGGAAATGAGCATGGGCTTTATCCTTGAGGGTCTACAATGTGCTGGTAAGTTTTCATTTCGCAGTGCAAGCTCGAGATGCCCATGCGCGGCAGCAAAAGACACGGTGAGGGAATCCTTGCGTAGGGCTGGACGACAAGGGCTTGGAGTGAGTGAATTCTTCTTTTCTCCTCAGAGATCCTACCTGATTCTGGGGCTAGCACCTGGCAAGGCAATTTAAGATAAAAATATCAATTCTTGATATTTGTCTGGAACAAAAGGCACACGGGCATGGGCAGTTTGCAAAGCACCAATACAGGCTCTAACGCAGCTGTGCACGCTGGCTCCCTGGATGAGCCACGAGCATTCCCGTGCCTCGTCCCTCCCTGGGGGCCTTTCTCCCCGCTGTCACCTCCAGGTTTCCTGTATGGATTTGGCTTGCTCCGCACTGGCCGGTGCTTGTCCTGGCTGTGTAAGCAGTATCCCACGGTGCAGGTCACGGTCCGGGCTGCTCCCCTTGCGCGCCGGGGAGCGGTGCTGAGCGGCTCCGGCATTTGCCAGGCGCAGGCACAGGACTGCGGGCAGCCATCGGTGCTCAGAGGCAGGGTACCTTGCTGGCAGGGCAGCTCCGCTGGCACGCAGCCCTTCCAGGAGTTTTCTCTGTAAATATTTGTACGTTCGGATATCCAAGTTTACGAGATCATTTACAGGAGGTTCCTTTCTGGCAGAGGTTTCCAAACACACGGCCCCAGGCCAGCAGCCGGCGAGGTGCGAGCGTGCCGGGGCGCAGCGGGTGCCATGCACAGGAGTGCTGCCTGCGCTCTCGCTGCCTGCACTTGCTGCCTGTGCACATGGTGCGGCTGTGGGGACCAGCGGCCGGAGGGGAAACGCTCTCTCCGACGTGACTGGCTTGCTTTGCCAGAGGGAAAAAGGCTGGGCTGTGTGGCAGCATCCATGCCATGAGATGGTGGGCTCGAGAGGCGGTGGGCTCATGTCCTTGGTAGAACCCCATGTCCCAGGAGATGCCGCCTTGCCACCGGCTCTGCAAACCCGTGCTGAGCTCCCTGGGGCACACGGGCATCTCTGCGTCCCCCATCTGACTCCAGCAAAATCTTAGCTCTGGCAAAATGCTTCAGAGATGCTGGTTGAGTTCATACAACCTCTCCAGCTGCTGGTTTGTGGGTGCCGTGAGCTCGGTCCTATCTTCTGCGGATCCTTTGGGTCAGCGTCCTTGTCTGTCTCTCGAAAGGGTTTCAGAAGGGTTAGTGCCCAGTTTATTCCAGGCTGGAGGCTGCCTGCCCCACGCTGTGTTTATCCAGCTTTGGTGAGCTCATCCTTGCCCGTCCCCCAGCGCTGCCACGTGCTGTGCGAGTGGTGGGGAAACAGTGTTTATAATTAAAACTCTGCTATAAACTGCCTTTCATTAAAACAACAATAACCAGAAGAAAGGTTAAGTTTGGGGGAGAAAGCCACATGTACGCTTGTGGTTTAAAGAAAATAAAAGTGCTTTTCTTAGCACTTTGTAAGGCGGACTTGGCTCCTCCCAGCCCTTCTTTCTAACCAGATAGGAGCCTGGCAGGTCCCAGTTATATTCCAGTAAACGTTCAGGATATGGTGTACCCAGAGGTTTCTGCTGAGAACCGAGAGCTCCGGTGGGTGGCGGTGGAGAAGAGCCCGACCCCGCTGCCCACAGAGCCCCACGGGGAGCTTTGCTGCACTGCCGGTCCAGCTCTCCTTGAGCATCGGTTTAAAAAATCTTCCCAAGCATTTTGGAAGTGCAAGAACCCTAAAGGCTTTTAAAAGTTCCCAACCGATTCCTTGGATTTTGTGTCTTTCTCCTTAGACAGCCATTCTCTCTTTTGCCCGAGTGGTTTGCCGGGGAGGGGGTTGTTCTGGGCAGCCCCCTTGGTCACTGCTGGTGGCCTGGCCGGGCTCAGCAGGGAGAGCTGCTGAGGGCAAGGGGCTTCTTGGTGTCAGGGCCAGGTATTCAGCTCTCATCTAATGGCTTTGCATGGCTGGGTCAAAGCAAGAGAGCCTCAGCGCCACGGCTCTGGTCGTGTGAGTTGCTGGCAGGGAAAGGGCTCCTGATGCCTTTGGTGACATGGACAACTACTGAATAGGGCAAACACGCACCTTTCCTTGCCGTACAGGTTAATATTATTAATTTTTTGTATTAAGGTTTGCCCTATGTCAGGTAGTCTGCAGCGCTTTATAGTAGCATTTACAAAACCGGCACTTTTTGGCGAGCAAGTCCTAACAGCTTCCTAGGGTAAACTTTGATGCCAGTTACGGAGAACGAATGTGCTCCTAGAAAGGCAGTGGGATGTGCAAATGGTCGGACAAGTGTTGGCATCTGTGTGGCCCGCTGATCCCAGCAGCAGGTCCCCGACATCCCACGGGCTGGAGCCGCTGGCATCACTGACTGCAGGGGACGGGCAAGAGCAGACCCTGTCCACGGATGGCCCATTAAATCTTTGTGACACACAGATGCACGTAAAATGTATTGCAACTCTTTCAGCATACAATAAGCCATACTTGGTTTCAGAACAAAAGTGAATGGTAACATGAGTGCCTTTCTAAAGCCCTAAGTCACAAAATAACTCTCTTTCACCTGAGTCTTGCCTCTGCAAGAATCTGCTTTTGCATCCTGCAGTAATTTAATTTGCTGCATAAGGGGAGAGGGAAGTTCCCCAAAGGCAAGGGGACGCTGTGTGCAGAACACACAGATAAAATCCATTCTGAACGCAGAGGAATCTGGGCCCGACCTCCCGCTCTGGCTGACGACTTCACTCACGAAGTTGCACGCCTGCAGCGCGCTGCTGGGAAACACTGTATTTGCACAGCCCCACTATTGTGCTGAATCTTCTAACCCAGAGCAAACGCAAAGATACCATAGAATTATGTGTGATGGCTGCCTGCGTGTAGGATGTGAGGCTGCTCCTAAGCCTTTTTTCCAGCTGCCAGCTTGCTGCGTAAGCCAGCCATGCTGCAATTAGCACTTCGGTCCTGTGTAGTCTGCCTGCCTGTGATTATGTTGATGACCAGTTTCAGACTTAATACTTCTGCAGATGTGAAATAGCACACATACCGTGCCTCCCCGGGCTCTCCGTACAGGCTACAGGTGTGTTTGGTGTGTGTGCTGACCTCCTGGAAGGCGAGTTGCCACCGGGAGAAGAGAGAGCCTGGTACAGAGCCCATCTTCTCCAGCTCCCCCCTTCCTGGCTGATAAAGGCTGATAAAATCATGGGAGCAAGGAGGAATGCCAAGAAGCCCCATCGGGTTTGCTTACTGTGCTGGTCGCTTCGGTCCCTGGTCCCGTCCACCTTGCCGTCTGGGAGGATCCGTAGGAAGTGGCCCCCGTTGCTGCAGTACAGGAGTTTGGGTTTCTTGTAGTTCCCCAGGGGAAGGTTGAACTTTTCGGTCAGGGCGGTAAAGGTAGTGATTTCCCCTTCGGCCATCTCTCCGCCTCTCCCGACGGCCAGGCTGCAAGAGATGTGGTGGCGTACGGCAGGGACGGCGGCACCGAGTGCTTGGCACACGCTGCTGCTGCTGCCAGGCTTTTAAAGGGAGGGGAGGGAGGCCGGTGGTCCCCGGCCGGTACCCGGGCTGACTGCGGGGCAGGTGATTCACACTGCGGATGATGGGCTCCGGCAGTGACACAGCCCAAAAGGTGATGCTCCTCCAGCGTGGGAGGTGGGGGGGGGGGGTGTCTCCTCACTGGGTGTAGCTGGGCAGTAGGGACTCTGTCCTTTTAATTTTATCATAGTAAATTCTGTTTTCTTTCTGCTTTCTATTGACGTACGTACTAAAATTATAGGCTTAAAAAAAAAGTTTGAAAAACACCCAGTGTCTGATCGAAACCCACAAGAGGCAGGAAGGGAGCCCAGGTTAATAACTCTCTCCACTATTATAACTTTCAAACACCATTATGACTGGGTATTGCAACACGTACTGCATGCCAGATAGCAAATATTACTTCATATCTTGGCACTCCACATCTCACCTGGCCAAGGCGCACACATAATAAAGATCAGAACAAACATTAGCTATTGTGGGAGATGAGCAGAGGGGCAGGAGGCTTTCACTGCCTGGGCAGAAAGCAGATTTACCCATGCACTGATCAGCAGTATATGGAAAAAAGAAACTTTGAGTCTCAATTATACCATATTTGTGCACCCTTGCATCTCAATAACAGTGGTCAGAAGGGGAAGGCAGAGCTCTGGCTGATGCAGAAGGCTGTAACTGGCCATGGGGCACTGCCAGCTGCTCAGGAGCAACAAGCACCATCTTGTGAGAGTGCTCCTTCCCACGGGGCTCCCGTGCTCTCCTGGGGGACTGGGGAAATGCACGGAGATCGTATTGAAACCTCATTTTGCAAGACATTGTGTGGTCATGCTCCGTGTTTAAGCAGACACCGTGCCAAAACCTGAAGGCATCGTCAGACTGACAGGAGAAAGACGCTATGAATGTCGGAGGGTGAGGACTGCTATTGCAGCCGTGGCCGTGGGCTCAGGAGGTGCCGTGGCCAGGGGTGGGTGGGGACCAGAGTCCCACGCATATTCCAGGTATATTCAATTTTATCTGAATGTTTCTAGCCTAGAAACTACGTTTAAAATCTCCCATGAATATGCTGTCTTTCATATACAACGTTCCATATGCTCATAGTGACGTGGATTTATGAACAGAAAAAGACAGGGCACAGTATAAATCTAGATACAGGAAATTACTTTAAATGTCATGTATTCCCATAGCTATATTATGGAAAATATTATATAGTCACTGTTTATATATAGTTATAGATTGTAAAAATGTCTCTTTAGCACTGCATTGTGCTACTGGTACATTAGGATGGAGCCGGTATCATACTGTGTGGGTTTGCCGTGGTACTTAAAGAGTGACCTGGGAGATATTAAGGACTGCAACTCTGCAACACACACACACACACATACATATAATCTCTAAACATTTGGCTATAAACTCTTAAGTATTTAAATTTGCAAATGCAGCTGCAAGGAGGGGAAACCTCTCCTTCAAGTAGATCCCAAAAGCCCGCAGAAGATAAAAATGTCTGCAAGTTGGATTGCTAAAAGCTGAAACCTTGGAAATAAAGACTTCATCGCTATTGCTGAAAACACAGCCAGCCATTGCAACCAGCTTTGGTTAGTACACAGACTTCATCCCTTACTCTCAGACGTGTCCCCTTGGGGTCTCTATCAGAACAGAGAGAATTCCTAGGAGAGAAAACCACAACTGTAAAGAAAAAAAATATTCCCTGCCATCCCAGGCCTCAGTTCCTTCTGGTAGCTCTTGGTTCACAACAGCTTCTCTTTCCTCTTGACTGTCAGCCTCTGTTTTGCTGCAGACAGAGGTATTAGACCACTAACACAACAGCTGAATGTGGAGTCAAAATACAGGGACATATTATTTTAAACTTTTCCCCACTGCCCTTTCTCCAGAACCATTTTGATCTTGTTTGGTAAGTCAAGTTTGCTGGCCCAACACCTAGCAAGTGTTACTTTATCACCCCAGTGCTTCCTCAGCTATATGCTGTTTTGCACGGGAAGCTGTCCTGGATCTTATCTACGTTTAAAAATCGCCCCTAGAGCAGTTCCTCCCCGTATCGCACATCTCCCCATTGCTTGCTTTTGCCCCAGGGCTATCTGCAAAGCCCAAGGTATGAACTTTTTCCCAGGGAGTCTGACCAAGTTTTACAACCGCCTCTGCTGATGCCCTTGCTCCTGAATCGCACAAAAGCCGTGTCCGTCTCGGCGCTGGTGTGTTCAGACTTCGTGTGTTTGGAAGTTGTGAAGTTTCACAGATCCCCCATTTGACACAGACCGGGTTTTTGGGAAGTGCTTTCTGCAAGTGATAACATGGTCTAGCCCTGGTATCCCGCGATGAGGTTGGTGAAGTAACCCACGAGAGCTCAGAAGCTGTCTGGTTGCTGGTGGCCTTCCAAAGCAGGTGATGGACTAGCTAAGTATAGCCTCGAAATCCTTTTTTAACACAGTTGTCAGGCAGCTGAAATTACGTATTTCTCAGAGCGTCTGGTCCCAAAATTTATGTTTCTGTCAAGAGATCATACTTTTGTGGTAGTTCAGTTTCTTAACGTCAGCTGTCTCCCAGGCTTTCTCTGAACAAAAGAAAAAAGCCTTCAAGTTGTTCAACGTGGTACATAAGGCTTTAGTGCTTTACTGAGCATTAATCAAGATCAGCGGTATTGTGTAATTTACTGGAATGAAAGCTTTTCTTGAACCTTTAGCTGAGGGTAAAAGGCACTCAGAAGTCTCCTGGGTTGATGATGGGTAGAAGTGAGCAACAAATATCCCAAAGCCAAGAGCCCAGATCAGGGTCTCAGCAAACTTAGGCTGCAGCCAGTGCGAGCGGGGCGGCGCAGGCTGGGATGCTCCCCTTGGTCACCTGAAGGTCTGCGCATTCAAGGGCATCTACGGATAGCTTTAAGAGAGCAGCTTGACTGGAAATGGCTTCTTCATTTTCATGTTTCCTTTAAGGTTTTTTGCTATTTTTAGAACGCATTTAGTGCTCACCAGCTGCCTTTGACTCCACAAGAGAAGCTGAATGAACACTATTTTCCACTCCCATTGTCTCTTCTTGCTAACTACTATTGCTGTTCTCATACTTTTATGACCGTGGAGTCAGTATGCTACACACACCACCACTCATGGCCCTACTATTATACTTTTGGCAGGAACATGTTAGGTTTTTATGGGAATTAAAAAGCATGAGTGAGAGAGAGAACCTGAACCAAAGACAACATAAAGGGCCTTATTTCTTTGGGTAGAAGCCCAACAAAATTATTAAATAGCTCAAAGCAGAGCAGAAAGCTGTCTCCAAGATGCTAAACTGAGAGGTACCACACTCCAGCAGTTATTTGGTGCCCCATGGAGAAAGGAAAATATTGCAAGAGGAGATCGCTGTAAGAGGGGGATAGCTGCTGCCAAGCAGTTGACACCGCTGGTCATGCTAGGACGGTAAGTTGGAGCCCAAGTTGGAGAGTGTTTGTCCAAGACCAGCTGTGTTCATGGCTCTCCTCCTTCCTCCCACCCCTTCCACTTCACTCCCATAGCTTTCCTGTGCTGCGTTGCCTAAGAGAAAACCACCACTGAGAATGAACGGCCTCATCACGGGGAGCTGGACCCAGGGCATCTGCACTGGGGTGGCCCCAGCCCCATCTGCAGGCACAGGGAGCAGAGGGTCCTGCCAGCAGCTGGGTGGCACTCGGCTCTTCCTCCTGGGCTGTGGAAGGAGACGTCAGAATCCCAAAAGATGAGAAATAGCTTTCAGAAGGAAAAAAGGGCTTGAAAAGAGAGTTAAACCCGAATGTTCATTTTAACCAGGTCCTACTGAACTTTGATGGCTGGAGCACTGCGGCGTGCGTGCTCCTTGCAGCAGCGAGGAGAGATGAGCCCGGCGCGAGACCGGAATAGCTGTGAAATTCTGAGAAGTTTGGTTTGGTTCCAAACTTTATCACCGACCACTGCTGCTGCAGTGGCCAAACCAGCGGCTTTGATGTGAAATCCCAAAATCTGCAAGCCTCTGAGTTTGAACATCGAGGGCCGGTTACATTGCCAATAACAGGCGAACTCTGTGTGAGCTCCGAAATAACAGTGTACACTGGGGGCTGTGGAAAAGGAGTGAGGTCCTTTTCCCTTCCTGTTTTAAAATCAATGCAGACTTCACTAGATAGTACTGTTCTCCCCTTTGCTTGCAGTACAAAGGTGGTGTTGATGAAACTTTGGCAACTTAGGGGATTGCTAATGGCCCAAGAGTTTTTTGCGTGCCTGGACTGCCAGGTCACACTCAGAACGGGCTGTTTGTGGTTTCGAGGGTATTTTTGTGGCTCTTGTGACACAGATTTAGTGGCCAGCTACGGCTTAACCTCCCATCACTACTGCGAGCACCCCAGGTTTTCGGAGAGGAGCCGTGCTGGGTCCCGTGGGGTTCCTGGCAGAACTGGGCACACTCTGGGCACGTCCCTCTGCCCAGGGGACCGTCCCAGCAGTGATCCCTGCTCTCCAGGAGAACTAAGCCCATGCCTTTTCTGGCCACCCCTCTGTACACATGCAGTAGCTGGAGACCACGAGGATGGGATGTTGTTGCTTCTCAGCTGGGAGATGAGCATCTTCCACTACCATCCACAAACCTCCATCCACCAGTCAAACTTGTTAGTCGCTTAATGAGCCGTCTCATCAGAGACTGCAAAGGTTACCTAGACCAAGAGCAGTGAGGAACTGTGGGGAGACGGAGTCCCTTATCCTGTTGCTAAAATTTCTCTGCCTGATTTTCTTTCCTGTCCATCTCTCCAACGCTGCCTTTCCACTGCTTTTTCTTCAGACTCCTCCTGACTTGCTTGAATAGATCCATTTTGCTGAGATCAGTTGAGGACTTTTGCAGATTCATGAAAGCAGGTTGCACCAGAGGCTGGTGGACCCCAGCGTGGTGTCTGCAGCCGAGCCCACTGGATCGTCAGCGCAGCCTCGTCACAACCTCTGATGCCCAACCAGTGCCTCTGTCCCACAGGTTGTCCCTGAAGCTGTGAGGTGACCAGCTAAGGTAAGCTTATTTTTTTTTTTTTCCTTAAGTATAAAATACCTGGCTACTACGTGGAGGAGACCAGAAATATGTCACCTACCGTGGGTTAAAACAAGATTGGATGTTGACTCAAATACATTAAAATTGTCCTTGGCTTTGAATACAATCCTTTATATAGGACTGGAAAGAAATGTTGTGGATAGCCTCTGTTAAGCACCCCTTCAGAACATGTGTGGACGCATCGATGAAAAGCGCAGTTAATCACAGTTGTCATCTAGATGATCACAGATGAAGATAATCCAGAAAACTCCGAACAGGCGAGAAGCCAGCTAAACCCGGGAGCCCTTGAAGGTTTTGTCAGACTCCAGCTAATGAGATCAGTGTCTCCTGAATCAGGCTCGGTGAGTTCAGTAGAAACACTGCTGTTGGTTTCACTTTGGAAAGTGTTATTGTCCCCGTTAAAGCAGAAACCATATTTATTCCGGGGTGTGACTCAGCTGTGATCAGACAGCATCACCTCCTGATGGGGTCATTTCCCATTCCCACTTTTGACTGCAGCCACCTGGATAGAGGAAGTCACTTCCCGGGGAGTTCAGACACTGCGTATGGGAATAGAAAGCACTTACAACACGTAGAATATTTTTAAGGAATTCAGGCTCTGGCTTTCCTCCACCCATTGCCTGTCCCGAGGGATTCCTGAAGCTCCCTGCACTCGGTGCCGGGCTGACAGGCACGGCTTTGGGGCGATCCAAGAACTGACCGAGCGTGCAGAGTAAACATCTCTTGGATAAACAGGGATTTAGACATTATAAGTTTGAGAGACCCATTGCGTGGGATGGATTTCCTCACCCAGGAAAGGATTAGAGATCAGCAAGGGGTTTCCTCGTGCACTGGTCGCTCCAGGAGCTGCAGCACAGTGGGTCTGGGGTTATCATCAGCACAGCCAGCCTGCAAGGGCTGCTTTCCCTTCGAAGGGCTGGCAGCGCAAGGCACGGCTCGAATTCCTTGGACTACAGATCCGCTTAGAAGGACTTAATAAATGATTAGGTAAAGCATATGATAAATATGTAATAGATCATTTTGTGCATATCAGCGGAATGCATTGGCTTGTTTCTAGTCAGTGTTTATGGCAAGGTGATTTTACCTCTAGAAATACGATTTACTGCTTAATGAAATATTTATCAGTCAGGTTTTACCCTTTGTAAGTGGAACATGTGGTATGAAGCGTGACCAAAACTGCAGAAATTAATTTAACTAATGCCTGCTGTCATCATCTCCTGCTCTCCAGCAGAAAACACAGTCATTCCAGTTAGGTCACACTGGATTTGTGTTAGGTAAAACAGACAGGAGTGTGAATGTGAAACTTTTAGCAGTTTACCGAGTGGATATCACTAATGGCAAGAGTGAGCAAGTTCTTTGCCGAGAAAAGGCTGAGGATAATCCCCAGGAGCATCATGGTAAAGACAGCTGAAGAAAAGGTTGCGTCCTGCCCAGGAGGAAGGGACAAGGGGTTCTCAGTTATGAGCTGCAGCAGGGGTTAACCCGTCCCTTTGCTCCCCATCCCTTGGAGGCAGCATTTAAAAATAAATGACCGTGCTAGAGAAGGGCATCTGGCTCCAGGTGAAGAGCGAAAATCCTATACTGCCGGGGAAACCCTACACCAGTGGGCCACTGCCAGCCCTTGGGAAACAAGTCTTCAGCAGGCAGGTCCCCACGGTCGCCTGCCTGGAGGTGCCGCGAGCATTGGGCAGCTCCCCCAGCACCCCTCGCACCTCGGCAGACCCCGACGGATGCTGTCGGCACGTCCCAGCCCCGGCGAGGAGCCCTGCCCAGCCCGAGGCTGCCTCCGTACTGCGCTGGAGACGTGAGGCCGGGTTTGGCCATTCTATGCCATCCCAGCCCTGCTTTAGCTCCCGTCTCAGCTTTCTGCATGGCAGAGGCAGCCCTGGGGATGTGTGCATGTCCCGGGAGCAGAACGGCACGGAGAGGACCTCCCCGCACGGAGCCCGGCTGAGTGATGGCCTGCTGACAGCGGGATGTTTTGCTTCAAAGCCACACGTGATTTCTGCGTGGCTTTGAGGCTGGGACAATCCCAGTTTCTTCTTCAAGCTGGGACGTCCAATGCAACATCTCAGCAAACTGGTGGCATCAGTGGGGTGACAGGAAAACAAGGTGACGATCTGCTTTCTAATTATCTTCCAGCCTCTCCCACCTCCCCACCCATGCCCTTTCACAATCTAGCGATTAACTTAATTACAGTTCCAGCTCCAGGAGTCGATCCAGCCCAAGAGCAGGAGCTTTGCCGGGAGGGTCTTGCCCCATGTGTCCTGTCTGGGTTCAGTCCAAGACCACGGACACGTACACGAGCAACGCTGGCTGCGGAAGCAAATCCCATTGTCTCATGTGGGGGATTTAAGCGCTAACTCCCAGTGCAAGCCAGATGCGTGGGATCTGCTGTATGGAAAGAACACACTGGACGGAGAATTGCAAAAGCTCAATCTCTCCAGCCAAGGATGGGGTGGAGGATGTATTGCACCCGGGGGCAAGGGGACACCTTTGGGCTTTGCAGTAGAGCAATGCAATTGCCTGATCACTGGGAGGAGCCCGGGGGTGGCTGCTGCTCCCCTGCCTGGTTCCTGGCTCCCTCCCGCCTTCCCTCCCTCCCTCCCCAGGCAGAGAGCTCATCTTTATTTGAAGACACCGTTCACAGCGTTCACTGGTGAGGCCGGCCTGTCCAGCGCAGGAGGATGCTTTCACTGCAGCATGCTCGGCGCAGGAGCTGCAGCTCTTCCCCGGGGACCGGGGTCTGAGCAAGGACCGTGGGTCCAAGGTTGGGCCAGAGCCATGGCCGTGACCGCTGTGCTGGTGCTGGCGGGAGGTGAGAGCTGGGAACAGCCCAGGGCCCAGCTGCACCCAGTGCTTGCTCCCTCATCCCAGGGGATTCAGTGTGGGCACCTCTAGCTCTGCTGCCCCAGTAGCACTGCAACAGGCACCCTAATTAAAAAAAAGCAATTAGTGGAGTAATACCGAGGGCTTCACCTTCCCTCCAGGAGACGGGATGCGCTGCCTGCCTTTTACAAGTGCCCTGTCCCCCTTGCAGGCTCACGCTGAGACCAACCTAAAGCATCGTCCCTTCTCCTGTGCTTCACTGCAGCGCTGCTTCCTGGCACCTCGCTCGTGCCGACCGAGACGTGCCGGCACACGGGACAGGCTGGGAGCAGCCACTAACACATGCCATGAGTTATGCAGCCCTCATGGTCTCATCTCTGGCACCCGAGGAGGATGGCTCTGGGCTGCTGAGGACCCAGGGATGACACGCCGGGTGCAGGTACCTTGTTTCAGGCGTTTGCCGGCAGGCAGCGGGCGGTTAAGCGCAGGGCTGCACACACCTCTCCTCCGTGGGTCTTGCGTGTGTGTTTTGCTTCCCAGGGGAAAAGCGTCTGTAGGGAGTGGAAACCACAAGGGATGCTGTAAAAAACTACTTGGTTGTTGCAGGTTGAAATGTTTTGTGGCGACATAGGAAACCGTGCTGGGCAGGGGGGCACTCAACGTGCCCCGGTGCAGCAATAGAGAGGGGTGAAGTGGCATCACCCCTCCTCAGCAGCCCCCACGCATTGGGGGAGGGTGTCGGACCCTGCAGCAGG
Source organism: Pandion haliaetus (assembly GCA_013401275.1). Classification (NCBI taxonomy): domain Eukaryota; kingdom Metazoa; phylum Chordata; class Aves; order Accipitriformes; family Pandionidae; genus Pandion; species Pandion haliaetus. The sequence continues at coordinate 86,189 of VYZV01035007.1, read as the reverse complement.
GTCTCTGCAGTGGGCACCCCATCCGCACCCTGCTCGGGACCTGCTGCCCCATTCCTGGCACGCAGGGAGGTTAAGCTGGTTGATGCTTCACCCGGTTTGCAAATGTCACCGTCCATCCCCCCCCTGCCCCCGCCAGCCACCCCGGTGTCCACGCAGGACACTGGGCAAAATGTCAGACCACAAAGCGGGAGCGCCTGGGCCGTCTGGGCTCGCGCTGCCGGTGTGGCCGCCCCGCGGCCGCCAGCTCCCGCCCCGCACGCCCACGGATGGACGGACGGACGGACAGACGGCAGCGCCGGCCACCGACACTCCTCGCCGCGAGCAGGCTTCTCACAGCTTTGTTTTCCTACTCTGGTTATGGGTGCTTCTCTCCAGCTCTCCTCCTTTCTCTCTGTCCCTTGTTGCTTTTTGATACGGGAGATGCAGATGCACGGCTGCTTGCAGCGGGGAGCTGCTCTGTTTGCAGGCCAGCTCTGCCTGGTAAAACCAGCGGCTGATGCCAAATGACAGACTCTAGCCCCAAAATTTCACTCTGTGCAATGCTCTTATGCCGAAGGGCTGATCCGGTTCTCCTGTTGTACCATGTCCCACTGAGCCCTCTAGTTCCACCCCAGGCAAAACCTCCTGCCAGTGGCCCCGTTTCGGGTACGTGCCTGGTCACAGCTCCTCTTGGTCACTCGCTGCCAGCCTCGAGCCCTCGCCAACCTCTCAGTGCTCAGGCAGGTCCGAAATCTCAGCGTGCTGTTGCTAATAAGGCATCAAGCTTGACTTAGGAGCGAAAAGCAGGAATTTTCATGTGGTGTCAGATGCAACACTTCCTGCAGCTGGCCCTCTGAAGGGCAGCCAAGCTCAATCAAGGGTTGGCTCAGGCTTCAAAACTGGGATTTGAGTTTGGGTTCAGACTTCATACCATGTCCTTCCCCAAAGAAGCAGAGGATGCTGGAATTGAGGGTTTCATCTCCAGGCCAAGTGAAACCCCACATCCATCCTCGTGGTTAACCATCAGTAGACATATCATCACTCAGAAATCGAACTTCCTCCAGCATAGTCTCAGTCTTGGCTGTTCCAAGGAAAATCACTTGGTTTCTGGGTTCACCATAAGCTCAGCAGTGATCTAGTATGCTGAAAATGCGCAGGGAGTTAATTATGTTCATTCTGAAATATCTGTATAAGGACTATATAGCTTGTCTTGTTAACTTCTAAGAAAAAGTGGCTGGAAGAATTCTGTTCTTAATTCTGCTGCTCAATATCTTATTTTAAATTTAGCACCTAGTAGCTATGGATGCTTACTCCTGTTTTTTTCTCTGAGCTGCCTGAGTAAACAGCTCGGGCTGTGTTTTCCCATGCACACTGTTGCTCAATAACTTAACAGTGTGAGAAAAGCTTGAGATAATTATTGCTATTACCAGGAAAATCCTCTAGTAAACAATAGTTTTCTTATCTGCATGACTTTAGGGCTGGCGAAGATGCCTTCCAGTGTAAAACTGTGGTGTGTAAGAGCATGCAAGGAGACTTTCAAATGAAAGATTGGAGCAAGGCAAGCTTAAAGGTGAATCTCGTTATGTGCAGATGAGTGGGTCAGCAAAAAAACCTGGAATAATTAGCCGTGGATAACTTGCCACTGGAGTAAACTAGGAAGAGAAGCTGTGCATCTCCACCTCTTGCTGTCTGTAGAGCCAGACAGGTCGCTCCTTTGACCTGCGGTCTTTAGGCAAAAATTGGGGAGTTCTCAGTTCCAGGCAGTGGGTGGCTCTGGAGGCCCATGGACACTGGGCTGTCCGTTTGTCATCCTCATTTCCAGCCTAGAAAAGAGCATGACTCACACGCCGGGACGTGCCAGACCTTGGTAGAAGATACAGCCCTAATTCTGGCCCTCCCTGTCCCAGACAGGGGTATAGCGAGGCACCTGCGTCTCTTGTAAAGAGGTGGGCACCGAGTCGGTCCTTCCCGCGACATCTGCGGAGCAGGCAGCGTGACCACAGGCTGCGTGGCAGCAGGCAGCCGCTCCTGCACTGCTCCAAGGAAAACAGTGCCCTGCCTCGGACGCTGCCGCGGGTTTCCATAACAGTACCCTCAGAGGCAAGGGGATATTTTTTTGAAAAGCTCTTCTACCCTTTCTCAGCTCCATAAACAACAAACCACCATAAAAAGCATGTCGCAGGAGCGAAGTCTGCAATTTTAACTCCCTGATGAAACTCAGCTGCTGTGCCGAGTGCTTCGCAGAGTGCTGCCCGCGGAGGTGACACCCACGCTGTTTATTTCCAGCTCCAGAGTGGGCAGTCTAGAGACATGGGAATGTTTGTTGTGCCCGCTGTTTCCACAGCCGGTTTAGCGGAAAGCTGTGGGGTCAGGCTGGCCCACAGGGGTGCAGCCGAGGATGCTAGCGATGATAGGAGGCACAAAGATGCCTTGGATTGTCTTAAGTGGAAAAAAACTAAGCCAAAAAAGTTTGGGACAAAAAAGGCAGCCCTGTGGGATGCAAGCATTGCCATCCCTGTTGTGCTGCAGCAGTGCCAGGACATGGGGGCCGCTCACGGTCCTGGAAAAACTGGAGTGCCAGGAGCAGGCTGCAGTGACCTGCTTGCAGGGACTCTGCATGCTGATGTTAATGTTTTACGTGTTTGTGGAGCATCTCCATCCCAGTGCAATTCATAAGACACTTGTCCTAGCTCGGCTGAATTTTTAAAAATTACATAGATGCACCCCAGTATACGCAGCTTTCCCCTTTGAAACCTGGCTGGTCTTAGGGCACAAACATCCCCGATTCACAGCGCTACGTGGGCAGGAAAGGGCTGATCCAAACTGCGCTCGCACACAATAACGTGCCCCAAAATGCCTGATGCTGCCAGCTGCCCGCCCCGGCCAGCAGGAGCCGGTCAGCGAGCCCCGAGGCACAGCTCCAGCTCTGACGCCCGAGGGCAGCCGCTCTCAGAAGCCCTGGGCATGCAGCAGCCAGGCTGGAGAGGGGTGATGGATGCAGCCGGGCTTGGGCGATGGGACCGAACCGCCGTGTGCCAGCTCCACAGTTTGGGGAACAGCAGCTGCCGTCCCTGCCTGCCCAGGGATGCCGTGGCCAGGACCCCAATGGGTTTTTATCTTTTTCTTACTCAGGAGCCACGCATTCATCCCCCGCTCTGGGGTGCAGGGTCCCCAGGGAGTAAATGAGCATCCCCCGACTGCCTGCACCATTTGCTGCGCTTTGTGTGGGGGAAAAAAATAATCAGAGTGGGTGAAAGCTTTGGGGAGCTGCCAGGCTACGGCTATGGGAACGGCCCTGCGCTGGGTCTGGGGGGGGGTGGGATGGGTTGGAAACGCGTGGAGGGGTCAGGGTGGTCCATCTCCTGCTTGGATGGTGCAGGGATGCAGAAGGTCGCCTGTGCCCATGGCCATGTGTATGTGACTGTCCCAGGCAGCGTGTGGCAGGGGAGATGTGCAGAAAGCAGCTGGGCTGTCCGGCACTGAGCTCCAGTGATCGGCGTAATTTTCGGGGGGGCTTTATGGCATGCAGAGTGTCTCTGGTATAAGCAAACAGCTTGGATCTGGAGTTCATCTTCTGATGCACAGACTGGGATTTGTCACGGTAAAGATCTCCCCCTCCTGTCCGCCCAGGCAGTGCGGAATGAGAGCAAATGAGTGAAATAACTCGTTTGGAGCTCGTGCCCTTGTTCCATGACCTGAGCACAGGTCGCACAGGCTCGCCGTGCAATTCGGGACCACCTTGAGCAAGCGAGGGTGACCGTGCCCTGAAGGTTGGCTTGCAGGCTGGGCAAGCTGCCTGCCTGCAAACCCTGGGCTGGGGATGCTAGGTGGGAGCTGCGCCCGTAAAGGCGACTGTGCACCTTGCACAGGCCACCGCTGGAGCCGGCTTCACCTCAGGGCGGTCGGTGCCTCTTGCAGGACCCAGGGAAGAGCCCTGACGGGGTACGGGAGCGCCGTCTTGCAGTGCCAGGAGGAGATCATGCCAGGCCCTGCCACCCTGTCCATGCAGAGGGACACATGGGTGGAGGAGGAGGAGGTGTGAGGTCGGCGAGGAAGGGCATGGGCAGCACTGGGCACCGGTAGGTTGTCCCTGAGCAGCGCTGGGGATGCCCGAGAACATCTCTGGAGGAGAAGCCATCCAGCCATGGTCTCTGGCGGTGGCTCGCAAAGGGCAGCGGTGAGAGCTGCTCTGGGAGGTGCTGCTGGCGAGCTCAGGCTTTCTGCAGAAATAAGGTCCCTGCATGGGCAAGTGCTGGCAAGGCTCGTCTGCAGGTGGGCCAGGCAGATGCACTAACTCCAGAGACGTGGGAAGAAAAGATCCGAGGTCAAGGCTGACGCCCAGATTTCGGCTCTTGAAGCACAGAACTAAATTAAGAGCCAGAAGCAAGGACAGACTTTATGAGCACAAGCACGTCATGAGTCATTTATGAACTGTGTGTCTAGACTGTTGTGGGCAAAGTGCGAATCTTTGGGAGGACTACTCGGAGAGGACAACACCACACCAGAAATGAGTCTGAAGAGGACAAAAGGCTTTTGGATGTCACCCTGTGAGTCAGCGGTGCGGAGCCAGGGCTGGAGCTGGCTGGGGCTGGCACCCTGGGCATAGCAGCCAGCCCGGCTCCTGCACCCTGCAAAACGCTTCGTGCGGAAAGCCCTTTTCTGCCTCTTTTCTCATCTTTGTCCTCAGGGTTAGCTGTCAGGCTTGGATGCCTCGGGCTTGGAAACGCTGCCTACGAGAGGTCAGCTTGGTCCATTCCCGGACAGCCCGCTCGCTCCGTGTGCTTCCCCTGGGCAAGGGAGCGGGTTTGGGATGCAGGGGCAGCAGGAACCCCAGTAAGGCAGTACACACCCCAGTAAGGGGGTACACACCCTAGTAAGGGGGTACACAGGCAGCAAGCACCCCAGTAAGGGGCTCTGCAGCTGCAGGGGGGCTGTGCGAGGTAGCAGGTCGGAGCAGCTTTGCCTGGTTTTTCCAGCCGAGCGTTACGCAGCAGAGGTGTGTGGCAGGGAGGGTTTGCTGCTCTCATGCCAAACCCACGAGCGGTGGCAGGGAGCTGTGCTGGGCCCCGCGGCCGGGCTGAGCGTGGCAGCTTCTGCACCTGGGCTTGAAGGAGGAAGACGGTAATTGCTCCGTGACCGTCATTATTGCCCTGTGCTAAAAGCCCAGCACTGGGCAGTGGAGCGGTGCCCCATGGCCGCAGGGAGCTCCAGGCTCTCTCGCTCGGTGTGATGGATTCCCTTCTGTGCTCCTCAGGTTTCCAGCTTTCTGGACTAGCTGCCTTTTTTCATATCAGTAAGCGACTCTGTGTGCAGTGTTATTTTGGTCACCGGATCACTTTAATTGCTGTTTTTCCCTTCTGCTCTCCTCTCATTTTTATCTTTCATTCTCTGCTGGCACCGCTCTGGAGGATGCAGTTTTCTGTGGTGATTTCACTCCTCTTAAAGAGCCTCTGTCTCATCCTGGGAAGGGTCAGACCCGGGGGGTTGGGAAAGCACAAACAGAAGGGCAAAGGGGGCTTTGCCGAATTCACTTCTGAGTTAGTTCTAAGACCCAGAGGAGTGGGGTTTGTTACCTTATTAAAAAAGAGGTTAGGCTTTAAGCTGGACCATGGATGTGTGTTAAGATGCTGTGCTGGGGTTAATAGACTAATACTTAGCACTGGCTGTGTATTAGCTATTCTTGAAAGGAATTCATAAGTATTAAGCATGGCAGTCTTTGAGGGCCTGTGTTAGCCTTTATCTGCCACATTTAGCAGCCGGGAAAATGAAGCATTTTTGTTATGCTGTCTTCCTCAGTGCGTGAGCAAGTGTTTAGAAAGAAAAGAAGGGCTTGGGGCGGCCAGAGTTTTGTTACCTTCGGATGCCGGGTACTCTGCACCCTGCAGGCTTGCCTCTGCCTCCTCCCCTGGCTGAAGGCCATTGCTGCCTCCGACCCAGGCATGAAGCGCGAGTCCCCGTCCCTCGGGACGGCACTGCCATCCCGCCGCGTTAAACACGTTACACTTCCAGCATTCAGAGTGTACAAAATCTGCAAGTCACTGGTTGCTTCTGCAACTGCCCTGCGAGGCCTCAGCGTCTGCTTTTGTTCTCCAACAGCATTAAAACAACAGACGCTGACGTTGGAAACAAGGCAAAAAATAGTAACTGCCATTACTGAGAAATACTGAGTCAGGCATCTTTCTTCTTTAACAAATGGGGAGAGAGGGAGGATTACTGCATTCATGAACGCCACACAACACGCCGGGGCAGAGATACCATGACAAAGCACTAGTCCCTCTCTCTCTCGCTGAACTGGTTTGCAACAAATTCTTCTGCAAAGAGATTTCTGTTGTGAGCCATTTGAAAGACAAACACAGCCGGGCCTCCAGCCCAAACGATAATCACTTACAGCTCTGCAGTGGCAGAAAACGTCTGCAGGGTTTCTAAAAATGCCCCCGTCACAGGTTATTGCCCGCCGTGTTCAAGAGGGTGATACTTTGGTACCCAGGGTCAGCCGTGCCAGAGCAGCCTGCGAGGGTCAGGGCAGGTTTCACCGGGGACGTGCCTGGAATATATGTCCTCGTTTAGAGAATGTTTACTAAAAGGGTTTGTAAGATACAATGCACGCGCTAACAGGCATCTCAAGGCCCTGGTTTTGGTCTCTCTCCTTGCCACATGGGAGATACATATCGCTCATCGCGGCATACATCGCTCTGCAGCGTGTTTCTGGTGGCAGCTGGTTCGTATGAAGAAGTTCAGGTCTGATGCTGTCTGGCAGAAAAGCCTTGAACCTCCACCCTGCAGCTCTGCCCGTGCTGGGGCCGTGCCCGCTGCCCCTCGTGTTGGCTTTCTGCTGGCACCCGGCTTGCAGAAGGGGGAAAAAATATGCTTGCCTTGGGTCTACTCCGATTGCAAATTCCTGGTGGCCCTGACTCTCTCTGTGGGCTGATCCTGAGCCTGCGCTGGGGCAGGCTGTGGTTAGAGGGATCCCGGTGATGCTCGGGCTTTGTCTTCTGGGAATTTGTCTGTAGCTGGTGATAGGTTTGGTTTGACCTGCTGTTAATGCTCATCTTTCTCCACCATTCCTTGCAACCTCTTATTTCTGAACCCTCATTTAGAAAGGAGTACATTCATCTCATCTAAACTCCTGTGATTTGGGGGGGGTTATGAAATTAAGGATGATTAAAAGGGGAGTTGTTTAATGCAATGGGCGAATCTACTTGGCAGTCCTGCATCTGGCATTCCTGCGGTTCTGGAGAGGAAGGTGCTGCTCCTGCAGCAGAGAACCTACACGAAGGCAGACCCAGCTGTATTTTCAGGGGTCGCTGTGCAGTTGCCCCAATCTGGTGTTTAAACAATACAGGGCGAGGCTGACACCCCCACTCTGATGGGAGTTTCCCCGGGACCTCCAGGGCTGCCAGGGGTCAGGGCATCGCCAGCCACCTTCCCTGCGCCTTCCCGCAGCTCTTCCCCGCTCCCACGGCCTCTCAGGATGGATTGCACACTGAAACGACTGCCAGGCTCCGAGAGGCAGCAGCTCTTGTTTGGTAATCTTAGCTCCGGCTAAGCAGAAGCCAAACGCTACCAGGAGTTCCTGTAGTATGTGTGTGCTCCCGTGCATTTACTGCCTCGGCCCCCTCACCCTCCAGCCAGAAGACCCGCAGCAGCGTGCAGGGACGTGGCTGCAAGCAGCCGTGCCCTGCACCGCTCCTCCGTGATTCTGCTGCTCCTGGAGGGAGAGACAACCGTCGTCCCCCCCCAGACACGAGCCCCGGGCTCTGCCATCGCTGGCACCCCGAGCGCAGCAGACGTTTGCACTGGCTGTGGGTGGCGGTTGCACCTGAAGGTGACACCAGCATTTGGGAAGTGGCAAGACTAGGGAGCCTGCGAGGGTCAGAGGCTCAAGAGATTTGGGCTTAGAAAATGCTATCTGAACTGTACCGGTGTGTGCAAGCCCACTGTTCTGTTAAGGGCAAAAAAAAAAACCAAAACCAAACCCCAAAAGACGTAGTTTATCTGGCTCTTAAAGGGTGCTTGCTGTTCACTGTGAAGGTGCCTCTTCACCACTCCTCTTCCACCTAAATTATCGTCAGATGTTCTCTAGGAGAGCTGGGATTCATGGGCAGGGGTGCCTGGTGTCCCGCTGGGACCTGCGTCTCCAGTGCACCCAGAATGGGTCAGCTGGACCCCAGAGGGTCTCTCGTACGTTATCACGCACGTGGCCGGATTGTAACCGGCACCTGGCAGTGGTCTCGGTTGGAGCCTGCAGGGCATGGGACATGGGATTTGGGATACGGGACGTTACAGCTGCCCCCCCCAGGAGGCACGCACCACCAGTCGCCCTCCTCAGGCCCACACCGGTCTTCAAAGCCTTTGCCAAGCGCCTGAAAATGGACGGGCTCTGGCCAAGCACCACGTGAACTGCCTGACGCAGACAGCCAGGTCTCGGTGGGACAGCAGGCTTCCAGCCTACACCGCTGTCGGCTCTGCCAGCAAATGCCGCTCCTCGCCCCCGAAAACTGTGCAGCTGCTTCCCACGGCAAACAATCACTAGGAAATTGTATCTGTCCTCTATGGAGGAAAATCACCCAGCATCCTCCAACCCTGCAAGTTCGGCAAATATTCGCAGACAAAAAAAGACTCAAGGGGAAGAGCCCAGACTGACCAGTGCCGGACAAAGCGAGTAAGAAAAAACCCCCCGTCCCCATCCCCGTGGGTGCGCAGAGCCGAGGGGAGGGTGGTGCAGCGCAGGTGAGGGGTTTTACTGCACGGGATGCTGAGGGTGTGCACGGCCGCCCCGGCACCCTCATGAGCAGCACCCGCGTCAAACCTTATCTTGAGGGTGGTCGTGGGCACCCCGAGAGTGGATGCAGCCCTGCAAAACCGGAGCTTCCCGCGGCCAGCCTGGGATCCAGAGGCAGCACAAGATGGGGACTGACTCAATCACCAGTTAGCAATTATTACACCATTAAAATAAAACCCGGCGATTGCTTCCTCACTGAAAAGTTACAACTTTCTTTCTCTAATTAGTACCCTAAAGCTAGGCTTATTTCCTGATGAAATGTGTGTGCTTGTGGTTCAGGATTGCAGTGTCTCTTAAAAGTTCTTCTTGGTGCATCCTCCCCCAGACTGTGGCTCACGCAAATACGGGCTGGCTGAGAAATGGATGGAAGCATTTGCGGTTTGGTTGGGTTCCTGCGCTAATTAAGGGCCACATCCAGCACCTAGAAGCTGGTGAAAACCGCATCCAGCTGCAAGGAGGCCGATTTCTGCAGGGAAGGGGCGGTGACGCTTCCAGAATGACCCCAGGAATTTTCCCTGCCACAGGCAGACACGGCCCTGGAGAGGAGGAAAACCTGGGAGTGCAGAGGAGCGGGAAAGGTCCTTCCTAAGTGCTAAGCTCTGTTATTTTTTTACTTTCTGACTTGGCATCAAAGGAGAAAGCAAATATTTAAAAAGGTGCTTGAAATTCTGATTTTGGTCTCTTCTATGAGCGCATCATTGGAAGCACACTGAAATAAGAGGAGAGAGACTGAAATAAAACTGCCGCGGCTATTATCCTTATGGGCCTTGTGACTTAGCCCTAACTCCTCATTACAACTATGCTCTGAGCTGCTAACTGCTATCTAAGCCAAACCAAAGATGCCAAATATAAAGACAAATTGCTGCAAGCTCTAATTGCCCCGGTCGGGCGGGAGCAGGTGCTGTGCACGGCTGAGCCCCCGCACGTCCCCGCTGCTCCCCCTCCACCTCCCTGAGCGTCTTGGGTTGTTCGTGCCATTTAGCCAAGGGGAAAACGCAGATAAAGCAGACGCGGGGAGACACAGAGCTAAGAGCTCCCCGTCACCGCTGCGCCCGAGGACAGGGGTCCTGGGCACCGCAGGGCTTCGGCTCGAGGAGCAGCGGGTGGGAGCCGAGCCATGCAGCTGACGGGGAATAAAGTGGAAGGAGCCGTAGCCAGCTGCATGATGAGCTGCCTCGGTTGGGAGGAAGATCAAGGTCTCAGGAGTGGGAGGAAGGCCAAAGTCATTTGGGGAGCTTGGGAGGGAAAGTCTATCCCCTGGGCTGGGGTGGAGCTGGGAAGGAAAGTTTATCCAAAGTACTCGCAAAGCTCTGGGTCTGGCTGGAGACCTCGGTGGACCCAAACTCTCTCCAGCCCTAATCCAAAGTGCATGTTCCCGCGCATCCCGAGTACTCGGAGCGGCGGCTCCGGTGGCCAGAGGAAGTGGGGCCGAGCCGGTGTTGCGGGGAGAACAATTGGACATTGTGCTGCCTTATCGCCACAGAGCCCAGTCCTGCCCTTAGGAACCGATTAAACTTTAGACCCCTGTTTGTGCAGATTCTTCCCGTACATCTCATGCGCTCTCCAAGGCGATCGCCGCAGGGGTTGAGAGGTGCCTGCGCTCCCCGTTACCATTGTTCGCAGCCCATCTCCCAGCCAGCGTGCCGGGTCCGGGAGCCCGTGGGGTCAGGGGCGATGCTGGGCTCCTCGCGCGCAGCTTTCACCGGAGCAGGGAGCAAACCCGGGAGCAGGGGGGGTGGCGAGGTGATGCTCCCACCCGGACGGCCTCGGCAGGCATCCGGAGCACCGCCGACGGCGCCCGTGGGGTGCGCTACTGGTACCTCTGAGCGATGGGCAGGGTGGGGGACGGCAGCTCATGCGCGAGACCCTGCGGCGCCTTTGACGGGCCACCCACGCGGCAGCGGCACCCTGGGCCACGTGGGTCTCGCCCGGTGCTCGGCCTCCGAAGCCCCTGGGCAAGGGGCACGTGCCCAAAGCAGGGTGCTGAGCCAGCTCGGGCTGCGTCTGTGCAAACGGCACAGGCGCGGAGCGGGGTGTCGCTGGGTGTCCGGCCAGGAAACCAGGCAAGTCGCACAAAATTGATTTAACCCGCTTTGCTTCCACCTTGTCTTGTTCAACCATTGCTTTTACTCATTTTCTTTCTACCTCCCTCACCAGCACTTCCCAGCCTGGATCCCGACCCGTCCCTGCTGGCTTGCATGGCCCCGACCGAAACCCCTCATCCCAAATGCTGCTGGGGCCTGGGGACACTGGCACAGCCCGGGGAGCCACGGCTCCAGAGCCGGAGGAGGAGGAGGCGATGCTCAGCGCTTACCCCTTTGGGCCGGAAAAGGTTTGAGGGAGCAGAGGTTGGCTACGCACAATTACTTCTAGTAAGATCTGAACTTACAAAATCTTATGCGAGTCGAGAAAATATCTCTGCAGTAGGACTTGGGTGTCTGGCTAGAGTAGGCCCAAGGGCTTTTTTTTTTTTTAAGGAAACATTTTTTTTTTTTCATCAAAACCGAACCGTTTTATAGTGCTGTGTCATTTCAACAAACTTCTTAGTTGCTTGCGTTTTGTTTTTTTTTTTTTAATGGTCCAAATATTGTGGTTTGCAATTTAAAATGTTTTTCACATTCCGATTCAAATTCTGCCCCGGGCTTCTGCCCCAAAGCTTTAGGTTAATTTGCAGTAATTCCGAGACCGCCGTTTAGAAACAACACTCGTGTTCTCTGCAGCCTTCCTCTCCCCGGGCAGCAGCGCTCCGCAGCCGCTTGCGGGGTTCGGGCTTTTTGGCCAGCCAGCACCCCTGAAATCCTAAAGCCGTCCCTGCAGAAGGCACCTGCCCCCCCCCAGCCCCCAGCCCCCCTCTGCGCTCCGACC
>VYZV01035007.1:53420-74165 GCA_013401275.1 Pandion haliaetus | reverse complement strand
CGGACTGCGGCACAGTGGGGGCAGAGAAGGGGGCGGGGGGGGAACCAAAAAACCGACCCCAAACCCCCCAAAACCAAACCCCCAAAGCTGGAGGAGATGCGGCGGTTTCTGTTCCCCGCTTTTCTCCTTCCCATCCCCGCAGTCCATGGCGGTTTGTGCGAGCGCCGGTGCTTTCAGTGCCCCCCCCGGGGAAGGCAATAAAGCCCCTCACCCCAAAGGAGCTCCCGGGTGCAGGCGGGCAGCGGGAACGGGGGTCTCTGCCCTCCCCTTGGGGCAGCCGGGGAGAGGGGCTCAGGCAGGCGTTAACCCTGGCACCCTGCTCCGGGCTGGGGAGAGCTCGGCCTTAAAAGCCGAAGCGCTCTCGAGAGAGCTGTCAGCAGGAAAAAATACAGCTCCATCTCCCCAAGGACAGGGCCGCCTCGCCGGAGCTTCTGCCTGGTGCTGACGCCGGCTCTGCACCGGGAACTCGGCCTCGTAGGGGGCCAGCGGTGGGCTCGCTTATGGGGAGCCGGCGGTGGGCTCGCTTATGGGGAGCCAGCGGTGGGCGTGCGGGGTGCAGGCTGCGCGTTGCTGCGTGTTAGCTGGCTGCGGCGTTCAAGAAGCAAGTGCGATGACTTCACAGCTTGGCTTGCCTCCACCAGAGCTTTGATGTGGTGTTTAAGCTGTGTTATCTAAGGCTCGCTTAGAGGAGGCTTTTAGTCCCGGCTCACATGGAGCCTGTATGTTTGGACAGGCAGTCTGGACTAGAAAGCGTACTGAGCACAGACGTTTTGATAAAAACATACGCTAGTTGCCTGCAGTTAACAGCAGCTAGCGGGGATGGCTCCTAATGCATCCAACAGCACAGGTAGACTCTGGGCCTTCCTAGTATATCAATATTTGAAAAAGCCCGCACAAGATTTCCCCCTGGCATTTCAGCCACACCTTGAAAATAGAAAGAAAAAATACGAAAGATCTAGCCAAACATTTCTGAGTCTCAAAAAAGAGTGGCCCTGGCTTTGGCTCGGCCTTTCCTGGATGAAAGGCATTGGGGTTGTTAGGATATGAGGACTATGAGGAAACGCTCCATTTTCTTAAGCGAGGGAACATCCCCCTTGTTTCGGAGCTGCAGGGAGATTGCACCCCCTCCCCGTGCCCCCAGCCCTTCCCACCGCTTGCCTGGCTCTCCCTACACCCCTGTTGTGGTCGGAGATGGCAGCTCTGGCGCTGTGCGGGGCACGGGGCACCGCTGACGGCATCCTGCCAAATTTAGCGTTGTGTCCTTTCTGCCCGTCCTGAAGGCAGCCGTCCCCGGGACGGAGCCAACAGCGCGGAGCCAACACCCGCTTCAGCAGCAGGTTCCTGTGCTCGTCGCCAGAAAGATGAGCAGAAAGTCCCTGTGCCGAGAAGTGCCTTGGCTGAAGCCGGGATGCCGATGGTGCCGCAAGGGTCTCCGGGCCCTGCTGCCGTGCTGCCCTGCACCGAGAGCCGGGAGGGGGGGGGGCCACCGCCTTCACAGCCAGCTCTGCCCTCCCCAGCCCAGCCCTGCCCGGGAAGCCCCTGTTGCAGCAGATGCCTGTGTTATTTCCCAGCCTCTCGGGATGGCTTTCGATGGCTGGCTCCTGCTCCTGCCTGGGGTGAGGAACCTCCTCACCTCGCTGCCTCCGATGTCTGCAGGCCTCCTCGGCTACGAGTCCCGTAAATAATGTACACTTCTTGGGGTTATTTGGAAGCGCAGTGAATAATTAACCGTAGAGCCGCTCTCTGCCCCGAGGAAGCAGTAGGTGCTTCTCTCTGCCCGGCACCCAGCCGTACGCAGGCAGTGCCTGTGCGGGCAGCTGAGCCCCAGCGGCTCCTCTTCCCCCCAAACCACCATCGTGCAGCAGAGATGACTTAGGCAAAACTTTCGGCAAGTTTAAAATGGGACCCGCAAGATCCCCCAGGGTCCCAGGCTTTGGGGTCATCCTTCTTGGAGCTGATTGCTGAAATGGCTCAGCGAGTGCCACGCAGCCCAGTACAAGCTGGGACCAGCACTGAAGTGGAAAGTCCCCCCGCTTCTGCCTCCCTGCCAGCTCCCTGCCTCCAAGCCCGGAGAGAGGAAAAGGAAACCCCAGTTGTTCCCCCAGCGGCGCACACCCGGCCGAGCCTGCAAACTTGGCCAGGAGTTCAGGAACCAGGAACGCGTGTTGCAGACCATTTGGGAAGGGGTTGCAAAGCCCCCGCCAGGCTGCGGCTCTGCCGGGACGCCGAGCCCGGTGGGGGGGCACCGAGGGATGCTGGAGGACACACTCACCTGCCGGGTCGGGGTGCACGGAGCTGGGTGGTGGTGCAGGCGGCAGCACCGTGGAGGCAGCTGGGAGGCAATGCTGCTGACCTGCCCCGAGGCAGGCAGGAGCTGCCTGGGGTCACCTTGCCCCTCGCCCCGCTCCCCGAGGGCCAGGCAGCTCCCAGAGAGACGCACACCCACACTCGAACACCCTCGCACCACTCACGGGTGGTTCCAGAGCAAGGCAGCGTCCCTCAGACGGGCGCGGGCACCGGGGCTGTGCCGGATCCCAGGCAAAAGCTGGCATCGGCCGGCGGGCACCGCGGCGCACAGGGACCGAAGCGGCACCGTGGGCTGCCGCACTGCACCCACGTAGGACAAGGAAGTATGGATAATCCTTCGCCTTGCTATTTTTTTCCTCTCATGTGATCTTGTTTTTGGACTGCTATTTTGGGGCTGGACTCCAGCCCAGGTGAAAGACAAGGATTTAGTGCAGCCTGCCTCCCCCCCCCTGCCCGGAGGGCCTCCCGGGACCTCTGCCTGCCTGCCCGCAGGATGGGGTTAAACCCTGCTGCCGGCTCACGTTTGGTCTGTACTTCCCAGCCCTTTCCCTCTCTTGCTGCAGAGCTCTTTCTATCCCCAGATTCCTTCTGTGCAGTCAGGGGGTGATGGCAAACAGGCTGCGGGGTGCGTGCAGTGCCCGGCTGCCCCTCCACCCCGTCCCCCGGGCACCCCCCGCTCGGGGTCCCCCAGGGCTCTTGCTAGGACTCGGCACAGCTGCAGAGTCGAAGTCTCCCCAGCACTGTTTGCTCTCTTTCTGCCCATTCCCCCCCCCCGCCCCCCCCAGAAACAGCCTGTCAGGAAGCTGACGGGAGATAAATAAAAAAAAAATGCCCGCAGCTTGCAGCAGCCTTGACATAAACTGTTGCGAGGCCTGACCCCGCACACTGCTCGTCGTCCCCCNGCAGAGCTCTTTCTATCCCCAGATTCCTTCTGTGCAGTCAGGGGGTGATGGCAAACAGGCTGCGGGGTGCGTGCAGTGCCCGGCTGCCCCTCCACCCCGTCCCCCGGGCACCCCCCGCTCGGGGTCCCCCAGGGCTCTTGCTAGGACTCGGCACAGCTGCAGAGTCGAAGTCTCCCCAGCACTGTTTGCTCTCTTTCTGCCCATTCCCACCCCCCGCCCCCCCCAGAAACAGCCTGTCAGGAAGCTGACGGGAGATAAATAAAAAAAAAATGCCCGCAGCTTGCAGCAGCCTTGACATAAACTGTTGCGAGGCCTGACCCCGCACACTGCTCGTCGTCCCCATCGCGCCGGTTGCGAGCGTCCCACCGGTGCTTGGAGGAAATGGGCGTTCATGGACGTGGGTTAGCCGGGGGGCTGCTGGGGGTCCCCCCATATGATGTGTGGGAGGCCAGACCCAGTGCTGCAGCGTGCACATGTCCTGCCCGTCCCTGCCCTGGGGATGACGGCTCCTTGGGGACATCCTGATGCCTCCTGCCCCACACGCTCAGCAGTGGCAGGGCTGATTACTTATATCCCATTTATGTCTTTCAGCCCTCTGGATGAAAGTTGAAGGGTGCCAGTGGGGCGCTGGGGAAGGGCAGCCTGGTTCTGCCAGCTCGGTGGGCGGTAGGAGTTACCCCCTGCGTGGGCAGGAGCAGGGCAGAAAATGAATGCCTAGGATGCGGCACCGCGGCTCGCCTGTCCACACGTGCGGACACATCCCTGCCCTTTCACGGTGGGCGGCGGGAAGAGTGGACGCTGTTACGGCGTGTTTGGTAGCCTAAATTGGGTCTTTGCGTGAATAAAACTCGTTAAAGGCTCCTGTGCTGAAGGCCAGAGGTAACGGTGTAACGGGGCTGATCCCGCTGGGGACTTTCTGCACCGTGTAGCCGGCCCAGGGCAGGGACAGCGGCGAAGGGGCTTATTGCAGCTGGGAGAGGATGTGTGCACAGACACACCTTTGCTCGGACAAGCTGGAGTCGCGGGGAAACCTGAATTTCCCTTCTCCCTAGGAAGTCTCCCCAGTTCAGCTATGGAAGAAGCCAGTTTCGGCAGCCGGCACTGAACTGCACAGCACCACGCGCAGGCGGCACATGGTGGCAAGCGTTGGGTGAAGGATGGGACCCACGATGTGAAACATTAATCAGAGGTAGGTAGGATTTGGCTTGCGGAGAAAGGGGTTATTCCAGATGCGTGCCACATCAGTGAAAAATTCAGGTCCAAATTTAGAAACCACTCCTTTTTCAGCCTATTTCACAATCTTTAGATACCACCTAAAAGTGTTTTCTTTTTTCCTGCTTCCCATTAACCAGTTTTATGTGAAATAAGGAGTTGCTCTCTGACACCTGTGAAATGCTCCGCTGCCTCTCGGCGCGGGATAGGAACGCTTACCGTGTGACGAGCACCGGGGTAAAAGCTCCCTGCAAACTGGAGCGTTTCTGATAGCGCTGGGGACCCAAAAGCTCCTGTGAAGGCGCTTGTCCCCGCTGGAAGAACTGCTGTGTGCGGGCTCAAGGGCAAACCGATTCCTTTGTAAACGCAACAGGGGTTTTAATGCCGGAGAGGACAGGTGAGATGACGGAGCAGAGAAAATCCCGCAGGGGAGGGAGGCGCCGGGGCCGCCAGGGGGAGCCGCGGGGCCGCAGCTGGGCACAGCTGGATGCGGGGGGGCGCAGCTGGGGGATGCGGCACAGCTGGGACACAAGCGGGAGCGGGCAAAGGTGGGGGTATGGCACAGAAGAGGGGAGCGCGCACAGCTGGAGCTGGGGCACAGCTGGTAGGTGCGGGGCATCTGAGGCAGGTGAGGGTGCTCGTGGCTGCAGCATCCGCAGCTGGAGCACATCTGGGTGGCAGCAGAGCTGGCAGCGGCGGCCCAGCCGGCCGCAGACACAGCCGGCACTGGGCACGGCTGGCGGTGCACCGACCTCCGGGGCCCAGTTTACCGCCGCTGGCTCCCAAAAGCCGCTGCAGCTGCTCCAGGCTTGGGTTTACTACCTCCGTGAGCTGGAGGCGGTGTCAGGCCTCTGCTCTTTCAGGTCGCGGCTGAGGTAATTAGGAGGGAATTGAAGATAGGCAGGAAGACTGTTTCTCATTAAGATCATCTCATTCACCCTGATTTCTGTCAAAACCAGTCACTCTCCCAACCAGACACGCAGTAGAGTAATTTTGCTTGTCTTTTCTGTAGTCCTGCACGTTGCTCTCAGTCCTGGCTCATTCGCCAGGATCCCTTTTGGTCTTTTTCAGTCTCTGTTTCCCAGGAAGGATCACCCCCTCCTGAAGAATGACTCCCATCCTTTGTTTTTTAGCGGATGACCTTATATATTGAAAAGACTGCTGTATACTTGCGCTCAGCACTAGTTTAGAGTCAAGAGCTCATTCCCAAAGGACTCTCCTGGATACACTAACCAAATGAGGAATCTTCTCCCGTAATTACATTTCTGGGACAGCAGACATTTTCTGATTCTTTTAATATGTGCCATGTTGCATTTGTTACAAATCAGATACATAACAGAAGCGCTCTTACCTTGAAAGCACTGCTGTTATCAAGTACTGACTTAATTACAGTTTTATCTAAAAATAGATCAAGTTAGCTTGACAGAATCCATTTTTCCTACTCCCCTGCTGCCCGATGTTGTTTCCTCCCTTCAGTTCCTGCTCCAGCAAGCCCAGCATCAATCCGCTGCTGCAGCCTTTTCCCAAGAACAGCACAGGGCTGGCAGGCCGTCGTTGCCAATTGCTCACCAGCACGCTCGGTTTTCACTTGTCCCAGTCTTCCAAAACTCACCCAACATAAACACAAAGAGCCCGGGAGGTTCCTCAGGGCTCAGGTTACCCAGCTCTGGCTGCTTTTAACCTTTCTGACTTTGGGAGCTGCTGACACCGAGGTAATTCCTACGGGCAGGGAAGCGGTGCATCGCCCGCTGCCTCGTACATCTGCACTGTGCCCTAGCTGCTTTTATTTACAAAACCCACCCAAGGTAAAGCCCGTAGCTGCTATCTGCTCGTTATCATCACTTTCCTCTTTCCTCTGATTGTTATGTGGTTTCCATAGCTTTCATAGCTGTCCCCACTTCCCTGGAAGCCAAGCCAAGGCAGCTTTCTTCCCGCTTGGGAAACTGCTTTGTTAGCCCGAGTGGTGTCCGTCACCGGCAGTGGTGGCTCTAAAAGAACGGTGGAAAAGTCCCGTCTACGTATGGCCCCATCAGAGCGCGCATCGCTAGAGCTGTCCCGGCTGCTCTCCATGCCGTGCCTCTGCTGGGCGTGCTGGGGGGGTCACGGTGCGAGTGCCGCAGCTCGTGGCTGGAGGGAAACACCGCGCCTGGGAAAAGCCGCCTTCTCCAGACATATCCCTTGCAATTTCCCACCGCCTGCCAGCGTCTCCCACCTGATGAGAGGGGGCTGCTGCAGGCTCATCCAGCTTTGGGAAGGGCTCACCACGCAGCAGCTGCTTCCAGAGCTGCACGAGGAGCTTCCCAGGGGAGCACGGTGGGGCTGTGCTCTGTCGTCTTCACCCGGCGGGCACCGAACACCCCCGGCACCCAGCCCAGCCCCGCGGGCTGCACCAGGCATCAGCCCAGCGCCAGAAGGACCGGGCAGCGGAAACCTTAAAATACATTTTGCTGCATCTGGAAAGCATGTGGCGCTGATCACCAGCCCTACCACTTTCAATTTTACTGACCGGTTTTAATTTTATTTCCCACGTGTTTGACAATGGAAACTGATTTCTCTTGCCTTCTTTTTGGCGTAAGCAGGCTGCGGCCCATGGACCTGCGGTGCCGGCAGGGCTGCGGGTGCTGGGTGCAGGTGCTGCTGGGGGGGCCAGACCTGGCAGGACCGCGCCGGACCCCAGGAGCTCACATGGATGTATGGACTTGAAGGAGCCCGGCTCTTTGTATGTGTGTCGCTGGTTGATCTTTCTTCTTTTGCTTTGCTGCCTAAGAAGGTTTTTTCCTCCCTCACTGGGTGTGTCGGGGGGAGGGAGGGCGACCCGGGGACCCCGGTGCAGCAGCCTGTTCTGGGACATCAGCTCTGCTCATTGTGGCATTGGATTTTCTGATCTGAACCCCGGGAAGAAAACAAAACTGGGGCTTCAGTGTCTGAGGGCTGCTCCAGGAGATACCTCACTGCCCAAAATCTCCAAGAATTCCTGATTTAGTCTTTGTCAGCTCAGCCACTTGTGCAAATAGTGTCAGCCAGGGCTGGCCACACAAAGCAAGGTCGGTTATAAGCCGTTCTCCTGGAACAGAGGCACTTGGAGCCAGCACAAAGAAATCTCTGTCTCTCCCCTTCGCTGGCATCCTGGCAATTAACCCAGAAAATCTCAGCTTGCCCTTGTCTTGGGTGCTGAGTGTGGGGCTGTGTGGTGCGCGGGGATGACTCTCCTGGCTGGGGGGGTCTGGCTGTGCTCTGGCCCCCGGCCACACAGGGAAATGGTGCGGCCAGTGTCCGACTGGGAAGTACAATACGGATGGAGAATTCACCTGCTCCCAGAAGAAGTGAGGAAAATCATTTGGGTTTTTGCACTAAATTATTTTTAAGAAACGTATGTTCAGAAAACAGCAAAAGCAGGAGTCACCTTCGATCAAACGTGGGCAACCTGACATAAACTTTGACAATATATTTTGGGGTATTTGATTTTTTCCCCCAAAATATTTCAGGCAAAACCTCTGCACAGTGACCTAACGCCCAGCGATGACGGGTCATCCACAGCCAGGCGGAGATACCCGCGGGGCTGCCAGGACAGGGCTTGCTCCAGACCCTCCTGGCTCGGGCACCACGCTTGATTTAAACGCTGGCTGCACCAAACGGGCTCTGCGAACTCTCCTCTCCTGGGCTCAAACCACGCTGGTGGTTGCCAGCACGCCCTGGCCCGAAGTGCTAAGGCAGGCGCATCCCGGCGGGCAGAGGAGACGTGTGTGCAGCCGGGAAGCTGGTCCTGTCCCCGCAGAACAACGTGCCAGATGCTGCAGGGGACGTGGGGAGCCCCAGCCAGCGCTCGGGCGGCGGAAACCCAGCCCTGCCCTGCCAGGGTCCTCCTGTAAATAACAGCCCGTCCAGAGCTAAACACGGCCGCCATGGGAAGTGTTTGGTGAGCCAGATAATCTGCAGGCAAAGGCTGTGACAGTCCACTTGAGTATGCCGTGGTACTATCGTTATAAAAAGCAATAATTGCGTGCCCCCTGGCCAATGTACTTGAACGGGGAAGTACTCTTGAGTAATTAAGAAATACTCTGTATTCGATTTGCCACTGTGCTTCCTACAGATCAAATTAGTGAAGGATGAATCAATTTCAAAGTAATTTTTTAAATCTTTGCGTTTGTTCTTTCGAATTTTTTTTGTTTCATTTTTAACTATGTAAAGTCACAGGAAAACCTCACTGCAGCTAATAAAAGCATAATGAGCAAGAAAATTAATGATACAAAAATGAAGGCAATGGGAAAGAATGTAAGTCATGCTTAAACAGTATTGTAGAAAATACAGTTCACTCAAGTCCAACCCGCTAGGAAACAAATATTTAATTGTACAGTAAATAACATATTTATTTTAAGAGAGGCCCATTTCAAACCATATCTCACAAGCCAAGTGAATATAAACAGACATGCAGCCCGGCTCGCACAGACCCTGTGCCCTCCTGCGTCCTGCCACGGGAAAGGGAAAGCAAAGAAATCCAAACTGCAAAGGAACGAATAGGGCCAGACCCATTAATTAGGAATTGTTACTGGTTTCAGAGGGACAGCTTTGTAAGGAAAGAGACCGCTGCCCTCCCAGGAACTCGAGTGAGAAGCCACAGAGAAGCAGGATTGGAAAGGAGAGTGTTGTAGGGGGGCGGGCATCTCGGTGCTGACCCGGGGAAGCTGACCCTTGGCTGGGCTGTGCATCTCCTCTGCGGGCGCGGGCAGAGCAGGCAGCGATGGCGGTGGGACCTCCTGGGGCTGCCGCGGTGCCAGGCACAGGCAGAGGAGGCAGCGATGCCGGTGGGACCTCCTGGGGCTGCCGCGGTGCCAGGCACAGGCAGAGGAGGCAGCGATGCCGGTGGGACCTCCTGGGGCTGCTGCGGTGCCAGGCACAGGCAGAGCAGGCAGTGATGCCCACGGGGCTGCTGCGGTGCCAGACACAGGCAGAGGAGGCAGCGATGCCGGTGGGACCTCCTGGGGCTGCCGCGGTGCCCTGTGTGCCCTTGCAGCATGTAACAGATGAGGAGCTCTCCAGTCACTTAATGTTTTTACTAGCAAATGAAATTGCTCCCAATCATCAATGTCTTATCTGCATGCTTCAAGGGCACGTCCTCTGCAAACACTGCCGTGAAAGTAAACACGATGCAGCGACGGGGTTTTCTATGCAAGGTGAACACGAGGAGGTGGATCTGCTTACTGTGCCCCTGCCCCGATGGCTGCGTTTGCTGAGATGTATGGTGCAGTGTGAGGATACTTCACGCCATAACCTTGAATGGATGAAATATATGCCTGGAAAAGTCATTGAGATGGTGAGGATAATTTTGTTCTCCTGCTCCCACAGCTGCACGCCTCATGCGCTGCTTCAGTCCCCTTGTCCCCAAGAAGCACAGTGAAGGCACCGTACGATCTGTGGGGACAGGCAGGTTTTCTGGCTGGGCGATATGTTTACGTGCTGACACAGTAAAAGTGGGTTAAGTGGGGCGGCAGGATCCGGCCGTGCCTCTGCTGCAGGCATCACTGAAAAGGCACCGTCAGTCCTTACCCGTCCCCTTGGAGAGCTCTGGGATATGGAGAAATGTAACACCACAGAGCCACAGGGATTGGTACTTTACTGATCTTTTACACCTCCCCACAATCAATTTAACACAATCTGGTATTTGCTGTGGCTATGTCCCACCCCACACTGCTCCTGAGGGGCTGCTCTCCCACCCGGCCCTCTCGGTTTGCAGGCAAAACGCATTCAACGGCAGGCAGTCTGCATCCCCCCCGGGTGCGCGATGGTGCCCAACTCGCTCCCAGTGCCACGGTGTGGTCCCCGCTCCCCACCCGCCACGAGCCCCTGGCCGCGGGCAGCCCCTGCGTGACACCGAGAAGGAAAGCCAAGCTTTGGCCTCTGATCCTCTTGGCTTGGAAGAAGCCGCCTCCCTGGAGCGGGACAAAACATCCTTGAATTCAAAGCCGCAGTCCCTCTCTGGCTGCGGGGTGGGCTGCTGGATGCAGGGACAGGGGCCGGCACACCTCCCTGCGGGGCAGCTCCTCGTCTTCCTTCTTAAATTCATTACCTTAAAATGCAAATCTGTTTCCTGGTTCTTCTTCTCTGGTAAGCCAGCCTGGCTGCAGTGTCTCTGTTCCTCTCCCTTCCAGTTCCCCTCGGCCGGCTGGCTCTGCCCCCCCGCAGACCCTGAGGTCCCCCATCACACCCTGCCCCTTGCGTACCCCCGCAGCCGACCAGGAGAAGAGGCACCCTCCTGCTCAGCTGCCCTTCCCCATCGTCTGCTGAGAGAAGGAAAAGGAAATGTCAACCCCTGAGATTGCAGAAAAAGGTCCAAACAAAGTGCAGAGCTAACGACAGGCAAAGGTGGTGTGGGCATGGTGAACGGCGACGCTGGGGTCCTGCAGCCTCCGGCAGAGTCGGGCAGAAGGAGCCACAGCGACCAGCTCCTGCCCCCGAATCCCAGCCCCAAAAGCAAACCCCTTTGTCTGGGTTTCCGGCCAAGTTGGGATAGGTATTGGGGATTTCCACAGGACTTTGGAGATATCGTTAGTTACTTCTGAAGATATTTTTATCCAGCAAAGGCAGTGGCTTTGCTGTAATTATGAAAATGAAACCAATTTCCACTGAAGCCAATGGTGGGGAGTTGATGTAAAGCTAGCACCAGGGCAAAAGGAGTGTGTGTAAGGGGCGGTCACTGAGTGCCGGGGGAGAGGAAAATCTCCATCCAGTTCTCAGGAGCAGAGACAGAAAAAGAGGGAACACCGAGGGCTGGGACCACTGAGCAGAACCAGGAGGAAATTAATATTTACATAGGGAGAGCCAGCACTTACATCCATCTTACAGGTCGTACCAGGGCTAATGCACAGCAGACATCTCTGGAAACTCTCCAAAAAGGAAACTGGAGTTTGGTTTGGGAACTTCTGGTTCTAATTCCTGGAAACACAGCTTCAGCTCAATTTCACAGTGGTTTGTGACTTTTTTCCAGTGGTTATACAAATTTTGGGAAAACATTCCTCTCCTTGGAATTGTCTTATGATAATATAACCCCACTTAAGTGGTTGGAGGTTTTATATGGCTTCAAACCACCCCAGAAGGCGCCTGCAAGAAGTAGTCCCCATCTGCCTCGCGCGTCCTGGCAGCTTGCAGTTAGGCAGAGGGATCGTGAGGGACTGTTTATCCACTGCGCGTCTGCAGTTTTATTACAGCCTGCCGCTGTACTTTGACATGCGAAGAAAGCGAGCCCACAGCATCTGTTGGACCGGGGTTTGAGCTAGCTGCGGCGTGCTCTTTCACAGCTGGATCTCTTCTCTGGTCCGTGCAGGCCACGCTAAGCTGGGAGCAGCACAGGGGCAGGCAGCAGCACGCAGGCTCAAATGCCAAACTGGGAAAAAACTGAGCTGCGGGACAGGTGAATGAAGGCTCTTCTGCCTCTTGTGCTGGTGCTGGCCAAGGGAAGGGCTCGGTTTAGATGGGACACAAGGAACAGATTTTTTAAGATGTGGGTGGTGAGTCGCTGGAGCAGGTTGCCCAGAGAAGTTGTGGATGCCCCATCATTAGAAGTGTTCAAGGTCAGGTTAGATGGGGCACTGAGCAACCTCGTCTGGTGAAAGATGTTGCTGCCCGTGGCAGGGGGTTTGGACTAGATGATCCTTAAACGTCCCTTCCGTGATTCTACGACTCTGGGCTTTCAGGTGCTCTCCATGAAGGGCTCACCCTCCCCGGGGGCAGCTGGGAGAGGGACCAGCTGCAGGGTGTCAGTGCTGATGGGATACAGGGTGGAGCAGGGTTTAAGTGCCACTGCTCGAGTTAACTGCAGCCTTTGGGGGAGCTTCGCAGTGTCCCTGGCTGGGGTGGCTGTGCTGGGTACCCAGCCTGGGTGCAGTGGTACGTGCTGGAATCTTTGTTGTTGTGGTACTGGGACTCGTCTCCAGCTTCTGTGTGGGTAGAGGTGGGTACTGGAGCAGGGCACACATAGGTGTTTAGTTCTGGTGGTGGCCAAAAGCCTTCCTGCCTTGGGTTTGAGCTCAAGGTGGGGGATGTGGTTCTGCTCCAAGATCTCATCTGGGTGAGTTTTGTTGGTATGTACCCTGGCAAAAGCCTGCTGCTGTTATGGGTGGAAAGGCTCCCGTGGCTGGCTCTGCAGTGCTGCATGGTGCAGAGCAAAGCCCTTTTGCGGGGCTGAGCCCTTGCAACTCCAAAGGCAGCTGTGGGCATTGGCTGCTCTTGAAAATCACCCCCTCCTTGTCCTAGGTTGTTCCTCTGCCCTTCTCTGAAACTAAGAGGCCAAAAATTTATAGCCTTAGAGGTTTAAGGGTCAGTTTAAATTCAATAGGTTTAATTCCAAGCTGCCTCCCTCAGCTATTGATTCACAGCTTGCCTTGCAAAGCTCAGGATGTGTATTGTATTTCTGATGCTCTGGCCCTGTGGTCAGCAAGGTGCTGTCAGAGGTGCCTGCCCTGCAAGCTGGCCGTGGCTCTGCTGCACCTTGGTGTCACCAGAGCCCAGCGCGCTGTGGGGGCCCTGGCACCCCTCCCGTGTCCAGCCTTAAGAAGCTGAAGCAGGCTCCTGCAAGGAGAACCTGCCAAGGAACACAGGGTGGTGGGTCTCCTCCAAACCAGGAGGGTTTTGAAAACTTTGCACAAACAGCAGAAGCTGGGAATTGCTTTATGGGTTTCATGCAATGCTTGTTTCCTTGCCCAGCTATGCAGCCTGTGGTTCATCTGGCACAACCGGGCTCTCAGGGCTGCAGCTCCAGCTGAATCTGATGCCTGGGCCCTGTGAGACTATGATTTTTCTCCCTTAACCTGATCAATTCTAAGGGTGTCACTTACAAAGGAGAGCTAAGGAATGTACAAATTCCTTGGCACGAATCTGCGTGATGGTTTTCAAAGGGGATATGTGGCATGTGTGTGATGAAAATTGATTGACTTCCAGCCTTTCGTAAGTGCAAGGTATAAAAAAGGTAGGTTACATCTCTGGGTGCTGACTGCTGCTATTCCATCTCCAAGGTGCACATCAGTTAAGTCTTTCTGGGAGAGGATGACCTGCTCCTCCATCCCCAGCTCACTGGGGTCCTGTGCTCTTCTACCTGTTGCTCCCTCCCCCCCCCACAAATGACCCGTGGAAGTGTTTTTCCATGGAGTATTATGAGACCAAAGCTCCCATGTAGAATGTGGGTAGAGGCTAATGTTTTGTGTTTGCAGAGGAAATGAGTGGCAGCTGCTTGGCTGAGCCTTCGATGAGATTTTGTATTTCCTGAAAAAAATGAGAGTAAGAATAGAGAGACTGTTTGGCCTTTCTTGACAATGAAACTTTGTCATATCTATAATTAATCCTGTTATTTAAATACTTCTTCCATGAACATCTTTGAAGATTTCATAGTCCTTGGTTAATTTACTACTTTTCCATTTCAGCTTCCTGTGCTACAGTGATTCCCAGGGGCATGACTAATTTCACTGTTCTATTTAATTGAGTACTTGTTTCTGGCTTTGCCTTTGTGTGTTTAGCTGTAGCTTGGGCAGCCTGGTTGATGCCTTGTCCCTCCCCAAAATGCACCTATCAGTCCTCTTATTTTCCTCTAGGAAAAGCTTCCCAGGGAATTTAGAGAACATCTATGACCAACGCTTTTCTCTCTTTCAGAAACCTTTTCATCACAGTGATGCAGTCCCACAGGAATTTCAGTGTGGCTGTCGGTTTAATCCTTAACTTCAGGCCTTAGCTGCAGGGCCGGTAGTGCTGGAGCCTTGCATACATCAGCACCATCCTATGGTGCTAGCCGGCGTGCTCTCCAGCAGCCCTGACGGGCCTGGGGTGGAGGTGCTATGGGGGCCTGACGGGGCTGGGTCACCTTGGCTCCACAGCAGGGCTTTCTGTACACACTGGTAAACGCAGCTTGCTTTGAGGGGTTGTGGCTGTGTCCTGGGGGAACCTGCTGCTCTGAGCCTTTCTTATTCTCAGAGGATGTTATCTGAGCTTGCTTAGGTGCAAGAAAAGTTGTAGGAGAGACCTGACATGGTCCCAGCCCTCAGATCTGTGGGGTTGAATAGGGGACCAGTAGCACTAGATCTCATGGTGGATTTTCTTTCTAGCGTGCTATGTGTCTCCTCTCTTCTTAAGAGGCTCACCACCCCCCTGCAAAATCCCAAGCTAGAAACTCTTCTTGCTTAAGTATCACTTCTTCTTGTTTTCGTGTCAGTGGGAACTTCCCTGCAGGGCCTGTAGTAATCTTTCCTTTGCTACTTCTCTGNACCGCCCCTGCCCCGAGCTTGCTAAATAACCACCACTTTGCTCCAATCCCTGTGCTGGGGAGGCCTGGATGGGAAAGGAGCTAGTGAAGCTCTTGGGCAGCACAGTGAAAAAAAACCAAAAACCAGGGATGGAGGGCATAGTGAAGCTGGAAGCCCACCCTTCTCTTGGGGTGAGGTGTAACCTGGACCATGAGCAAGGAAATGGTGATCTTCAGTGCAATTAACCCTGTCTTTGCCTGGAAGGTAATTGTATATACAAATGCATACATGTAAACAGTGAAGTCCCTTTATAAGTGTTCTTCCTGCATCATGTTAAACGTGCTAGATGCCTCTAGACATCCTAGTTCCTTGACCCAGTAATTCCTCACCCTTGTCTTTGCACTTGAATGATCATCATATCTCCAGAAGTTATGACCACGCATTCACCGTCTTCATGTTTTCTAACACAGACTAAATCATGCTGCAGATAACATAATAATGCAGTGGTTTGTTCTGTCTTGATGTGTGTGCACAGTACCGTTAACGTTTACAGTGTGAATGGTGCTCTAAAATGAGATGGAGAAGGGGTCATTGTGGCTTGAATCAAACAGGGATTTGTGCTGCTGGGTAACAGAGCCTCTGCAATCTCCCGATTAAGGCATTACTCTTTAAAATAAGGTTTCTGTTTTGTAAGTTTTTATGTTCAATTCCTGGGCAGGGCAGTGTGACCACAGACCCAAGATGACTCGAGATGACTTGAAAAGCTGCTCTTCTGTGGTACTTCAGCGTAAGGATCTCACAGTGCTTTTGATCACCAGTCATCAATACCATTACCACCACCAAATTAAGCAAAGACAAAGGAGACATTAAGTGTAGAAGCCTGGCTCCAGCACCATGAGGATCATCATCCTGGAAACAAAAGTCAAAGCATAACATCAGGCTAGGAAAAGCCGAAGGGATTCACAAGTATCCCTGTGCTCTGGGGAGGGTCCTGACAGTGGGTGGGTTTTGGGGTCACAAACCTGAAAAGGAGAAGGGAGGTTAGCAGCCAGGGCAGGTGTTGGAGCAGAGTATAAACGTGAATAAAGTAGTAAAAATGTAAGTAAACTGCAACTGAAACTAGGGAGGGAGGAGGCAAACAGCACTCTAGAGAATTATGCCAAAAATCAACAGAGCTGGGAAATGTGCCACGTCCTGCAGCAAGCCTTATTCCTTATTGCCAGTGTGAAAGGACTGGCCCAGTCAGCAACACTGAGGGGTCAGGTGAAGGGTCAAGGATATATATGGCTTCTCAGTGTCTTAGCTGAAGAGTACTGAAAAGGTTTTCTTTTAACAAGGAATCAAGGCAAACAAACCTCCTAAATTGGCTAAAAGCACAAGCACCAGAAAACTCTCAAGCCCAAGAAGCGTTCCTGTGCTTGCTGCACTTGGAAGCTGGGTCTTGGTCTATCTGCGCTGACACCTGTCAGGAAGATGAAAGGAAATGGTGCTATCATCTTCTGGAGACAGCTCCCCTTGGATGTGATGCCTGTGGGCTTTGTTACTGTGATTCCTGCTCTCTTCCCAGTGCTCCCAGATGCCTCCGAGAGGCATGTGCCAGGCGAGTGGCTTGGCAAAGACTGTGCTGTAAGTAGCTGGCATGTCCCGGGCACGTATGAATGGGTGTGACTGCTGCAGAGCAAAAGCAGGAGGCAAAGCCAATTACTCTAAGATAGACAACAGGCTAGTAGCAGCTATAGTTACAGTAATACGCTCTCTGTGGGGGAGAATAACTGATTGCCCAAGGCACAAACAACAGATACAGGGACCTGGAAGGAAATAGGTGTGGAGATCATTGCTGCAAGTAGGACACCACAGACTGACTAATAGCATCTCGCATTGCTACTTCCATTCAAAATGAAACCAGCTTCCAAAAACTATTACCAAACCTGTGGTATAAACCCAGGAAGACTTGGTAGCACAAGTGGCTAATGAGGAGTTTTGCAAAAAAAAAAATGTATCGGAGGTTAACAAGTGTAAGCTAGGAGCCAAAGAGGTTTTTTAGATTGGGAGCAGGGACCCCAGTCCTGGTTGCTTTTCAGTTCAGGGAGGTCTGACCCCCATGCAGAGGCTCATTTATGTCACTGCTGTTCAGTGTAAAGATCTGTCTTCTGGGTTGTCTCACCCACCCCTGCAAACCTGCCTGAAGGCCAGGAGGAGCAACTGCAAGGAGAAGTTAACTGAAGAAGGGAAAAGAGGAATCGAGGAGGTGGAAACTCCTGTTTGCTGCAACTCAGGAAGGAAAGGTACTGTTCTGCTGTAAGAGATATATATGTATCATCATGTTAGCTATATGTAAAACTCATGAATGCTCAGTGGAGGGAGCACTCTCTCATGTTGATGGTGTCTCTAAGGCTATCTGCTGCAACCACACGGGAAAGGTCTATCTGATGAGAATATACCCAGAGCATATATCCAGACTGACATGGCTGCACTGGAGAAGGGGAAGCTCTTGGTGTCTACTCTGGAGTTGTACTCACAGCTATAACAAAAGGTCCAAGCTCAAGGATCTGATCTCTCAGAAGGCTGTCAATACATGCCCTTTGGTTTACAACAGGGAATTCATGTAGATCCATTGCAATGGTCTAATGTATTATCTGGAATGCTTTTTTTTGTTGTTGTTGTATACAATGCTTCATCTGTGCCTAGCTCAATTAAGAAAAAAAAACCAACCTTGAGAGCAAGAAAGATATGAGTGTGATATATAGTCACATAATAAACAGACCTTGATTACTTGAGGGCAATTCCAAGAAACCTCTTGTGTATCTCCTGGCTTCTGACAGTCAAGATGCCCATCGTAGTCTCCTGGGGTTTAAAGAAATGCACTAGTGTGCCCAGTGTCTGGTGTTTTGAGACCTGATTAGTGGGTGGTGTTCCACCTTCCTTCCCACTGGTTCTTATATTCACAGGCAGTGGGAACACTGCTGGGACTGGGGGTTAGCTGTCAGAGGGCAGCCTCCAAAACCCCTGACACAAAACACTCACAGGATAACTCGGTTTAACATCCCCCCAGCAGGCACTGTTGTCCCTGTGCGTGGATGCCCAAGCACTGCAGCACTGGCCTCCCTGCGGGCATCTGTCACTCCGAGGCTGCGGAGACGGGGCTGTGAGATGCTGTGAGCTGACATAGCAGCTCAGCACGGCTGCGTGGGGATGGGGCTGGTTCCTCACCTTCCCACCCCTGCTGTCACACTGGCTCCTGCTTTACCTGACTGGTCTCATTTAACTGGCAGAAAGCTTTCCTGGAGGAGAAGTGGCTTGTTCCTGCTGTGTTAGCAATGATGTTTCACAGAGGTGCGGTAACCACTGCAGCCAGTGCAAGGACAGGGGCAGGAAAAGGGAGGTGGGGAGATGTTATGCTCAGCCAGATTAGGGAGCTGATGCAGTTGAAAACTAGCTCTAAAAAATATTTGCCAATTCTCAAACAA
Organism: Pandion haliaetus; assembly: GCA_013401275.1. Taxonomy (NCBI): domain Eukaryota; kingdom Metazoa; phylum Chordata; class Aves; order Accipitriformes; family Pandionidae; genus Pandion; species Pandion haliaetus. The sequence continues at coordinate 56,054 of VYZV01035007.1, read as the reverse complement.
ACCTGCTTAATCCAGCTGATTTTGTGACCCACCTAGAAGTGATGCTGGTGCGAGGGAGGGCTGGGAAGAGCAGCTGGGGCTCATCTGAGCTGATGCTATTGCAGTCTCTCTCTTCCTCCTGCTTGGCTGTGGCTGGGGTGGCCCCCACCCCTGCATCAGCACTGGTGGTTATGTGATCCCAGAGAGCTAAGCTAGGTAGAAACTACTCATTTAAAAAATTTTTTTAAAATGCTGGATTAGTTTTCTGCTGACTTTGCTCCCTGAGTGAGTTAGCTGTGGGATGCGGGTTGGTGAATGAGCAAGGGAGAATGTGTTAATGTGTGGTCAAGGACGGGCTCAGGGGTGGGAGTGTGGGACTGCGGTGGCCGCCGCAGCTTTCATCTGCTGGAAATATGTGTAAATGCAGCCTTGGAGAGCACGGAGGAGTGCTCGCTGGAGACCGGCGGGTTGAGCTCTGCACCCATGGGGATTGGTGGGGCAGGTTTCTGTCAGTTTAAAAGGCAGTATTACTGGACCCCTACACAGTGTCCAATTGACTCAGCTCACTTGGAAGTGAGATGACTAAATTACTTGAAAAACAAATCAAAGCAGGCAGGCAAATACACTGGGATTGCAGAGGGATGCAAGCTATTAGCTACAGGCAGGTAGATGTGGAAGTTTGACGTTTTTGTTTGTTTGCTTATTTTCCCCTTTGTCCTTTTACAGTTCGGATGCAAAGTCCCAGGAAGACTGGGCTGAAGATGTCCATGGCTGTTCCTCCCCAGTGCCTGCTGCCCTGCTCTGCTCCCACACTTGGAGCTCAAACATGAGTGTATCCTGACAAATGCAGCGTAAGCCGGAAAAAGAGGAGACGAGTCCATGATCTGGTACATTAACCGCTGCCCGCCCGAGGCCTCAGTTCCAGTCCTGTGGTGTGTGCAGTATTTCATGTGTGACAGAGCTTTGTAATGCCTTGGTTCTGTCCTTATTAGAAAATGACAGTCTGTGCATCATTACTTTCTGTGGTTCTGGAAAAGTGCTGAAAAAAACCCTCAATTTCCAGTCCCAAATATTCTGATCCTCTAAGGCAGTGTCCTATAAATCTAGTTACAGGTTCTTCTGTATTAGCTGTAAGTGCTGGAACACTCTTTTCATATGAACAATGGCAATGTAGAAGGGTAAAACCAAAATATGTGCTCCTGTGGCTTTGTACAGTGTAAAATTAAGGAGCGTAAGGCAAATAATGTCTAGTGCTTTTATAGGGCTGTATGCATATGGCATAAATGACAGCTAATTAAACTTTATGTCCTGCCTACAAGATAAGCATGTAATTAGTATTACATCCTTTTTTATAATTGGGAGATCTCGTCCAAAAAAATGTGCCTTGCAAACCGTATTTGAAGGCAGTGACTCAGCCTGAATTAGGCTGTGGCGTGAAGATTGAGAAAATCGTGCTTTAGACCTGCCAGTGCATAAAAAAAGCAGAGACAAAAGGTTGAGCCGGTATCAGGTTGCTACGCCTGCACCCATCCGCTGGAAAACACAGGTGGATTAACTTTTTAACATGGAAGACCATCCATCTTCCCCAGTTTGCAAAAAAGCATAAAGCTGGCACCAGCTCCGCATCGCGTTTCGTGGCTGACTTGACAGGAATGCCGCCCTGTTGCCGCGCTTGATCCGGAACGCGCTTGCTGTTCGGTGCATGGGCTCGAGTTTGTGAGTGGCAGCTGCCCTGTGCCCTCCTCGCCAGCCTGAATGGCTGAGCTGGGGAGAAAGAGGGAATTCCAGTCATCCGGGGATTATCCACAAATGTGTCTGTTTGTCACAGTCTGGGGTGAGAGGCCATCGCCGGCTCCTACGTGCGTGTCTCTGCCCGGGGGGAGGTTGTGTCGTGGCTTGTTCTTGACACGGTGCCATCGTTTACGGTGAGAATGGATTTTCCCAGATCTGTGGGGCCGGCACCAACCGTCTCTACCATTTTATTGCCCATTAGCTGCCATCCACCTTATGGCAGCCAGAGCCAAAACCATGAGGAGGAGCAATTGTTTTGTGGGCCGCAGTTTGCTCCTGGAAGCTCCCAGCCGAGGGAAGGAGGTGACGAGGCAGCTGCTGCGCTCGGGCCAAATTCCTGGCGTGTTCCTGAAGGGATCGGGCTGCGGGGAGAAGCGGCCGGCTTTGTGCGTGGCTGCCCATCCCCGTGGCCCTTGCTGGGCTGGAGACGATGCTCTCGGAGGGAGGCGGTGGGGACGGCGACCTGCGGTCCCCCGTGGTGCCGGGCTGCTGCGCAGGGCCGTGCCCCTCCGTAACCCGGGGTTTCTTTTCTCAACTCACGCTATTGAACCCGGGGGAACGATCTCCGACACAGATGTGTAATGAGAAGAAAACCGCGCGAAGCTGCAACCCGGAGGGGCCCAACCGGCTGGGCACGGACCGGGCGGCGGAGGCGCCTTCCCCGCAGGCCGGGATGCGGGTCTCCACGCAGCCCTGCGGCCCAGGGCCGGGGAGGTCCGCGGGGAGAGGCCCTCGAGTAACCCCTCCCGTCTCTCAGTGCCACTCGCGGGTGCGGCCTGTGCGGGCTGGGGCCGAGCGGGGCCCGGCCCGGGGCTCACCCGCGACGGCGGGCAGGCCTACCCCAGGTGCGGGCCGGACGCTCCC
>VYZV01035007.1:18668-53032 GCA_013401275.1 Pandion haliaetus | reverse complement strand
GGTGATCGGTGCGCGGGTGCAGGCAGCATGGGGCTGCCGGCGCTGGAGTTCAGCGAGTGCTGCCTGGACAGCCCCCCGTTCCGGGAACGGCTCCGCTCCCACGAGGCCGAGCTGGAGAAGACCAACAAGTTCATCAAGGAGCTCATTAAGGACGGGAAGTCGCTCGTCGCCGCCCTCAAGAGTAAGTGAGGGGCCGGGGGCGGCCCTGACGGGGTCCGCGCCTTCCGGCCGGTCCCCCGGCACCGGCCCAGCGCAGCCTGCCCGGCCCGCCGCCGTCCGCCTGGCCCGTGGTCGCCCATCCGTCCTGGTCCTGGTCCTGGTCCTGGTCCTGGTCCGCCACGGAGCACCTGCTCCCGTCCGTGTCCCCCCAGCCCTTTGTGGTGCCGCTCCATCAGGACACGCGTGGTCCATCAGGTTGGGCCTGGCCCTGCTCCAGCCTGGCTTTGCGTGGGTCCCGGTCCGCCACGTTCCAGTCCGTGGCCCTCAGGAGTTGTGTCCTTTGGGGGTGGTTTGGCCGGGGTGGGGGCGATGGGTAGGTGCCATGCCCCCTTCCCCCCGGTTGTCCTCCGTCCCCTCTCTGTTCTGGGTGGGGGGTGCCCAGTGCCCCCCTTCCAGGCTCTGCCCGGGCTGGCCCCGCCGGTGCCATCTCCTCCGTCCCCAGCGGCGTGTGGAGAAGTGGAGATGGCTGCTGCGTGGGAGAGCCGTGGGCTGGCGGGCAAAGCTGCAAACCACCGGTTTGTGGTGGGGGCCGGGCGGGAGGGGGACGCTGCAATGCAGCGGGAGACCCTCGCCTGCGGCTGGCGGTGTCCTGGTCCCCCCTCATGCCCAGGCTGGGCTGGCTCCCGTCGCCATGGCTGGGGCTGGGGACACCTCTGCACGGCCACCCACTGCCACGGTTCGGTGGGCCGCTCCCTGAGCGGTGCCACGGTGGGTGGGCTGCTCCCTGAGCGGTGGCTCTGTTCCTGCCGTTCCCCCCGTGGGGTCATTTGGGGTTTTTTCTTTTTTTTTTTAAGTTTCTTTGGCCCAAATCACAGATCATTTCCCCTGCTGGTACGTTTCCCATACCAAGCACGCTAGCAGGGCAAGCTGTCACCTCACTGAGCTCACCCTGCCCTGCTCTGGTTTGCTGCTGTGGGGTGGTGGGATGGCAGAGGGGCACATCCACACATGCCCGTGCCGTGGATCCCCCCGTGGCATCGCCTGTGATGCACCAGCCTGGCCTCGGGGATGCGGTGGGGTTATTTTGGGAGCTGAGGCATGGCGGTTTGGCCCCCAGGGTGCTCAGGCAGGTGATGGTCCGGCCAAGCCCATCACCGCATCCCATCCCGGGAGGGCTAAGCCGTGGCCACGGGGCTGATTCCTGCTCCCTCCCCTTCAGATCTCACACTGAGCCCCACAGGTGCAGTTCCCCTGCTCCAGAGTAGCAGCCGGTAACATCTGTATTACCTGGACCCCCATTGTACTGATTCTTGGCATTTTGGGTTAAAAAAAACCCTCAAACCCAACAGCTGTTGGTGCATTTATGGTTCTGCAGGTCTGAGCTGTCTTCTGCTGCGGTGCGTTTGCCTGTCGAGCTGAAGGCAGCCTGTGCCTGGCCTGGCGTGGAGCGTTCATTTTATCACAGAACAAATCCTACAGCATCATTCTTCACTGAAAATAAATTTTAGGAATTAACCGGTGGGTCCCAAGGGTGTTTGTCTCTGGGCTTAGCGGGCATTTTTAGTGGGTCGCTCGGCAGGTGCTGGCCAAGGGGGCTGGTTGTGCCCTCGCCCTGGTCATGCTGCACGGCAGGTATTTTTGGGTGTGCTGAACCGCTGCGTGCTCGCAGCTGCTGGTGGGCGACTCTCCGGCCAGCCGTGGCTGTGGCCGGGCTGCCTGCGCTGGGGCGGGAAGAATGCTCGCCAGCTTCCAGAGATAAGGATGTTTTTATGGCTGAATTGTTTTGTAGCCTCTACTGAATGTGTTCCTGGATTAGACCTTAATTCCTGTGCGGGGCCGGGGGTGTGTTCCACTGATGTCCAGGCTGCGGTCGGTAGGGGCGTGAATAATGACGATTTTGCTGGAGAGTTAATTAATGCCCGAGCACCAGCACTGCCTGGCCTCGTGGCTGCCCTGCATGCACGTGCGACCGCAGGCGTAGTGGCAGGCTCCCCGCAGAGGTGTTCTGCAGGGTGCTTTGGGGGTGCGTTTGGGGGTGCGTGGGGCAGGGCACAGGGATGAGTGTCCCTCCGTGGCTGTGATGCTCGGCCACTCTGCGCGTCCTTCTCCCCTGTGTGGCCCCTTCTTCTGCTGTGAGAGCAACTTCACCGGCTCTGCGGCTGCTGGTGAGCCATGGTGCCTCTGGCTTCTCCAGCAGAATCCTGGCGCAGGACAGGATCTGGCCCAGCTCTTTCCACGTGTGTTACCCTTGGTCTGTGATGGGTCTGAGGTCTGGCCATGTTGCGTGGGTCATTACAGACCCTCTGGGCATCTGTCTGAGCGTGGATGGAGATGCTCCAGGGGTGGAGAGCTGCGCTGCTGCCTCTTGCTGGGTGTCATTCCCATTTCACTGCCGCAGGTGTTTGGGACGGCACTGCTGTGAGCCGGTGCAGGTGGGACCTGGTGGCCATTCCTGGCAATGAACCAGACGCTTGCTTCTCTTACCCAGCTTTTATTTTTCTGGTGTTTCCAAGCAGTTTGTCTCCCTGTGGCTGGGCAGGGCAGGGCAGGGCAGCCTTATCTCGCCGCCGGCATTGCCTCCATGCACGCTCCTTGGCCGTCTTGGAGGGCGTGTGGATGCAGGGCCGGGCAGGTCCAGGGAGTAGCAAACCCCCAGCTCGGGGCACGCTGCCTCTGGAGTGAGGGGCTTGGAGGGCGTCTCAGCTCTTGGCACAGCGAGGTGGCCTGCAACCAAAGTTACTTGAAGTCTTGGCAATATCCTCTCTCATTTTCCTTCCTCTTGTATTTTCTGCTGAATGTTTCACATCCTCTTTGTTTTAAGACAGGCGCAAGAGGAACGTAACTCTTTGTGTGTCAGCGAGGAGCGAGGCAGAGGGGCAGGTTGGATGGGGCAGCGGTGCAGTTATGTGGCAGGGAGGAAGATGCAGGAGGGAGGAGGATCCCTCTGCAACTCTGGGCAGAAGCACTCCGCTCTTCTGCCGCCCTGCTTGGCCCTTCGCAGCCCCGGCGCTGCTGACACCGGCGCGGCAGGAGCAGAATGCGGGGATGGTGAGGCTGGTGTAAAGGCACATAAGAAAGACACTCTCTGGATTTGGTGGAGGAGCTGTTCTGCAGCTACCCTGCTTTGGCCCTCTGTGAGGGTACACAAGGAAATGGGACTGATTCACAGCGCTTTCTCGTTCATTTAAAAAAAGAATAAATTGAGGAGGTTGAAAATAATCCTCATTTGATGAAGGGCTGGTCTTGCTAAATGTCCTCTGATGCCGAGGGCGTCTCTGGAGTGTGTGTATATATGTGTATATATACATAAATACTGGTTTCCCCCCACCTCCCAGTGAGTATCTGTGCCTGTTTCTATTGTCTCCCTTTGCTGCTTGGCTGATATTAGGAGTGACCTGGTTTTCAGCAAAACGTGTCCCTCTTCCTCCCTTGTATACCACACATAAATTATTCAGAAAGTTTTGCAAATGCAAAGACCTCAAGTGAGACATAAATAATGAACTCAAAGCTTGGATGCTGTGAAACTTGTTCTCCAGCGGAGGAGCCATGGTGACCATTGGTACCAGGGATATGGAAACATGTTGCCCCTTTCCATGTCCTCTGCGCCTGAGAAATGGGGTAGGCAGGGAGCTGCGTCCTAGCTGGCGGCTGGTGCTAGTATGGCGGCTGCCCGCGGTGCCGGCATTGCCACCAGCCCCTCTGCTTCGGTGGAGGGGGATATCAAGCCCAGTCTCCCAGCTGGTGATGCAAAGATGCTTTGCAGCTTGCTTTGGGAAATGAGCAGCGCGCGTAACGATGGAGGGTGTGGGGGTGCAGGCGTCTGGCAGCCATCGCCTCCCCTGTGCTGCTGTGGGAGGCTGAGCAGGGGCACCTTCCTCTTCCTCCTCCTCCTCCTCCTCCTCATGGCCCCCAGGTCTCCCTGTGATGATGGGGCTGCAGAGGGCTGGCGGCTGTCATCTCCTTTGGGCACTAGGGCAGCAGTCCGGTGCCCTGCCACGTTTCTGCTGTTGTTTTGTTTTGCTTCTTCCTTCAACTCCCAAGCACTAATTTGAAGCCACCGAACTCGTCCACACCCCGGCTGCTGCTGCGCTTGCACGTCGCAGGCTGCAATTTGTGCGGCGGGGCCAGGCTGGGGCTGGCGGAGGCTCTGTGAACCCCCTCCCCACAAGGGCCAGACCCCGGCCGAGCTGTGTCGTGCCCGGGGCTCCCGTGGGAAGGGCGGAGGTGCCCATGCTCTGAAAGGCGCAGTTGGGCTGGTTTGGGGTTTTGGATCATTTTTCCTTTGGCTATTTTTTTGGTCGGGTCACTGCAGAGCTGCGGCTGGGTGGTGGGGAGGGGCAGGACCAAAGGGAGATGCGGGGAAGGGATGACGCTGGGGTGGACCTGGGCTCTGCGGCGGCCTGGACCTCGTCCGGCCCCACCGGCTTCCCCGAGGCAGATGCTGCGGCACCAGCCCGCAGGTCTCATGCCGGCTCTGCCCTCCACCGGTGTGCCCTGTGCCGGCTGTGTTGAGGGGCTGGGGCTTGCCCCCCGTTCCCCGTCTGGGGCATGTTCCGCGCGAGGCTTTCAGAGAAACACGGTTGCCCTTCAATCCGTGCACGCAACGTCTGATTTTAGTGAGCTACCCAGTGGGACAATCTGCTTTCCGGGGTCGTGGAGGCAGCCTGTGCTGCCACCACGGGTGACACCAGGATGGCTTTTGCTGTGGCTGTGGGTTTTTTCCTGGAAAGCCTCCTGCTCCGTGGCTGCTTTGCAGCTTAAAAAGCAAAGTGGGGTGGTTGTGTGGTTCCTGGCGGTGCCGTCAGCGTGCCGGGCTCTGCGCACAGGCCGTGCACTCTGGGATGCATTTGCACGCAGATTCTGTTCCATGTCTTGGCAGCCTCTTGCTGAAACCGAGCCTTTATGAAATGTCTGTGCCCATGGCTGCGGTGCGGCAGTGCTGTACCTGGAGCTGGCACCGACTCTGCAGCTTGCCTGGAAGCAAAAGTGAAACTTCTGTCCAGTGTTTAACCTCAGCAGTTAATTCTCTTTTGATACAAAGGCTTAGCCTGGCCATAAGGAAATGTTTCAGTCTCTGGCCAATGCCTTCAGTTGCCTTCTGCTCCAGCTGACTTTGGTACTGTTGCTGCCTTTCCCTGTCTGCTCTGCACGCCTCCCCAGTTTGGCACACTCGGCCCCGCGGGAGAGTGAGTCTGGGGGAGGCCCTGGCTTGGGTGGGTAGAGCTGTCCAGCTCAATGGGCAGGGCGATAACACGATGTCATGCACTCAAAATGTCCTTGTTTGCCTCTCCAGGGTGAAAGCCCTCAGGTGTGTGGGAGGAAGAGCTGCCTCTTGGGCTGCTCCATTACCCGGTGCTGTCTGGGGTAACGGGTCGTTGTGCCCCAGCGCCGCAGGCACCCGCCACCCCTGGGGAGGAGAAACCTGAAGCCCTTCTTGGATTATTTTCATTCTTTTGCCCTTCTGGTCCCTGAAGAAAGTGGTAACAGCCCAAACCTTCCCATCGCCCACGCACAGATGAGAGGAGGGATTGAGATACAGAGGTTTAGGTCTGGCCTTTCCAGGAATGGCCCTTATTTTTGCAGGTACAAACATTAATGGTTAGAGACGTGCTCCTGCCTAGGAGACAGCTGTACTTCTGCAGGCTTGGGTTTGGAGGAAAAGGAGTGTTATGCTTTCTGGAGGGTGCAAAAATAAAAATAACCCTGCTGTTGGGTTGCTGTGGCCGCTTGCATTCAGTTCTGCTCTGGGTATGCCACGAGAAAAGGTGTTTGGCTGCCGCCGTCGAGCACCTGGTGCCGGCCGCCTACGAGCAGCGATGGGGTGCGAGGGCTGCCAAGGTGAGTCACACCGCACTCGCTGCACAGCCCGTTTCTCATCTCCCAAGTGCTGAGGAAATTGCTGCCTCGCGGCGGGGAGGATTTCCTGGGGCTCGGCGGCAGCACCACATCCGTGCGGGCAGAAACCCTGCTCCCTTGCTGGGCGGTGGGACCCAGCCTTGCCCGAGGGGCTCGCCCTGTGCTTGGGGTGGGGGGGGTGTCTCTGCCAGTGCTGAGCCCAGCAGCGGTGGGGCACGGCCAGGCCCCCCGTGCGGCTGCCATGGGCTCTGCACCTTGGCTGGGCGAACAAATCGCAGGGCCAATCTGGGGGGAAAGGATGTGGTTTTGGGGTTTGGTTGCTAAGATGAGTTGTTTCTGATTTTTCCCGCTTTGTTAACCCAGCGAAGGTGTAACGTGGCTCCCCCGTGTCAGGGTGTATTCTTCCCCTCTCTTACATTCGGAGGGCTGTAGGAGATGTTCGGTGTGGGGAATACTTTGTGCTATGGGAGAGGTTTGTGGTTACAGCTCAGCCAGTCCTGCGCCAGCAGGGTTGGAGGCAAAGAGGAGGACTTCCTCCTTTGCATGACCTGTGTGGCTTGTGCAGTCACGTATTTAATACCTTGTCTGGTATTTTATTCAAACGAGGGATAGTACAAGTGATAATACTCTGCTTTATTTTCAGCACAAGTTGAAAGCTCCTCCTCTTCCTCTCTGGTGGCAATTAGCAACAGGAACATGTTCCTGCTTGGGAGATGCTCTTTGTTTCTGATGGTGGGTCTCCACCGTGAGTTGTGGAGGGATCGTTGTGCAGCCGGCGTTGGCTCTGGAGGGCTGCATGCTTACCCTGTGTGGCTCAGCCTGATTGTAAGAAGGAAAACTTGGGATGTGACAGCCATCTGCCCTGCCAGGGTGTTGCAGTGGCTCACCCGCATGCACTGCCCATGGTCATGATCTATGCAGGAGGCTCATGATGACATCCCCAGGTATCGTTCGTCCATCTCTCCAGGGGTCCCCTGGGGCTGCCTGCAGGTCCCCCCATACCCAGCTGTGACCCCCAGTGCTGGTGTGTTTGGGGACCGCTGGTGAGAGCCAAGCTCCCAAATGGGGTGGGCTCCTTGAGTCCCATGCTAGCCGCCAAGCTGGTGCCGTGGGCAGGCTGTAACCCCACAGCTGCCATCTCTACCGTGCTGCTGGGCTGCAGCCAGGTCTGGCCTCTTGATGGTGCTGGAGAGGGAAGCTGGTGAGCAGAAGGTCTCGGGCATGCAGGAGAGTGTACATTTGTGATTACGTTTTTTAAATGTTGCTGGCAGGAGGCTCATTAGCAGGGCTCAGAGATCTCTTTAATGGGGAGCATGCCACAGAGCACCTCTGGGCACACGTCCTGATACTCCGGTGTGGTGACGGTGTCTGGAGAAGCTGCTGGCCCTGTGTGTGCCGCTGCCTGGCTGTGGCACCAGCACTGACCGGGTGTCCAATGTTGCGTTAAACTCAGCCCTTTTGGGTTGGTGAGGGATGGACTGGGGAATAAAGAGCAGCTTTGAGAGGCAGGGGCTGCTACTGGCTGTACCGCTGAAGCTGGTGTAGCCTGAAAGCACATGCTTGTGTCCGGGGAGAAAAATCTGAGCAGGAGGTGGATGGACCTGGGGAGGGCGATGTGGAGGGGCAGGGTGGGATGTCCCAGTGTTCCTCCAGTGCCAGGAGCTGGGTACCTGCTGGGTCCTGCTTGTACTTCCAGCGTGGAGCAGATTCGCCTGGTTTGGGTCAAGAGGCTGTTTTTCAAGGCTGCAGATGTGCCAGCACAGCCACATCTTGTGTCTCTGTTTGTTCCTGCAATCTTGCCGTGCCAAGTGGTGCATGCAGTGTGCGTGGTGTTACCTGCATGCCCCAGGACATGGGCTGGGGGTGGTGGGCTGTTTTGATTTCCTTTTTTTTTTTCCCTTTGCGGGTGGCAACTCACAATGACGTTGAAAATGCGTGCGAGGAAATGCCGTTCCCATGGTTGCTGCGGGGAGGGTGGGAGGCGGTGGTGCCGGGGCTCTGCCGTGTGTCCCCGTGCTTTCCGCAGGTTGGTACACACGGTGCTTCCCTGGCTGATCCCAGCCGGGCAGCAGCCTGCAGCTGGGCCAGGACAGGGTGAGCGGGGTCGGCCCCTGTGGTGCTGCCAGACCCCTCCCTGGATGGCAGAGGGGGACCGCCAACCCCTCTGCTCTCGCCCTCCCCGCAAACACCTTGAAATCATCGTGTGCTTCTCCCTGAAACCTAGGGAGCAATGCCACGGCCAGAGCAGTGGCTGTGGCCATGCACAAAACGAGGCAGGGGTGCCTCCACCCGAGCGTAGGGGCTTCAGAGACCCCTGCCCTGTCTGAGGGGCGGCAACGGCAGCATGGCAAAGCAAACCCTGCCCATGCTGTGGTGGTTCTGGTTCGGGGCATTTTGGGGCAGCCCTTCCTCACCGTCCAGCAGTGGGACAGTAGGAGGACAGGCTTTGCTGGGTATCTGTCACTGTGCTTGGGTTCTTTTGATCCGTCAGTTTTAAGCAGACCCGAAGAAGCCGGGTTCGGATGCGGTGTGATGAGTAGCTGTAGCGTGACTGCGGTGGGCAGAGAGGGGAGGGAAAGCGAGGGGGAGCTTGTACCGAGACCCGCACAGCTTGTTCGCTTCTCGGCTGCTTGGTGTGAATCATCCCTCCCTCCTCCCCCGGGCACGCGAGCGGCTGTCACCGCAGCCGGCGGAGCCAAGGCTGTTTTCCCTGTTTTCCTGGTGCGTTTTCCCCGCCGCCCCACGCTGAAGGCCCTTCCGCCAGCTCCTCTTCATTGCTCCGTGCAAGTGCCTGGTGGCCCAGGGCCTGCGGGCTGCACGCTCCTGACAAGGCGTGCTCGTTAGGGCATTGCCCCAGCTCTTAATAGCAAGGATGGTCTCAAGCGTGGCTTGGAGGAACTGGGAATTGTGCTCCTCTGCCACCACTCCTGCCTGCCGACGGGAGCCTGGGGGTCACGGTGCATCTGGGATGCTGGGTGCACGCCGGCCTGGCTGCGGGATGCTCTGTAGAGCGAGGACTGCGGTGCAGAGGGGGAAGGGGATGTCTCTGCCGTGATGCCAAGCCAGTTTCTCGCTGGAGTTTGTGGGAAGTACACCAGCCTCCGGACCATCTGGCTCCTGCACGTGGAGCGGCGGGCGCAGCCGTGCCGTGCGGGGGCTGGGGCTGCCTGTGCCAGCGCGGGGGCGAGGGGCCAGTGAAGGGCCCAGGTGCTGCTTCCTCGCCCTTCCCTGCGGTTTAGAACCACAGCCGGGGTGCGGTGCTCCCCCCGGCACCCCATCACCGAGGGCAGCGGGCAGGCAGGAGCATCGTTGCGGCACAGTGCCTGCTCGGGTGGCCGCCGGCACACGTGCTTTCTGCCCCGTGCCAGCCCAGCTAGGCAACTCTCTTTTTTATTGCCCAGAGACAAAAATGCTCCCTTTGTTCTGGGCTGCAGTGTAAAAGAATCTATTTTAAAAAGATACGGACTGTTGATCTACAGTGGGGCCGTAAATAGCTCATAAAATAAGAAAACAAGAACTTTCTTTTTCCCCAGGGCTTGCCCAGCTCCCCGGCGGGTAGCTGTGCCATGCTGCCCGTCCTGCAGCGCGGCCGGCAGGGCGGCAGGCCCGGTACCCACAGTGCTGCCTTCACAAGGTTCACGTCATGTGCAGCGATGTGCTCGAGGACATTATTGCAACCTGCACTGAGTTGCCGTTGCCCCGGTGCGCTTGCCGTGCCGCCTGTGGTGTGCATGCATGTGCATGTGTGCACACCCACCTGCTTTTTTCTTTTTAGCGGCTTCTAATCCTGTATCAGTATCTCGATGAGGGAAGTATAAAGGGTTCTCTGCACGGGCTGAGTGACCTGTAAAATAAGCTGGCGTGCGCCTTTTTAATAATACTGCCTGGTAGAGTGTCCCTTTGCTGGTTTTTTTTTTTTTCTTTTTCTAGCTGAAACAGCGTCTGTCCAGAACGATGCCCTCGCTGAGTGCTGGTTGCTTAGCAATGTTTTACAAAAAAAACCCAAAACCCCATTGCAGAGCAGAACGGATGGGTGGCACTCCCCTGCTTTTCCCCAAGTGGCCAGGGGCAGGGGCAGACTGTCTTATTCTTGCAGGGGTTGGCAGGGTGGGGGGGGAAAGGCCCTGTCCTTGCTCCCTCCCCGGAGAAGCCCTGGGATCCTCCCGGGCACCCAGGGCTCCACTCCTTCCAGCCCGGGAGGCAGGTGCTGCCATGGGGAGCAGGGCTCTGCCGGGGCAGGAGCGTCCTGGGAGCATTCGAGCGAGGGTGGTCTGCAGGGAGCCAGGAAGCATTTCCCGGTACTGCATTCCCAGCCCTTTCAGTGTCGGTGGTCACGAAGGCTGGGAGAAAGCCCAGGTTAAAGGCAGGGATGCGCCCTGGGCCATGCATCTCGTTTCTCACCCTGTGTGCCTCCCTGGGCTCTGCTGGAGATTTTAATTTTTTTTTTTTTTCCCTGCCAAAGCAGGAAAAATTGACTCATTTGCCGGTGATGTTCCTGTGAGCACGGTGGGATTTTTCCTGTTCTTACAGCTGAGGTGGAGGAGCACTGGAGACAAAAGGATTTCCGCAGCCTCCTTGGGAGGAGAAGGAAGCAGGCTGCTGCAAAACCGCTTTTTGAGGGTCTGGGAGCTGACCTCGCTTTCCTGCCCTGGCTGTGGGCACACCGGCCGCTGGCGAGAGCCGCCGCTGGGATGCAGCCCCTCGGGACGTGGTCCCTCTCACAGGGGTAGCTGCCAAGCCAAGAAGGGGGACAGACAAGTCATTGCCCCATGCCGTGGGCAGCATGTGCCGTGGGCCGGCTGGGATGTGCTGGAGAGGACTCTTGTCCTGCCCGTGGGGATGGGGCGCAGGCCCTCTCCCCGCCCAGGGTGCGGGGGTCCATAGACACATAGTCCCCTGCGGGACCCCGATGCTTGGGCGCCTGCTCCTTGAGAAATGAAGCTGGCTCCTTGCCAGGCCAGCTATTAACTAATTAGATTTAATAACGAGCTAATCCAAATGTGTGGCTGGTGCCTGAGGCAATCTGCTCCCGCCCGGCCGGGGCCTCTGCCAGCGTGCTGCCCCCCCCGTGCCAGGACCCCCTGCCCGGCAAGACCCCCGCCTGGTCTTCTGCTCCGCTAATGGTCATTGCCTGGGTCAGGAGCAAATTTCTTCTGGATTAGCATCCTCTGCATCGATTAGCTGTCTCGGGCGGGCATTTTATTCTAATGAAATGTGATTCCAGGCTCCAGTCGATGAATTACTGTGGCAAGGAGGGTAAAGTAATCTGCTGCCTTTCTGTGGGTTGTTGCAGGGTTTGGAGAGGAGAGAAACGGAAAAGGCTCGGAGGAGAAATTGTAATTAGCAGGGGAGCGCATTACACTATCATGGGCTCACCCATGCTCCCCCAGCAAGGGAGCCGGGGGGAAAATGGTGAGTAAAACTCACTGTGAGTAAAATGTGGCATTTCCATCACGCCATCAGAGGCAATTTACTCGTAGGTGTAAGGCTGGGTGCATTTGCACAACCTGCCTGGCGCTGGTGGGAGAGCGGAGCAGTGGCAGCGGGGCAGCTTGCAGATGGGGGGAAATGCAATATTTGAAGTCCTTGTTGCCTGGAAGAAATTGGAAATATCTTTCATAGTTTCAGGCTTACAGCTAAGCAAACGTGGAGCAGGACAGCCACTCTCCGCAGGTGTGCCATCACTCTCCTTGCAGCAGCACTGTTTCCACATGCCTTGCCCTGGCCCTGGCCCTGGTTGTGATATGGGGATTTTCACTACTGCTTCCTCACAACATTTTTTGCTTGTGCAGTTAGCTGCCTTTGGAAATGCCAGCTGGGGCAGTAGTTTTCCATTTCATTACCACACCCCTGAAGTTTTCCAGCCACTTAAGCCATTGCTCTCGTTTGCTGTTTCGATGCATCCCTCCTCTGTGTTTGAGGGTTGGATACTTACATTTGATTTTATTCGGAGGCCTTGTCTGCTCCCACCTGAGCTCCCTCTCCTTGCTCTGACGCCTGGCCACCTGCCCAGCCTGCCTGCCGGCAAACTTTCCACCGGCTCAGCCGTCGCTGCTGCCGCTGCAGGTTGGGACGGGCTGGGGGGTTCTGCCATAAAACAACACCAGGATGTGAACAAAAATAAACGCAGGGAAAAGTGCCAGACATGGTAGTTGGGTGGGGAAGCGGAGAAATCTCACATTGTTTTGTTTTGCTGCTAAGTGCATGAAATGCTCTCGGTGTTCAGGGCCAGCACAGGAGCGTGGGGGTGGCGCCCTGAGGATGCTGACCTTCCTCGCCCACATGGACCATGCTTGTGCCCAGGGTAAGCTGCTGCCCCTTCCCCAGGGTTGAATGGGCTGTGCTGGGGGTGCAGCACATGCCCTGCCAGCAGCTGTGGGCAGTGGTGCTCTGCGGGGCTGGGGGAGGATTGGGATGTTGCCACGTTCATGCAAAGTACCAGGAAGCATGCCTGGGCGGTGGGCATGGAGGGCTCTGCATGGTGCTGGTGGGTCAGAGGGTGGCTGTGCCTATCTGGCGTGCTGGTTCCCAACACAGTGACGGTCAGCCTAGAAGCTGCCTGCCGGGGTGTCGGTACGTCGTTTTGGGCCTCTTATCTTCAAAGACCGTCCTGGGGTTTCGTAGTGGTTCCCAGCCACTGCTGGGAGGGCTCTGCTCGCAGGCAGCTCGTCTGTGTTTCTCCTAGCCCCAGTGCTTCTTGCTGGGAGCGAGGACTTGCTTTAGGATGTGCCTTCCTGCAGCTGTAGACATCTGTCTTCTCAGCATCTTCAGAAACAGGAAGCCTTTCCAGGGGTCATTTGCATCATTCATGGGTTTTATGTTCTCCTTCCTTGTCCTAACTGCAAGGTACGGACAGCTCGCCATGCTCTACCAACCTGGCATGTGCAGGTTGTATTTGCAGCCTGCTCCTGGATTTCTCAAGTTGTTTTATTTTCTATAGCTTTTCTTTGCTCCCACCTGGCATCATCTCTGTCCGCTCTCTGGCCGTATCTGTGAAACGAGAGCTACTGCAGCTTGTTATGTGCCTCCTTCCTCTCCACAAATAACCCGGTTAATGAGGAACTGGGGCAGGGCTAAACTGTGCTGGGTGCTCAACTGAGCGCTTCGCTTTGGAACAGTTACTTCCAAAAAATCCTGGTTGGGCAAATAGAGAAAATAGTGCAAACTTTACATGCAGGGCAGGACAGAGAGGGGCTTCCCCGCATCTTCCTTTCCTGGAGGGACAGAGAGGGTGTTGAGCCCATCGCTGTTTGGCAGTGCATGTGCCTGGCACTGAAGTGAGGGTCCCTTTGGGTTCGACCCTCGGCAGTGGTAAGGGGTTCGTTAATGGCTTTGTTAACCTTCTGCCGGTTACTGTTCTGCCAGCAGCGCCAGGAGGAGGGGCACGGGCAGAGCCATTTGCATGCACTAAGTTTCTGAAGCATCTTGGCCACCGTGTGATAAAGATCTGAGTCACAAAAGTTGCTTTTTGGGTTTTGCTGCAATAGGAAGTGATGGGCAAGTGCTAAGAAAAGCTGAACAGGAAGGATTGAGCAGGGGTCTCACTGTCAGTCTCCAAGCGTCTGCGGCAAAGCAGGCTCTGCACCGGGCTAAAATGTCCGGGAAGTGAGAAAGATCAGGGCTGGATCCAGGTCAGAGAGGTGGGGACAGAAGGGTGAGGGTTCTGATTAACCATCGGCTTCCTCAAACCAGGGGCGGCTGCTGGAAATAGAAGAGCGGCCGGAGCAGCATGAGTCAAAGGAAGCAGCTTCTCGCCTCCCGCGCTGTCGGAGCCCCGAGCCCCCGCTGCAGGATGTCACGCTGGGCTGAGTGATGCCGGCAGGCTTGTGGGGCTGCCAGCAACCTGACTTCTAGCTGCCACCACAGGCTTTTTTGAGCGGGTTACCAAAACATGCGTTGCAGGTTTGGACCGTTTCTAGCATGGCTGATGGGAGGAGCAGGCTGGAGCCTGTGGTGCCTCATGCATCCGTGACCAGATGTTTCTGAGAGTCCCATGCAGCTCTTATTTCTCTGAAGTTGTTTTTACTGATTTTAAAGTTTTCTGTAAAGCACCATCTTGCCGCTGGGGCTCCAGTGAAATGGTGCCCAGGGCTACAGCTGGTGAGTGGGGGCCAAGGTCAGGCTCCTGCCTTCTCTGTGGGAAAAGGGGCTGCCTTCCCCCACCCCTCCAAAACGAGCAACAGCCCCAGCCCACATGCTAGGTAGGGGCTTCCTTCTTGCTTTCTCTCTTTTTTTAAATGTCCACTTTCTTCCTTGGCACGACCTGCTCAGCGATACACAGGCAAAGTTAAGCACTGCCAGCAAACCTTCCTTTTTCCTGCAACTGGGCTGCTCCCCTTCGCCTTCGAACGGGGCCGCTGAGGGCAGACGCCTGCAACCTCGGCTGCCATGGGCAAGGGTTGCCTTGTGTCCCCAGAACACAAAATGTCTTCCATCTTCCTGGAAATCCAATCCATTTCTTCAGGAGACCCAATGGTCCTTCTGGCTTCATGTCCTTTGGATCTTCAGTGCCTTTCAATCAGAAATCTTGGGAAGATTTGCAAAAACGTCCTGGCCTGGCAAGGCTCCCAAGATAACTCCAAAGGTTATTGATTTGGGGGTGGCAAGATGACGTGGCCAGGGTGCTGGGCTGTGGGCAGCAGGGGGGTAATTTTAGCTGTGCAACCAGGCAGTCCTTCCAATGGCTTTGTTTTTCACGAAGCACAGAACTTTTATCTCTTAAAATACCATGGAAATAATTCATGTCTTCAGTGTGTTACTCAAATCTGATCTGCTATTTGAGCCCAGTCAATAGTCCCATTCATCCTACAATGGGGTCTCTGTCCCTTTGGCAAACATTTTGCCATATGAAGCCACGTTGAGTGTGTGAAGCGAGGCATACGGTGATGCCTTGGCTGGGCAGCAGTGCAGTGTGCTCCCGTGGTTGCGATAAAAGGCTGAGCAGAAGCTGCAGCACCTCCTGGATCTTCAGTCTTGGGGCCGTCTTGGACAGATCATTCAACTTTTCTTGCACTTTAGCACATCCAAGCAGTCTTGGGTTTTTCCCTTGAAGCATGCTTCGTAGGCTGTTCGTATTTGTGAACTTCCTGTGGTAGAATGAAGTTTCGGGATTTGGGGAGGCAGGATTTGGCCTCCTCACATGTGCTGCTGAGATGAGGCTCGGTGCTGCATTTCGGCTCCAGGCCGTGTGTGTGGTAAAGGCACCGAAATGGGGCTGGGGGTGCTGCGGGGTCAGGGCGGCAATGCTCGGGGGTGTCCCGCGTGGGACGAGCACAGGGACTGCGCCTGTTGCACTGGTCCTTGGGGTCACGTCCCGCTTGGTTTGGCACCCTCAGACCTTGGTATCTGGCACGTGCCTAGCCAGGGCAGCCTTGCCCTGGGCTTTTGTGCACGAACACGGCAGCAGAAGCTGCTTCTGGAGGCAGGGTAGTCTCTGCTCATCTGGTTTTATATATTTACTTGAATGATGAATCAGAGGGGGAACCTGCCAGCAGATGCAATCCCATCCTAAATCACTGATTAACTCCAACCACCTGGTGGAGAAGTTAGTTAATAAACAAATCATTGCTAATTATGTATGAAAGCGGCTTGGGGATTGTGCTGGGTTCAGAGGACCGTGGTGTCTTGCAGGAGCGGGGCTTTTGCTGACCTCCGCTGGGAAAAGCAAAGAGAGAGGATTTAAACCTCTTGAAACAAATTAAGCATTTAATGATGCTGCCCTGATGCTTTATGCTGACCCCAGCAGTGCATGGGCTGGGTCCGTGGAGGGGCTAAAATTTGATGCTGGTGGCTGCAAACACTGGTTTTCAGGCACAAGGTGCTCATTGCTGGATGCCCGCATGAACTGTGGGGCCATGGTTTGGTCAGAGGATCCCAACCTCAGCAGCGCGGCAGAGTGCTCGCATGTGTCTTTGGGCCGGATCCAGTTGGCCGTTCCCAGCTCCGACCTTTCCCAAACCTCCATCCCTGGGCATCCCCAAGCACCGGGGCGTGTTGCATGACCCTACGGTGGCTTTGCTCCAGTGTTGTGCCCAAAGCCCTGTCTCGCCGGGTAGTCACTGGTGGCGGGTGCTTGCTCGGGGGACAGACACCATATTGCCGCTTTATAAGCACCCTTGATGGGCCATAATCCGGCTGGTTTGGCCTCTGATTAGAGCAGCTGTGCCCTGGATTACCCGTCCCGTCTGGCCCCTGCCCACCCTGGGGTTGCTTGGTGAGGCTGCCGCGGCCCAGGGAGGTGTGGGGCTGCGGAGGTGCTGCCGGGGTGGCCGAGTGGGCCATGCCGTGCCCCGCTTTCTTTGCAGCCAGATGGGAGGTCTCCACTGGTGACCCCCCAGATCCGCCTTCTCTGGGCTCCTGCATCTGGGCTGTTTCACAGGACAGACCCCCGGCTGGATCCTGCCCCAGTGTTGGCGGAGGAGGCTCCTGGCAGGCCACTGCGGCAGTGGTGGAGGTGAACCAACCCCTGCCGTAGTCGCACACTGTGAGAGCCTGCTGTGACCCCTTGGGGAGTACAGGACGAGGAGCTGCCCCTTGCTGCTCCATGTCCTGCTGCAGTGTCCCCCGACCCCTCCGCGGGTCTGGCAGCAGTGTAGCTTGCACGCCGGGCTCACGGCTTTCATGCCAGGCTCACGGCTAGCACGCAGCAGCTTGCACGGCACGGCAGGTTTGCCTCGGGGTCAGCTCGCAGCACCCGTGCATCGTGCTGGTCGCCTTCCTGGCAGGCTGTGCACAGGGCGACCTGCCGTGCTGTGAACCCAGGAGCTGTGGGGTGGCAGCACCTGTGTGGTGAGATCCCCAGCAAACAGTGAGCCTGTGCTGCTCTCTTTGCTTGAACTGTCGCTCCGGGATTTGCACTGTTTATGCTGCAGAGTTTCCGTCCGGTGGCTGTTACCGACCCGCGCTGTGCATGTCTGTGTTACTCCTGTAGCCTGGGCAGATGATGTGTGATGACGGTCAGACCTTGCACTTGGTGCAGTGTCTGCTGTGTGCAGATCCCAAAGCGTTTTGCAGACCCCGAGGCTTTACCTCCATTGTCCCCAGGAGGCAGGACCCGTTGTTTTCTCCCGTCGTGCGGAAAGGGAAGCTGACACGTGGAGGACCGAAGAGGCTTGCCTGTATGTCACACCCGGTGAGAGGGCCGGGAGCAAGCCCAGTTTGTGTTGGCGTACCCTGCCGTGCAGCCGTGAGACCGTCTGTCGCTTTTGCACATCCACGGGCACGTGTGCAGTAAGGAGGGTTGGAGGCATTTTCTTAAAAAATAGCCAGAAGATGGACCATGAAGTAGATGCGAATTTTTTTTGAGAAGCTTTAAGGAACTTGTCAAACGCACGAGGGGGGAGCTGGTGGCTTCTGTCCTTGTGGCTGCCTGTGGGAGTGTGGTCACCTCCTCAGTGAGGGGGCTGGCAACCCGCTTGGGGCGGTGGGGCTGCTGGTGCTGCTGGGAAGGGACTGGCAGGCAGAGATGCCCGTGAGGAGTGGACAGGCTCCTGCGCTGCTGGGGACCAGGGACCCTCCTGTCCCTCTCTGGGGGCTTGTGGGGGACACGTGGCCCGAGCCTGCCGTTCCCTGCCGCAGGGGAAGGAAGGGGCAGGAGTCTCGGTTCCTGTTGTCCAATTGAGCATTAAATATAGGCTATTAAGCAAGTTTCTTTGCAGGAAGTGTAGAAATACTGCTCTGTGTGAGCACAACCTCTGTGACACACTGAGAGCGCTGGAATTTGCCTTGTAGTGTGCAACTGGCCTCATCAGCATCCTTTGCTTTCCCCCTTTGCAGCGCCATTAACCCTTCACTCCTGGACTTGTCAGCAGGTTTGTCTTTCAGCTGAGCCACCCACAGCGTCCTACTGCTTCTGCCTCTGTCCTGGGTACCCCAATAGCACAGCTGAGCCAGAGCTATTTTTGCTTTTTCCAGCTTAAATAGCAAGCTAGGTGCAAAGTCAGCTTTCGGGGGAGCCCCCGCGTTCTGAGCCAGCAGTATAATTTTTTCCCTGGCCAACCTGATCTTTCAAACCTGCGCTCCCCGGCGGGCAGCGGGACTAGGCAGCAGGTGGGCAGGAGGGAACTTCTGTTTTCTTGACATCTCATTTTGACATATTACAGTTCCCCTCCGTGTCCTGTGGGCCCGTTTCCCAGCTGTCCAGCCCAGCCAGTAAAAGCACCCAAGTGAAGAGTTGCAATCTCTTCTCAACCTCTTACAAATCTTGATTTAAGGGATAAGCTCCCAGGCTTTCAGGTTTCAGCACACCTTACCGCTGTGGTCCCTTTGGGAAAGCCTGAAAATGTTTTAAACACTGAACACAAAGAGAGGGGTTGATGGGGGTGTTGCACAGAGGTGAGATGTCCAGCTGAGGAGTAAAGCTGGGGAAAGAGCTGGGAGCTGGTGATCGTGAGAGAGCGGCTCGCAGCAGGGCTGCGGTGTGAGTGACTTCCCTGAAGTGGCTGAAGCTCTTTGTGCTGAGTCACCCCAGCTGGGGATGTGTGAGATCTGACTCCTGTGCCCTGGGAACAGGGCTGCCCGGTCTCACAGTGGCATGCCCACAGGGGAGAACTGCGTGTGGGGGCTGCCCCTTTGCGGTGCTGGCTGCAGACCTGGCTGGGACAGGGTCATCCACGTTGCGCCTGGGGTGCCATACACATGGAGGAGGGTTGTGAAATCATGTCACCTTCCTTCTATAAATGGCCTTTTTCAATAGTTCCAAATTCCTTTGGAAGGGGCTTTTTATGTAAAAAAACCAACCACTTCAGTCTCATTGCAGTAATGGCAATCACTTCCCAGAAAGAAGATTTAATTCTCAATAGCTGAGGAGGAGGAGGAGGAGAAATGCTGGGGTGATCTGGGAGGACGGACAGTGGGAGTGCGAGGTGGTCCCTTGCAGCAGGGGTGCTGCAGGCTGGAGTAATGTCAGCTTAGCTGGGTTTGGAGGGAGCCCTGGAGCCTGGAGGTGTGAGGCTGGGACGGGAACTCAGCCAGCAATTACCCGGCTACCTGGCTGGTGGAGGGAGGAGGAGAGATGTGGGGTACCAGGGGAGAAGCGGGCTGACCCCTGAGCTGGGCGTGAGGGAGGAGGGACGGGCAAAGGGCTTAACCGAGGCTGCTTCCAGGCGCAGGCAGCTGCCCTCTGTCCTGCTGGGAGCCCTCCTTGCTCCATGATGTTCCTGCAGTGGATGGTGAGGACTCTGAGCCTGTCTCCACTGTGCAAGGGATGGGTGCTGCGGTATTTGGTGGCACACTGTGTGCCCCTGCTCTGATTCTGCAAGCGGTTGCCTCCATGGTGCGTGCCGTGAGATGCTCCGTCCCCTGCCGTGGGGGCAGAGAGGCAGCGTTTCAGGGGCACGGCCAAAATTGGCTCCTGAACATCTGCTAAAGGACTGGAACTGATCAAGCCACAGCAAGCAGGGAGCAGCCCAGAGGCAGATCCCCTGCCCGCACCCTTTGTGCCTCTCAGCTTTGCTGTGCTGGTGGATGAGTGACGCTGGGCACTTCAATCGCTGCTCTCTGACTTGCTGCCGGGAAAGACAGGATCAGACCTCAGAGTTCAGCTCCAACTCCCTCCTTGCCAGGACAGGCCTCTGCCGGCTGTGAGGTCACGTCTCCTTCCATGTCACTTGTCCCAGTCCTCTGCAGTTTTCTCCCGTTGTACCCGGTTCAGGTCATAAACCCTCTTCCAGGAAGGGCAAAGTGCTTGGGAAGGGGAGCACTGCTGGGCTGCTGCTGGAAGTGGTTGAGTGGGTAACCCTGTATCGCAGTAACAAGCCGATACATCACTTTTAAAAGGGCATTTTATTTAGATTATTGGTTGCTGTAGCTACGCAGCTGGACCTCTGGCATGTGGTGTGTGTGCCTGTTTTCTGTCAAGTGGACTTTCCTGAAAGGATCGTCCTGTCCCCGCCAGGCTGGGGCTGGGAATGGGGAGCCATGCGAGGTGACGATGAGGAGGAGGACTGCAATAGTAACCCTTCACGGGGCGGTCAGCCTGCAGAGGGGAAAAGAATGGGTCATGGACAGGGCGAACGTGAAGCAGGACAGTCCCGTGTTGGAGCAGAGGCGGGCACAGGCAGGGCCAGCGGGGCTTTGGATGGCACGTGTAGCTGTTACTTGAGCACAGCGTGTATCGACCGGAGATGGTAATTCAGGCGCAGTCACCGCGCGCTGCGGTGTGCTGGGCAGAGGAGCCCCGGCTGCATTAGCACATGCATAGGCGTTACCTGGCTGCTGCTTGGCCAGCGTTTTCTCCATGCGGTTTTGTCTGGGATCCTGGGCCCAGGTGGGCACGTGTCTCCATGGCGGCAGCCCCAGGGCTGAGGCTGCACCCCGGACCCTCGCAAGGTGGCTGCAGCCTGGGGTAGCCGGGGACACCGCTTGCCCTGCCGCCCTCCTGGTGTTTCAGCTTGTGCAGGGCTGTTTTTACCTCCTGGGGTGCCTCTGCCAGGCATCGTGCTTTCCTTGCTGCCCCTGGAGATCTTCAGTGCTCTGTGCTGCAGCCGCAAGGTGCGATGGGCACGGGAAAGATTCGTTAGCAGCAGGGCTGCAGGCTGCGCGCCCGCGTCTGGGCACCCCTGGCCTGGCTGCCACTGCACTGTCCCTGCAGGCATGTGGCATCTTCTCTGCTTCTGCCGGCACCTGCGCATCCCTGGATCCATCCCGGCCGGCCCGGCTCCTGCCCTTGCAGGACCACCATCCGGCGCTGCCCGGACCCTGAGCTGGTCATGTTGCTCAGGCAGAAGGATTTTTCTGGCTTTGTGGTGGTTTTCCCTGACATTGCGGTTGACTGATGAAGCCAGCCGGAGGACTTGGAAGCAAAACTTTCACAGCCCTTGGCACAGCCCGGCTGTGACTCATGTGCAGGGTCCGGGTGGTTTTACTCGTGCATGAGAGGAAGCAGAAGTTTCTGGCAAGCCTTTGTAGGATTTTGGGTTTGCTTGTCCACAGCCCCGGGGAAGAAGAAGCCTCAGGACCTGAGCTGGCCCATGGAGGGGCCACCCTGCTTTCCCCATGCTCTCCTGCCTGCAGCACAGCCCGGAGTTTTGGCTGCTTCCACTGGAGGGTTCTTCCCTAAAATGTGTATGAGAGGTTCAGGCTCTTAGGAAAATGGGATGCTAGGAGTGTGGATGGATCTAATGGTGGCACGGGGAGGATGATGGAGCTCCTCTGTGCTGGTCCCAGACATGTGGTGTGGGTGCGGGTGCCCCTCTGCTTTTCTGGCTGAGCCTGCTGCTAATTTTAGCATCTGCTTCACCCCTGCGACTTGGCCGTTTCGTTCAGCGAGTGGCTGCCAGTGATCCTCCTTTATCGCTGTAACACCAGGAATTATCTCTCTTCTCCCCCTGCCTCTCCCTTGCCTATTTATAAGCACTGTGGGCCATTGCTGTCGTGCACCGCCAGCACCGAAGGCTTCTCGGCTTTACTCTGGCTTGTGCCTGGCGGCTGCAGAGCCCCGACCTCCTCCTTACTCTCAGAGGGGAGGGGTGGCCCTGGCAATGGGTGCTGTGCGAATGCTGGTCGCCCTGCCCTGGGCTGTGGGAGCTCGGCTCCCCTCTGGGTGTTCGTCCCTGTGCCGGAGCAGCCTCTGGCTCTGGGGTCCTGCCCAGCTGGCGGTGGGCATGAGGGATGTCACAGCAGGTCTGGTTTGGCGGGGAACGTGCCGTGCATAACACGGGCAGGGTATCGGTGAGGCCACAGTATGTGGCAGGGAGAGCGTGGCTGGCGGCTGGCGGTCAGCACGGACCTGGGGGAGAGGAAATGGCTCCTTAAGTCATTAACGTCATCTTCGTTATTATTCCAGAGGAGGCAGGAGGCCATCCGGCTCTGGGGACCGGGTTACATTCCCCAAGCACTCCGGCTGCCCCGGCGAGGGAAGCGGGGCTGCTCCGCTGCAGACAGCAACAGCATGGGTCTATGGAGGAGAGCTGCACGGGGGTGCTGCCAGGCAGCCCCCAGCCCTGCCCTTCCCCGTGGGGGCAGCCAGCTGCCCTTGTGCTGTGGTGTGCCCAGAGAGCTGCCCAGGGCTCTCCCGGTGCCTCTGGTGCCCTTCGCCTGTTTCATGCCGTCGGCGCCTGAGCCATGGAGCTGGAGCCAACCCTCCCACCTCCCGTGAG
Source organism: Pandion haliaetus (assembly GCA_013401275.1). Classification (NCBI taxonomy): domain Eukaryota; kingdom Metazoa; phylum Chordata; class Aves; order Accipitriformes; family Pandionidae; genus Pandion; species Pandion haliaetus. Next base: position 30,920 of record VYZV01035007.1, on the reverse strand, counting down.
TCCCTCTTTTAAACCCCAGGAGGAGCACCCTGGAAGCTGCCCCAAAAAGCATACGGTCTGCTCCTGTAGGTGCAGGCAGAGGCTCCTGGCAGCCCCGGGCACAGGCAGGCTCTCAGTGGTACTCATTCCTTTGTCAGGGGAGCAAAATGCAAATGCTGTTTCATGTGAACCACACTTTGAAAGCATGGACGCTCTGCTCCCGGGTCCCCATGGCTGTGGCTCCTTGGCTGCTCCTTGAAGAAGCCCCTGCTGTACTTTTCCACTGGGAAAGCTCCTGGTGCTTTCCCTCTTCCTGCCTGCATTTGCTGCGTCGTTTCCTGCTGCCTTAGGAAGCAATTGTGTGAAGGCAGCAGGGACTGAAGTGTGGGCAGGATTAGCCCCAGGGCTTTATGCAGAGACACTTGGAGAACAGCTTTAATGCTTGGAGAAAGCTGCAAACTCCCTTATCCCATGGGGAAAGCAAACCGCTTGAATTCTTTTGCCGTTACCTTTTGGCTGTTGGTGTCCGAGAGGAGGAAACGGCCTTTGTGTGCACACGCATGTTTTCCACCTGTGCTTGGAAAGGAAGAAAAATGTTGCATTTTTGGACTTCGAGTGAAGAAATGCGCAGGGGAATTAGCATTATGTCTTCCTAATGCCATCTGAGTGCCTGCAGTCTCTTGCGTTGCTCATGTACAAGTTCCTCCCCAAGGCCTCCTTGCGGTTGCCCAGGAGTGTGTGTGCCTGTGTGTGCAGGGTTATGGGTCTGGTTCGAAAAGCCGGTCCTGGATCCGTTCAGGTCACTGCAAGTAAGAACTTAATAGGATTCAGATCTCAGGGCGAATCTGCAGCTTGGAAAGCAATAAACCTCTGCATTATCGCCCATACATGGTGCCTTCTTTCCGCAGGACTGGGAGCCTGTGCATCACTGTTTGACGCTGCCCCATGGCACTGGGTTTGAGCTCCCGTGTGGTTCTCATGGTATTTTGAGGTTTCATCTCCTGTGGCATGTTTTGGCATGTGCTGGCCAGGACCCCGCAGAGCCCCGTCCCTGGGGTGGGTGCAGGAGAAGGGCAGTGCTCTCGGGGCTTCCCTGGTACCAGGGGGGCCCTGTCAGACAGGTCCCTCCATGGGGACTTGCTGGCTGGGATTACGTGTCCACCTGCGTCATGCTGTTAGTGAGCGTTTTCCTTTTCTAACATCTGAGTTTTCCCCTCTCCTGCTCTCTCTGCAGACCTGTCGGCGGCCAAGCGCAAGTTTGCAGACTCCCTCAACGAGTTTAAATTCCGCTGCATTGGTGATGCTGAAACAGATGACGAGATCTGCATAGGTGAGTCCTGGGCACTGGTGCCATGGGTAGCCCTGAAGCCGTGCTCGAGACCCCTGAGCTGAGCAGGGCATGGGCGATAAATGTGCACGAGGATGCCAAGGGGCCTGGGAATTTGTCTGGGTGCTTTCCTGCTCTCTGGAAATGGCATGTTTCTCCTGGTTCAACATCAGCAAAGCCTTCCCAAGGAAATCAGTTATTCCTTCTTGGCCTAAATCTAGCCCTGCCAGATAGGAAAGGAATAAGATTGCCCATATCTGAAACCATCTAGATCATCCATCCCTTTCCCATTTTAGAGCAGGGATCTGGAGATGTGGCTATGGTGAAGTACACTGCAAGGGGCTGTGGTCTGAAGAAGAGGAGCAGCAGCCTCGCTGCCTGGCTGCAGGAGCAAAGGAGCTGGCAGGAGCCAGCCGTGCAGACCCTGGCAGTGCTTTCCCAACCAAACCCGGCTCCACCACGGACCTTCTCATGGCACAGGGCAGCAGCTTGAGCCGCTTCACTCCATGTTATCCTGCTTCTGCCCCAGCTGAACTTTTAGAGCTTATTGTGCACATTGTCTGGAGCCAGGAGAGCAAATAAGCTTTAGCCCTGATTTAACTTTATTTATTTGTGCCCAGTCTCTCCGCAAAAATAGCTTTCTCATCCAATTCCCCTTGCAGCGATGCACATGCTGGTGAGCTGCCATTTGTGCATCGAGCATGGCTGATGGCAATTTTGAGCCGTAGGGCTGATCAGCAACTGGCTGTTGAGTAGGGCAGGTTCGAGATGAAGGTGTGGTGTTACTTTCTGGAAGTGGGAACATGATGCTGGGGATGTTCTGCTACCAGTTGCTTCTGTAGGCAACTGGAAGCCTTTCTAGGGAGAGAGCAAAGATGATAAAAAACTCCAAACGACCCAACCTCCTAAGCCCCCCAAAACATAAACAAACAAACCCCCCCTGTTCAGTGTCTCTCTTAATTTAAAAAGAAAATAAAATGTTGTTAAATGCTGACTGTGTGGGTGTCTCCCTTCCAGCCAAGTCTCTGCAGGAGTTCGCCACGGTGCTGCGGAACTTGGAGGATGAGCGGATGCGCATGGTACGGCCCCATCTGCAGGGAGTGGGGTGGGTGGTGGCACCGCTGCTGCTGCCGGCAGCTCTGCCTACGGTGGGTGGTGTGGTGCCAGGGCAAGCCCTGGTGCCCCTTCCCTTGCCCAGGGCAGAGCTGCAGGCAAGGGCAGAGGGAGGGAAGGGTAAACTTGGTGGGGGGGCACACTTGAAGAGCATCAGTAATGGTGTCTTGCTGTTGGAAAATGGCCAGCACTGGTGCTGGTAGTGCTTGCTGCGGTGAGGAGCAGGTTTGGTGCAAGCCCCTCAGCCTCCTCCGGCTGAGCATCGAGCTGGGGGGGTGAAGTGTGTGGGTTTCCGTGGGCTGCAGGAGGGTTTCTGTGGGAAAGGCTGTTGAGTGGCTCAGGTGTCTGGGCTTGAGCCGGGCAAAAGGTGGCGGGTGAATTGTGCCTGTCTTTGCCTGTAGATCGAGAACGCCAGCGAGGTGCTGATCACTCCACTGGAGAAGTTTCGCAAGGAGCAGATTGGGGCTGCTAAGGTAGGCTGCCGCTGCACCGAGCTGCCGTCTCCTCTGGGAGCCCCTGCTCGGGCTCAGGAGCAGAGCTCAGAGCCACGTGGTGGTGGCCATGGTGGTGGCTGGGACCTGGTGTGCTGCAGGGATGGGCCCTGCTGGGCACAGGCATGGGAGGAGGTGCTGTGCTGCTGCAGGATGCACACGGGGGCCATCCAGCTCCCGGGAAAGTGCCTCAGTTTTCTGAGTTCAGCCACAACCAAGGAACTTGCCAAGGGCTAAAAATCACGTCAGTTGAAGTGAACTTTTTTTTCTTACTCCAAGTAAGAATTAGCATTTTCTTAGAGGGGTTCCCAGGTGCCTGAGCCCCCTGGTCTGTGCTCCCCACCCCCAGTGGGTCGCTGGGTGGCTGCACAGGAATTTGGACAGCTTCTGGCAGGACGGGTGAGTCCGGGGTAGCACCGGTGTGGCTGAGGGCGGCTGTGAGACAGCTTGGCCCCCCCTTTCTTTCCTGCCTTTGTTCTGTAATTAAAACTGCTGTCTGCGGCTCTCCTGTTGTTATAACAACCTGCTGCTGCCTGCAAGAAGCACATGCCAGCCTGGCGGGGCCATGTTTGCATGGCAGCGGTGTGCCCAGCTCCCCGCTGGCACGGGAGCTGCAGCAGCACCGCGGCGCAGCCCAGTCCGGCCAGGCTGTCCTGGTTCATGCAGCTAAAAAAACAAAAGACAAAAAGAGGTCCCTCAGAAAGGAGCAGGTTATTAGCAGGTGTCAGTGGTGGATTTTGTACTGGCGTGTCAGGGTGGCGAGGCTGGGATGAGAGGTGCAAAAGAATAGTTAAGGTGGACATCCTCTAATGCTCCTGCCACAAACAGCCAAATTACTTTGTCGTCATCCTGAGTGACACATAGGATAAGCCCTTGCAAGGGATGGCAGGGGATGGGATGTGAAATTGTGACGATGTGCTGGTTAGCTGGTTAACAAGCACTTTCCTCACTGTGTTGTCTTTGGACCAGCCCTGGATCTGGATGTTTTGCCGAGCCTTGGGCCCTGGGAATAGAGGAGGGGCTCCCCCGAGTCTTGGATTTTGGCAGCATAAGCTGCTTTCCTCTAGCTGCCCGATGGTCACAGATAAAAGCAGCTTCGCCTGCTTCCAGCTGATGCTTCCTTGGCCTTGGTCCCGTCTCGTGCTATGCAGAAGGGGGTTAGCTCCCACCCGGGACTTGCAGTCTTGCCCAGTGCCGTAGGGATGCTGTGGATCCTCATGGCTGCTCCGGTGCCATTGTGTTCAGCATCACACTTTTGTTCTGTTTCGTAGGATGCCAAAAAGAAATATGACAAGGAGACGGAGAAGTATTGTGGTGTCCTAGAAAAGCACTTAAATCTGTCTTCTAAGAAGAAAGAATCCCAGCTTCAGGAGGTGAGAGAAACCTCTGGTTTTCCATGTCCAGCAGTAACTGTGGTGAGCTTTTTGAATGCTTTATGCAGCTTATAGCATTGGTTCTCCTGGCTGTAAACTTATCTTTCTCCTCATTCTGGCTGTGAGTGGCAGGTTTTCTCCTCTTCCTCTAATCAAAGGGGGGGGAGCTGTTTTGGTGAGTGAATCGGAGAGCTCCCAAAATGGATAGCCGTCAAAAAGGAGAGAAAGAGAGTTTATAATTAAAGAGTGCAACAGAAAGGAACTGGTTCTGCTGCAGGCTTCCCTTCTGCCAGCACAAATCATGGATGTCTAGTTCCCTTCTCTGAAAGTGGCTGCACTGGCTTTGCGCTTCATGGGAGGAGTGATCAGGCTTAGTGCTTTTAAACTGCTTTAAGAGCCTATTACTGACTCGGGTTGTAGTTAGCTGCTGTTCCAAATGCTCTTACTGAATGAGTACACTTGAGTTTTCAAAGACTTCTTCCAAGTTTGGAATTCCCTGCACTGGCCCAGAGCTGGGCTGGTCCTTGCAGGATGCATGTCCTTGCTTTTGGGCATGATGCTGATGTGTCGCTGAGCCACTCTGGGGGAACTGGTGGGCACAGGTGGTGGCTTCTTCACTGGGATAGCTCAGGTGGTGGTGTGGTGCCCAGCAGAGTTGGGAACTCAAGAGAGCAGATACATCTGTGGCACAAATAATCATCTTCCACCAAATGAGGGTTGAAGAGGGGTGAGAATCAGGGTTGACGTGTCTGCAAGCCAGCTTTGTCCTTGCCTAGGTGTTCTGGGTTTGTAAATAACTTACCAAGTGGAAGCAACCGTATGTCCCAGACGATGGAGAGTCCCATTCTCATGGCTTTTAAATAACCCTTTAAACCTCTGTCTTAGTTCGTATTTGAAATACTATTGTGAGACACAGGAATGGAAGGATTTATTTCTGGGGAGGGAAGGAGCCACTTGTGCCTGTCAGGCTGCAGCAGTGACTTTTAGAGGTGTGATCCCATGCCCTGGACAGACTATGGCCCTGCGGAGCTACCCGGGAGCCCAGGGCAGCAGGGCAGTGGGATGCTCTGCGGGATGCAGGCGGTGGCTGTGTGCGGGATGTGGCGTGGGATGCGGCTGCTGGTGCATGCCTACCAGTGCTGGCTGCTGGTGCCATCTGCTGGCATTTTCCACCCCAAACTTTGACTTTGGCTTTTGCTGCGAAGGCAGGAGGAGGCTGGAGCCAGCAGGAGCCGACTCCCAAGTTCAGGTGTTGGAGCTTTTTCCCCTGGGGCACTAAGAAGCATACACTGGTTTTGGTGGCTCAAGCCCCGCCAAGGAGGGGGATACTTTTGAAAAAACAGTCCAGCATGTAGGTTGTGAAACGTGGATGTGGCATTCAGCGGGGCGTGGGAGCGCTCGCCCCGTCCAGCACCTCCACTAGGGCTGCCTGCCGTGGTCCCTGCCTGCCAAGGGGCTTTCCGGGCAGGGGGCTGCAGCCATGGCAGATGGGTGCGCAGAAGAGGTGCTGATGGGATGGTAGCATTTTAGGAAAGTTAACAACACCTGTTTGTGAGCAGCCTGAAGCTTCACTAGACACCCTGATGTCCTAAGAGAAGAGCATTTGTGTCCAGGAGATTTGGTGCGTTATATTTCCTAACCTCCTCTTGCTGTCTACATCTGGAGAGTGATAGCAGCCACATGTGCAACTGCTGCGGCGAGGAGGAGAGAGGAGGAAACCATGGGAATTCTCTGCTGTTTTGGCTGTTGACCAATTAAATAACACGCAGAGTCTAATCTGCCATTTAACTCCTGGCAAAGTTATCTGATTGCATCATATTTTCTGCTTTTCAGAACTCAGTTTGCTAAACCCCTCAGCCTGTGCACCACGGGCACACAGCACAAATGCTGGTGTCAGGTCATGGGGAAAACGGGCCATTTCATGGCTGTGTCACACGGAAAATCAGGAGTAAGCTGCTATTCAAATGCAAGCGGGTATTTGCCAGCTGGGTTTTGCAGAGCGCAGGAGCGGCCGTATGTCCAGCCCTGAGGGATGTATGGTACAGCGTATCCTCCTCCCTGGAGGTCCGGCTCAGCCCTTGGCACAGCGAGGGTCACGCTGGTGAGGGCACCCTGCCAGCCTTAGCTGGGACAGAAGAATTTGCCTCCTGTTGAGCAATGACTCAATTGTCAGTTTGCTCTAGGGGTGAGGCTCTTCGCCCAGCTGAGTTTACTGGTGCTGAGGTCAGAGGGATGGTGGGTCACCCAGACCGACCTCCCTGTGAGCACCACCAGCATCGGTGATGCCCCAGGTTGCTCTACGCAAAGTGTCACTTGCAAACATAGCAGCAACGTGTGCCAGGGATACCCATGTTCCTCACCCCACTTTCAGTGCAGTGGCTCTGCTCCGCATGCGTGACAAGGTTATTTTTACGCACTGGCATTGGGACATATCCCTATTTTTGTTCCTTTGGGCTTTAGCTGCAAAGAAGAGGAGATTTGCTATCTGCTGATCCACCAAAGTGACACACTCGCTGAAGAGGGTGGTGGGGCACGTGTGCTGCCTGGTTTGGTCCCGGGACACTCCGGGCAGTCTCCCGTTGCGGTGCTTTCCAGAAAGCAGAGAATTGCCTTTTATTGTCAAGTATGCAGCAACTTCTCATTTTTCAAGCTTCTCAGCGTGCTTTTCTACACAGCTGTCAGGGAGGTGAGAACATGAGTCATTTTTCAGCTGACAAAAGAGCTGTGCCATCTGTCCAGCCCTGGACTGGGGTCTGAAGCTGAATTTGTTCTGCATGGACACATTCCCATTAGACCCAGATGTCCTCTGGTCACGAAGCCAAGTGCTCCCGGTCAGTAGTAACTTCGTATTTCCTCTTTAATCTCCCCGGTGCTTGCAGGCAGACAGCCAGGTGGACCTGGTTCGGCAGCATTTCTATGAAGTCTCCCTGGAGTATGTCTTCAAGGTGCAAGAGGTCCAGGAGAGGAAAATGTTTGAGTTTGTGGAGCCTGTAAGTGAGCATTCAAACTGCCTCAGCCTGCAAAAAATGGGGGTTTGCATGGAAAAGTGGGGGCTCGTGGGGAGCCGGGCTGCAGTGCGGGGCATCCCTGCAGTGAGATGGCTGGGGGGCTCCAGCCTCACCTCACAGCCCCTCTGTCAGAGGGAGATTTGAGGGGAGAAGGCACCCATGTGAGCCTCGGGTCACACAGCCGTTAGCTTGGTAGCCACACGTGTGCTGGAAACATTTCATTTTTTACTGTGCAGACTTCTCTGTCATGGTGAGCTGGACTGAGAGGCATACTGGCAATTAGAAGAAAAATAGGCTTGATTGGGAAAAAAAAAAAAGAACTTTAACTAATGTTCACAAGGGAAAAAGAGTGCACGAGTGACAGAAGTAGAAAAAAAAAGTTTTCTAAGATCTACCTTTGCTCAGGTGTTAAGTTCTTTAAAGCTCCTCCGGGAAGTGCCAAACCCCTCCAGCTCTTTGCAAAGGTAACTCCTGCTGAGCGAAGAGTAACTCAGAGTCAGGAGATGTGCAACGCAGGGAATGGCAGCGTGCTGCCTGCTTTGCCCGGCACCTCCCGGCTCTGCTCTCGGTGACCTCGGGGCTTGGGTGGTGCAGGGAGGGAGGACAGAGGTGGCAGGGGTCCTGGGGTGAGGGCTTGCCTTGGCTTTGGGGGAACGAAGCAGACACTCAGCTCTGGGGTCTGTTCAGAGGAGGTTTTGAAAATGAAACGAGGAACGGGGCATCTTCCTAGGGACTGCCAGCAAGCCCCTCCACCCTGGGGAGCTGCAGGGATGCTTCCCCTCGGCAGCAGTTGCTCTGAAAGCGGCTGTGGGTCTTTACTGACTGTCTTGATTCATTTTACCCCAACGCAGCTGCTGGCCTTTCTGCAGGGGCTTTTCACTTTCTACCACCATGGCTACGAGCTTGCAAAGGACTTCAGTGATTTCAAGACAGAGCTGACAATCAGCATCCAGAACGTAAGTGTGCCATGTGCCTGTGCCACTGTGCCATGTGTCCATCGCTGTGACTGTCTTGCAGAGCTAACACTATTGATATATTTTAATAAAGGTTTTATTCTCCTTTTTTCTGTATGCCATCAAGCAAAGGCTTTGACTGTGTTGTTGAAAGCAAATTCTTTTTCATAAATGATACTACATTGTACACACGGCCTGCATGGTAGTTCATTCCCTATGGCATACCAAATGCAGAGGCTCAGCTTCCCCAGGAGTCAGCCAGCGGGCAGATGTCGTTGCGTGCCCTGTGATTTTAGTGAGTGTTTCAAACCATTTTGCAAGTGTTTCAAAGTGCTGTTCGTCCTGGGAAGTGCAGCACTTTTTGCCATTCCAGTCTCCGGGCTGTGGAGTGTAACCCTTCTGCTGGCTGAGATCGTGGCCAGTGTGCGTGGTGCCCGCACATCGGATGTGTGTGCAGGGCTTTGGCATGTTGGCATTGCAGCTTTGCTTTCCTCTCTTGTTATAAAATTACTCTTTTTCTCCCAAGGACGCAGACTGGTTTCATTGTTTTGAAACAACTTTTTCACAAAACTCATAATACAAACAACTTACCAACTGTCGTAATATTTTTCTTTTAGCTTAAATCCAGGCCCAGGAAGAAAACCTGTCCTGTGGCTGACAGTGGGCTCCCTGGTCCCATTTCCCACATGGGCTGTGGTGACCCAGCTCTGGGGTCCCACCCCTGCGTGGTGCCTCCTCGCTGCAGGGGAAGCCACGTTGGGTCCATGCATTGGAGCAGGCAATCCTGTTTTAATTTGCAGACAAGAAATCGTTTCGAAGGAACGAGGTCAGAGGTTGAATCTTTGATGAAGAAGATGAAGGAGAATCCTCATGAGCACAAAAACATCAGCCCTTACACGATGGAGGGTTATCTCTACGTGCAGGAGAAACGTAGGTGTCCCAGTGGCGGAGCTGCCTGCCAGGGCAAAGTGGGCACCTGGGGAATGTGGTTTATCAGGGCGAGGAGCATGAAAGCTAATTCATCAGGCTACAAAATCTGTGAAAGAGAGGGATTGGCCCAGTGGGTGGGATATTAAGGTGGGAATGTAGGAGCCAGGTTCTCCCTGGGAGGGACAATCACTGCCAGTGTGTGATAAAAGTCTTTCCCATAAAGAGAAGGGGGGTAATAATGCTTAATCCATTTGCAAGTCCAACAAGAACCGTAGGTACAGAAATCTGTCATGTTAAATAATTGTTAAACATAACACATTATTAATGGCAGGTCACTGAAATTGTACTGGTTCTGGGAATAAAAACTGCATTTGCTTTGTAGGTCACTTTGGGACTTCCTGGGTGAAGCATTACTGCACCTACCAGAGGGAATCAAAGCGGATCACGATGGTGCCATTTGACCAGAAATCTGGAGGAAAAGGGGTGAGTGCTGATGGGCAACAGGACTATGTCCTTGGGGGTCTCTGTGGAGGAGCACTGCGGAGCTGCCAGCTGCACGCTCTCCTGGTGCTCAGAGGGAACCATTTTTAGCAAGGTGACACAAATGCAAGTGAAATGGGTCAGATTCATTCCAGGCTGAGTGGGTGCCACGTGGGGAATTAACTCTGCACCTTGTTTTAAAAAAAAAAAAAAACAAAAACCAACAAACAAGAAAATGCCCAAACCCCACAGATCTTTGGAAACTGTCAGCTGTGTTGAGAGCAGAGACGATTTCCCAAGTGGATAGAGCCCCTTGTTTCATGCTCCAGCTCCATATTCCAGGCTGGTGTCTGCACACAGCTATTTGTAAGGAAAAGTTTGCATCAGCTGCTTCTGGGCTGAAGGGCTGGGCCTTTTGCCTCTTGCTTTTAGGTCTGTCCTTTATTTACTTATTTCTGTTTGTGAAAGGAGAGACCTTTAAAAGCTGAAGCATGCACAGCTGTGTCTTCAGTTCCACTCTTGCTGTTCCTGGTGATGCTGGGCACGTGGTGGGTCGTGCATCTGCACTGTGCTCTGCGAGGCTGTGGCTTTTTTCGTGGGTGGAGGTGGTGGTCAGGGCTGGGAGCGGAGTGGGGTCGTGCCACGTGCACCCACCATGCTCCAGCTCTGTGGGTGCCTGCTCCCCAGTCCCTAGTTCCTGCTCCAAGGCCTGGAGAAGAGAACCTGTTCATTATTTCGCTCCTTCTCCAATGCCTGTGACTTGGCCAATGAAATAGTTTTGTTTTAGACAGAGCCACAGGAGAGCCTGGAGCTCCCTTCGGCCCCAAGGGGGTGTGGAGGAGCAGGGGGAGCAGTGGATGTGGGGTGTGGGGGACCAGTGCACACCATGTGCCCCACTGCTCCTGGGACAGCATAAGCCCAGCTGTGGCCAGGACTGGCTTTGCTCCTCTATACAGAAGGAACAATAGACCCCCCTCAGAGTGTTCCCGGCTGGGGCGGCTGGCAAACATTATCCCCTTGCAGGGGAGCACCTCGGGCAGCTGGACAGGCTGCCACACAGCTCCCTGCTGGCAAAGGGAGCTGTCTGTGGGGAGGGCAACTTTTAAAATTAATTTCCTCTTGCCTCGGAGCATCTTCATTATAACTCGACATTAAAATACCCCAGCCCTGTAATCATCAGCGGCTGCACTGTGTTTCATGTGGTCTCTTCCCATTTTATGGCTTCTCCTGCACCCTGGGGCACGGCCGCTGCTGGCACAACCGTGAGCCCTTCTTATGCAGGGCAGGAACCCTGCTCCAGTGTGCTGTGGCAGCCACCGCGCCGGTGGGGCTGCTCACGCAAGGTCTTGTGGCTTGCACGATCCTGGCGTGAAACGCTACCTATGCTGGGACCGCTCTACTGGGACTGCAGAGTCTATCAGTGATGACCGGCACAGGCGTCAGAGCGTGGAGCAGCCCAGGGGCTTGCGGCTGCACTGCCGGCATTTCAGGGTCCAGCTGGAGCAGGTGCCAAGCGACAGGTGATGTCAGGGCTGCAGGGGGCCCCAGCGCTCGTGGGTCACAAAGGACAGTCTGCGTGGTGACACACTTGTTAACATGCCTTGGGCTGTGGCTGGAGCCGGATATTAGTTGGTTTGAAGCAGGGGCATTCCGTGAATAGCGGACAGGGAGTTTGGCAGCTTGGGAGCAGCCTTGTGCCAGCAGCGGGCCGGGCTGGGGAGAACCGGGTGCAGGTAACCTCTGCTGAACCCCAGGGGGAAGCCGTGCAGGGAGCTCGCTCAGGTCTGTCTTCTTGGGTCTGTTCTGGGTCCAGGAAGGCTGGACATTCTTCAAGAAGGAAATCTTAAAGGCGCAGGAGCAGGCTGTCCCAATGTGCCGAAAGACGAGCCGGTGGGGAAGAAGACTGGCCTGGCTGAACAGAGAGCTTTGGCTGGAACTCAGGGAAAAAAGAGTGTTTATGACCTTTGGAAGATGCGGCGGGCAACTCAGGAGGCCTACAAGGATGTCGTGAGGTTATGCAGAGAGAAAATAAGAAGGGCGAAAGCCCAATTAGAACTTAATCTAGCTAGTGCAGTAAAAGACAATAAAAAGTGTTTCTATAAATACATTAGCAACAAAAGGAGGGCTAAGGAGAATCTCCATCCTTTATTGGATGCAGGGGGAAACATAGTGACGAAAGATGAGGAAAAAGCTGAGGTACTTAATACCTTCTTTGCCTCAGTCTTTAATAGTAAGACCAGTTGTTCTCTGGGTACCCAGCCCCCTCAGCTGGAAGACAGGGACAGGGAGCAGAATGAGCCCCCATAACCCAAGGGGAAATGATTAGTGACCTGCTACACCACTTAGACACACACATGTCTATGGGGCCAGATGGGATCCTCTCAAGGGTACTGAGGGAGCTGGCAGAAGTGTTCACCAAGCCACTTTCCATCATTTATCAGCAGTTCTGGCTAACCGGGGAGGTCCCAGCTGACTGGAGGTTAGCAAATGTGACACCCGTCTACAAGAAGGGCTGGAAGGAGGATCCAGGGAACTACAGGCCTGTCAGTCTGACCTTGGTGCCAGGGAAGGTTATGGAGCAGATCATCTTCACTGCCA